>OZ038476.1:46158054-46268054 GCA_964036315.1 Acanthosepion esculentum | reverse complement strand
CACTACAAAGTTATTAAAAAATGCTGCATTACAAACACATTGAATTGAAGGTGCCATCCTTTGAGAAAAAAAGGACTGTAGGCGGAAACATCTATGCTAAGCTAAACCTGTCATGGCGCCTATCTTTGGTACGGACAGCAAAGAGTAAAACGGACTAAATAGCTATATGAAAAATAAACACACACACACGCACAAATGCAGTGATTGGTTATTTAAACTTTTTACTACAGTTTGGATCAGAAATATAAATTTTTGTTATTTTGTTACGAATTATGGTGACGCGTGGTCGCAAAAAAATTTAATATTTGTTTCTCGGGTATAATACGCACTCATTTCAGATTTAGACATTTTAGGAAGATGCGTATTACCCATGAATAATGAAGGTAGCAGGCTAATGGACATAGATTAATTTCTGAGGACGGTGGTGCAAAAATAAGTGTGCTTTTTTATTATTTGAAACTGTGGCGCATATTTTAGAATAAACTTATTTAAAAGTGTTCATTTATTTAAAACCCTCAGAAGACGACAGGGCCAATATATCGGCCCGATAATACAAGACTCGAGAATAACTGGCTGGTCTTCGTACCAGCCAATCAGATTGCTTCCTGCATTTCTTGCACATCTGGACCTTTAAATGGCGGTTTCTGTGATAGTTTTGCTATGTTCTGTGATTTAATATCGATGTGTGTGTGTGTTTCAAAGGCGGGCTTGTGAAAAGGGCTCTGTCTTCTTGGCATTGAAACTCTAAATGAGGCTCAGTCTTCAAAGGGTTTTAAAGTATCCTTTGGATCAACGCTGCATTAAGAAAGTTATGGCGACTGCTTAATAGGCGCACTTGGTAATTTTCTTCAAATTAACAATGTAAATATCTTTGAAGTTTTGTTTTAAAATATAGGCAAACTTTAATCAGGAATAACAACGTTCATAAAAATATCATTTGAAGAAACATTGATACTTTAATTGCAATTAACTTGATCAGGAAAGTATTATTTTCGCTTAAAATACAGTGAAAATACATCTGTTAACAGCGGTGCGGGATCTGTTTGCTTTTTATACACAGGCCAAAGGTCAGATTGCAATTACTTTGTCCCCCTGTCTACAACTGATAAGAAAGCGCCAAAATTTACCTACAGGCGCCGGCGTCTGTTCAATTATGTGAGACGAAAAAAAATTCGAGCTTAAAAGCTAGACGAAGTTCATTTATTCGGAAAAAGCATATTCAGCAGCGAGAAGCGGATAACAAGTTTAAATCTATCAAATATTAACTAATTATCGGAAGTCAATGATATTTTCTGTACTTGTTTATCCATGAATTTACTTATGTAAAATCGTATATTTGAGGAAAGGCTGGTGGGAATTTTTAGTCAACCGCCAACCCTATTTAGAGAAGCAAGTATCTAGATTTTGGAATATTCTAGCAACTGCAGGTTTCTTTTAGATCTAAAAAGTGATATTTATAAAGTGACTGTGTTTTGGTCATATTTTTTTCACCTACAAGTGTCTTTTAAAATTTTTCATAGCATACAATAGCATGTTTTATTATTTTAAAATAAATCTAGAATAAGCGAATCGTTTAAAACTCCGTACAGTGATGGACAAAGAATGAGTGTATTTAAGAGGTAATCAACAAGAAGATTATTTCTTAACTTTCCTTCCATATATGTTGTTTGCCGAACGTCCATTTAAAAAAAAAAAAAACGATCATTTGATTTTAAACTTTCTATTATTGAAACATTGAGACTCGGAGAACACTACTAAGGACTTTTAAATTCTATTTAAATGACGTAGGCGATCGTGATCCTCCACAGATTCCTTTTCTATATTATCTGTGAATTGTCATGATTTCTTTGGAAGTACACTGGAGTGAATTACCGCTGTCGTTATCACATTTTTAAATTCAGAGTTTTCCTGAGAAGACTGAATATCCCAGTATACGCTACTATTTAACATACAGTTGGTGGTGGGGAAGAAAATATGTATTCATATCTTTCCCAAAGGCATTATAGTGAGAGTGAATGCCTCAGACTAGCTTGGGATTTGAACCTGAATCGCCGATACCATATCCCATACAGATATCCGTACAACCTCAGGATAAATAACTTTAAGAAAAAAAAAACATTGGAGTTATTTAATTGAATAAATCTATATATAAAATTCTGCGACTTCAGTTAGTCTGTCCCTCACACCATCTAAAATAGCCATACTTTGAGCGGCCGAAAACAAATTTGGGGGAGAAGGGAAAACAGATAAGGGGGCATAGCTTAGTACAATAAATTTTATAATTAAAAAAAAAAATTAAGTTTTATTATTTAACATAGAAAATACTCCCACAACTTTAAAAAATTTTATAATTAAAATAGCAAATACTTATTTAATAAAAATGCAATATTGCTTTTTGCTTATCTAATTTTTATATACAGTGTCAGATGGATAAATTGTCGTCTAAATTACGCAAAAATTTAAATAACACTGACATCTCATTTAAACAGATATATTTACCAAAATTATACAAAAAATATCTTGAAATACTAAAGAGTAATTTTATTCAATATAATCACCATTGGCTTCAACCACGACCTTCAAACAACTTCGGAATCTCCTGCAACTTTACTGGACGATTTGCTTGTTTAAGTTTGTGAATATTGCCATAATCACTGTTTTCCGTTCATCTTTGGTGTTACAAGGAGTTTTGTTGGTATCTCGCTCAACATATAATATTCAACTGCTTGTGTGGCATTGTGAAGACTGCTGTAGACAGACAGAGTGTCTTACAGCAGCCACACTCTTGTCCTGGGTTAAGGACATCACTTATCCTCAATTCACTTGATGTAGGCCTTCATTAGGAGTCTGAGGCCCTGTGGAAAGATAAATGGAGGCACAACGTTACTATCACCGCAAACATCTTTTTAATCACGATTAGACTCATCCAATTCTTTCCGAATCCTCTTCACTCTTCTCAGATTGACGCCCAAACACTCTGAAATGAGGCGCGTATGCCAAGGAACACAGCATGATGTTTCTAAATTTCTGGCGGAGTGAATTGCGTCATGGGGCTCTTTTTCGCACAGACGGTGCCCAACTGACCCTGCTATACTGTGCAATTGACAAAAATCAAACAAAAAAAATGCACATGCGCAAAATTAAAAATATAATATTGCGAAACTTTACCGATTCTACCCTGTACAAGAATCCAATTTCCAGTTCACTACGTTTGTGAGAACTATAAATAAATCACAGGGGCAAACGCCTCAAAAGTTGGAATTTGGCTCCAGAAAGAAATATTTTACGCATGGCTATTTGTATGTTGCATGCTCAAGAGTAAGAAATCCTAGAATTTATTCTATGCTGTTAGAAACGAAAAAACAGATTTTTTTGTTTTTCTAAAAAATATTGTTTACCAGGAAGTAATATACGATTTTATTAAAATATTATTAAACTGCGAAGTAGGGTATGTTTCCAAACAAATCAGCTTATTCAAATTTCATCGAATGGTTTGCAAAAATGCTAGCGATAACTTCAACACCAACTACTGCGTCAGCGTGTTGCAAAAAATTCTAGTGACACTTTCACAAAGATTCAAGACGACGGAGTGGATGATTCCTCTTGTTGACTACCAGACGGTGAAAGAAAAATACCAGAAAATTGTTAAAATTTGTGCCAACACAGAGAATCAACGCCAGGACATCGTTAAAATTCACCTAAAACTGCAATGTTTACGTTCAACATTTGGTCCTTTTCGATTGATCAATTTTTCGTCCGACCGCACGTCTCGCAAATGAATCTGCAGAAATTGAACGAACTGCGATACGAAGCTACTTCAACCAACTTACTAACTCTACCTCTCGGCGACCGACAACCGTTCTTTAAGCATCTCTGTAAATTAACTGCAAGAGGAGGTCTTGAACAACCATGCATAAATGCAAAATGTCTTTGAAGAAAACATCGATGCTAAACCGCCAGAATTCTGTAAAAATAAATAAATTTGTATACAGTTTTTCATTCACTAAGCTTAGGACAGTCTGCTACAAGACAGCAAATATGGTGCACCCAGTGAGCATCAAACATACTACTCAATCTGATGATAGTCTAATAAACCATCACGTTTGCCATTACCCCATACAGAGACGTCCAAAAATTGTTTATTGCTAGCAGTAATGTGTAGAGTTTAAAGGTTGTTGTTTCGATTAATAAATGTTATTCTGAATTAAAATTTTAGCTAATGTATCCGTAATTTTAACTCGTGTAATGTTCTAATAGTTTTTTTCTTTCTCGTACTTCTCCCTGGGGAAGTCTTCCGATTTCTTGCTTGTTTGCCTCCTACGACCTACAAAATATTTAAGTGCAATGTTAATCGCTATCTTCTGTCTTCCTGAATATTTTACTGTATTTTCTCATTCTCTCTTCACGTCTTAGTGACATTATCAACTTGCTTAGTGTGAAATGATTTAAAAAAAAAACAAAAAACAAACACCCCCCCCCCCCAAAAAAAAAAAACAACTCACCATCGTCGAACTGTTATGAAGATGACTTAATATCGACCTGTGGAAATGAAATCGGCGGGTGACACCGTTAGGAAGTGCCTGGAAACCCAAGGAATTGCGTGTCTTAATTACGCTTCATGACGCGCTCTCTTCCCGAAATTGTAACCAAGTTCCACTTATGTCCTGAGCAGACGTCTGCAAACAGAGACTAGTTAGTCATCCTAAGCTGATTGATATACTCGAAAACGAGCAACAAGTTATTATTCACATATAATAAACTATTTCATCTTAGTGTATTCAGTAAGGAAAACGATATTAAGTCTATATCCAAGACGAATCTTTGTTAATCTGATCTGCGAGATGTTACAATCATAGTAGTGAAAGCAAGAAAACTAAATGTAAACTAAATAAGTGATATATATTAGTTTTTTTTTGTGATTAACGAATAAATGTCTGAAGAACGTTCTGGCCAGCACTTAGCGATCGAAACAAAAATTAGGATACGTGATCGAGTAATTAATCGAACAAGCCTATTTCAATTATTTTTTAATCGCATTAAATTTCCACTCCTTCTTTAATTACCAGTTTAAACAAATCTCTTAAAAGCTAACCAATAATATTAAAGACCACTTTAGCAAAGGGTAAGTTTAGCTAATCAATACTTTTGCTAAAACTCCAAGTCATACCAAAATATTTGGTGCTTGTTAGACGAATGCCTAGTGGGTGCTCTTGGTTGTTTATATTTTTTATTTATTCATCAGTTTCTTAAGTTAGACTTGTTACGTCATTACTTCGATAAAAGACGGCGGATAGGGGTTTTATATATGTTCAAACAAGGTTGATTATATTCAAGTGACGAGGTCAGTCTGATTTTTTTTTTTTTTTTTGGTGGGGGGTCTAATTTTCGAATATTTTGATCAAAATTGTGGATAAACAGTCCGAAGTTCATGTTTGTTCCATTTTTGTTTTCAAGTAATTCCAGCCATCTCAGTCATTTTTAAGAAACATGTGCTCTCCGTGTAATAAGCAAGATTTCGTTGACAACATCCTGCCAACCACACGAAGAGTACATAGTCATTGTCAAGAAGTAAGACTAATACTTTGAGAAAAAAAAATTAAAAAATAAAAAACAATTTACAATTTCGATCCCAATATATGACAGCTAATTCGAAAAAATGGAAAATTTTTTTTAATTAAAACAGATAGACCTTGTCGGTTGAATTTAATACAAATTTGTTAAATGAATAAGAGGAGGAGATATATATATATATATATATATATATATATATATATATATATATATATATATATATATATGGTAAATGAAAATATCACTGACGTTTAATTTTAACAATATATTTACCAAAATTACACAAAAATATCTTTAACTACTAAAAAGTACATTTCTTCAATAAAAATCGTCATTGGCTTCAACCGTGCACCCCCCCGAATCTCCTGTAAGTCTTCTGGACGGTCTCCTTGTTTAAGTTGGGGAATGCTGCCATAATCCTTCTCTTCAGATCATCTTTGATGTTACAAGGAATTTTGTTGGCCTCTTGCTCAGTTACGCCCAACACATAATGAAAAAGGGGGTTGCAGTCTTGGGAGTTAGGTAGCCAGATGTAAGGGGTGACGTGGTCAAAGATATTGTCTGACAGGCATAATTGGGTTCGCCTGCTTGTGTGGCATGGTGCAGAGTCCTGTTGCCAGACATAGGTTATTCCAGCAGGCACCTCTTGACCCAGGACAATACTAACTCCCTCAAGGTACATGATGTAGGTCTCCGTGTGTGACTGAGGCCCTCACCAACAGATTTAGGAGTTCTTTTCTTATCAGAACGATCAGAGTGAGTTTTCCGAGCTGCCGTACCATCGTAATCACCATTAGACTCATCCAACTTTCCGAATCCTCTGCACTGTCCTCAGATTGACACCCAAACACTCTGAAATGTTCGTATTCGGCGCGAATGCCAAGCAGTACAGCATGTCGTTTCCAAATTTCTGGCTGAATGAATTGCGTCATGTTGTTCTTTTTCTCACAGACGTTGCCCAACTGACCCTACTATGCTGTACAGCCGACAAAATCAAAAACAAGCCAGGCGCATGCGCGTAATTAAAAATATATAAGGGCAACAATTTACCCATAGCACATTTCAATTTTGTAAAGATTTTGTGCATAAGACGCAGCTTATATAGGATAAGGAAGCTACGATATTCACTGAGCTAACAACATCGATTTATTTTTTTAGAGCTTAAGCTTTATGAGGTTATTTAAAGCCAAAACATACTTTTGGATTCTAAGAATTTGGGCGGGGAGATAATACTGATTTTCTGATAGAAGACTTACTATTTAACCCGTAGCTGGGAGAAGACGTATTTCCACATAAGTGAATATAACGAACCTGACTGGATTTGGAATTCGACTCTCCGATTTCTACTTTCATTCCTTTGTCCATTACACCACTTGCACATCCAAGCTTACAGCACCTGGTGTTTCCCATCGGTTACCCATCTAGTACTGACCGGACTCATCATTGTTTAGCTTCGGTTGAAATTTATAAAATTTTCTTAAAATAGTTTATATATATACACACACACACACACACACACACACACACAAATATTGGTGTGAGTTTCCTTCCTTAACGTTGGTTTTTGATAGTGTTGATGTTAACGCTATGATTATATCATTGTTTTCTCTCGCAGTTAAGGGGTGGTATTTGTTGAAGTGCTTTGTGATTTTATAGCGCTAATCTGTCGGGACTGATGAAGGATCGTCTAAAATTTAAAGGATTTACTCGTTCAAAGCCTTTTTTTTTTAAATCACTGATCTGAGAAAATGGTTCCATATGGATGATAGTTAAAACGCTGCTGATTGAGTTTGACCCCATACATGACAGCCATATGCAAATCTTGATCAGCCTATTTCAGATGTTTAATTTTTAGGTAAATATTTTCTTTTTGTAGCATTTACGTATATTGTACATTACATGATATATTACGTACAGTGATGTCCTATTATTTTATAATACAGGACGCATTACGTACATTGTAGGTTTTGGTAAATGTACATTCGTATACATTTTTATAAATTCATATATATATTTTTAGGTAAACATTTAGGTAAATATTTTATAATACGTGATACAAAACGTAAGTAAATATTTTTAGGTAAATATTTTATTTTTGTAGCATTTATGGTGTAAGAAAAATGTCCTATAAACGCAACTATCTTCTGTTCCATTCTAAAACTAAGTTCTATCTAATATTTATCTTTTTCTTTTCCTCAAAAGGTGTAGATAAGTTTGCCTATCGTCCGATTCACACTCCTCTCCGGTATTTTGAACAGGAGTAGAAGTTTAACCCTTGTTTCCTGTTTAGGCTCGGTTTTCTGGTTCCTTCTGAAGTCTACTTATAACGTCTCCGCCTAAAACTTTTATCTATTTAATTCTTTTTTTGTTTCCTCAGTGGGGGTAGGTAAGTTTGGCATTTCCTTTTCTCTTGGGCCTTGTACAGAGTGAACATCATTTGTTAAATATATATATATATATATATATATATATATATATAGCTAATCAATAATATTGAAGGCCGCTTTAATAAAAGGCTAAGATTAGCTAATAAATGCTTTTTCTAACGCTACTCCGGAATATACTTAGAGCTTATTAAATGAATGTCCAGTGGGTCGCACTCGGCTAATCGCCCTTATTATTTATTCATCTGTTTCTTCTTTAGTCTTGTTATATCATTATTTTCATAAGCAGCGAGGGATACGAGTTTATTATTGTGAAGCAGATAAAGCAATGGTGAAGGGAAAGATTCAAGTTCACAAGGGGAATGAACATCTGGATCTCATTTTGCTTAACTGTTTTTATATATTTTATGCGGTAGTAACTAGAGCCAACAAAAAGCATTACTTCGCCATGTAGGCCAGGTCTACTTTAATCAGTTCTTTAACCTCAAATATAAACCGACACTTCACTATATTGTACAGTTGTCGTCTGCTTCAAAATCGGAGGCCGGAAATTAGAACGTAAAAAGGATTTCGCCTTATCTGATTCTGTCGTTAAACCTTTACGAGAAGATTTTTTTTTATATCCATATATATATATATATATATATATATATATATATATTTAAAACACCAACAGATCCGTACCTACACATTTCACATAAGTACAAGCAAATATACAGTACATATACAAGGTTAATGTAAAAGTGTCCAGCAGGCTTTGACTATCGTTTATTCATATGAAGTCATATAATCATTATTCAGTCTTTTACTGATCTTATGTTTTCTTTCAGTTATGTATTCCATTATAAAAGATTCTAGCTTTTGTTCTAGTGTTTCAATGATTTTTTAAATACCAAAGTTCAACCAATACATATGATCACCAAATTTAAGCAACGTCGAGCCTGGTCATTACTTAGATGGGTGACAGCTTGAGAATAACAGTTGCTGTAAGTTTGGATGTGCGGATGGTGTAAAGGATAATAGCTTGTTAATCAGAGAGCCGAGTTACAATTTCCGTTTTGTTCGTTATATTCCCTTACGCGCAGATAAACTGGAGAAAGGTATGAATCTACCTCTTCTTCCCCAACTATGGGTTAATCAGTGAGACTTGTATAACTAAACCATTATTATAAAAAAAAAAAATCAACCAATAAAAACAAACAAGCAATACAAGGTCCGAGGGCCACTAAAGAAATATGGCAACTAAAAGTTTGTCGACGATCGATAACTTGATATAATCAGCCTGTGCTTCGACAGGGCCGATTGTCAGACGCTTAAAATAAAGTAAGTTCCATTACCCCGCCAGAATTTTTCCGTGGGATTTCGGGGGGGGGGGTGTCGACGCGTGCAAGTTGGTGGGCATTTACTTACTAGACGAATTAAGCAAAATTGTAACTTGAAAGGACGTAGGTATTTACAGTGACGATGAACGACTTCTGTTTAGAGAAAGAAAAAACAAAAAACAAAAAAAAAAACGGTGAGGTATGTCTGTCGACACCGTAAGGAAAAGGGTATTCTTTAACGATTCAGTTTTTTTTTTGCTTGAAATAATAACCGATTTAAAGGAAGTTAACTTCCTGGCTGTCACCTTCAACCTACTGAAATGGACAGTATCTCCATATAGAATCCAAGTAAGCATCTTGTTAGATCAATACAACCTCCAAACTTCCCTCGACTGTATTCAGGGCTGTCGTCCAAATCACTGTGAAAACGATTATCAGTGAACTCTCGCATTACGACAATCTTCAATCATTCAAAACCTTATGAAACTAGCCGATACCATTCCAACTAGATACTAGATCCAACGGGGGTCTACTCTCTTCTTGATGGTCTACATGATCTAAGAGTGGTTGACCGAATATTTATACTTTCAAGTCACCTTCGGTATGTAGTATCAAAGTTATCCAGATTTTAATGTATATCTTCTTGGCATCAGTTTAAACTGATATTTTTTTTCATATATTGAGGCTGTTTTCTCAATATATAACTTCGACTGAATATCTCGGTGAAAATATATAACTTCTACTTATATCTCAGTGAAACTTTCACTTTCAAAAATTTAGTTCATAATTATATAGAAAAAGTACCAATTTAAACTGGCGCCAGGAAGTTACTGATTAATTGAACTGAACTGAACTATGTCTGGGGTAAAAGACCAACATAAGATTGACGGGTTCTGGACATTTCCAGAGTCTAAAGACTAGCACATTTCTTTTATTTCTGTTGATTTGAACGTACATTTAAAATATATATATATATATGTATATATATATATATATATACACACTGATTATTTTAATATCCGTTTTTATTTGTTGCAATGTCCCGATTACCTAGAGCATTATGTATGTTATAATATTGAGACATGTTCATGCACTAGCACGTGTCGTTTTCTTGCACTCAGAAAGCCAAATCTAGATTATTTCTTTTCAGAGACACCAGATTTGGCCAGATAGGTTTATTTTAAAAATGCCACATATACAGCCTCTCTTTGAGACTTTCCTTCTAATGATGTTATCTTGAACTTTATTTTTTTTATACTTTGTTAAAAAAAAAAACAAACACAACTAATTGAAATATACTCTTTTTCTGGCCCCTATTTGGATGTGGAGCTTGAAGTAGATAATCTGATAAACGTTTTAGAAATTTCTTAGGTTTTCTATGCACATATTTACTCAGTTTTATCTGGCATGCTGCCACATCCGCGAGGTATGCCTGTGAAAGTGGAGTTCCTCTCACAAAAAGGGATTTGTAAGATTATTTTGAAAATCGTGGCCCTACGGCAAGCTTCTTATACTTTTTTTTTTGTTTAAATAAATGCTTCAAATATGCTTAATATTTACACTTCATGACTGAAATTACGAAAATATGCCAGGAAACAACAAAAACAATTAATAATATTTTTTCATCCTGTCTGCTTCAAGTCAACTGAAAATTTGCTGGGTAGATGAATGTTCTAATTTCGCAAGACATTAACAACCAGTTGCAGGCTCCCTGGCGCTCTTAAAATATACAGCCATCAGGGAAAACATGCCAAGATTTCCTTTTTCCATAATAAACTTAAGATGTGATTTGAAATCCAAGAACTCTTGGAGATAATTTAAAGATGTACAAAGTATTCTTGATTGTTTTGTATTTGCCCTGTTAAATTCAAAGTTTCATTGCATATCCAACTATGTTTATAATTCCAAACAAATTATGGAATTAAATAAAAGCCGGGATAAAAAAAAAAATGAAAGGGATTTAAAAATAAAAAAATTAAATTTAAAAAGTTAAAAATCTGTTGAGCTCACAAAATAATCAAAATGTTCATTCTATGTTCATGAAGTTTGTTTAAGGAATAAAAACAGGGTCTTGCTGCTTTATCTGGGCTGGAGTTGCCCAGTCTTCACTTTCGAATCTTGACAGAGTTCAAAAACATCTACGCGGCCTTGTGGTCGATTAATTATTTTCGATACTAAAACCCCGTTCACCACAGACGAAATATCGCAAACCTACCGATACGATATCGCTATTTCTATGACAAATGTTAAGACGAGCTATAGTCCACTACTGCAGACATCCCCAGCTAAGACCCGCGCAAGGTCGAATCATTGTTATTCTCTTCGTATGACTTTAGCGAGAAGGAATTCCTACTCCGGTAGCTTCTTTTCCAAAACCGTTACTCTGTGAAACAAACTCCCAAGAATATGTAACCCTGATTACTAAAATCTTGAACTCTTCAAGTCAACCGTTACCTATCTTCATAATCTGCAGTTGGGTTTACGGCAAGATCACGTTGAAACATAGGTTCCCGTACGATTACCGAAATTATGCAACGTCGATCCTGGTTAGTACATAGATGGGTGACCACCTCGAAATACCAGGTGCACTAAGCTTGGGTTTGCGGTTGGTTTAATGGATAATGGCTCAGAATTGTTAACCGGAGTGCAGAGTTCTAATTCTCGTTGGGTTCCTTATATTCATTTACACCCAAATGCCACGGAGAAAGATATAAGTCTATATCATCTCCCCCAGCTAAGGGTTAATTAGTAAGACTTGTATTGCTAAAATATTATTATCTCAAAAAACATCTTAGAATCTAAAAATATTTTTTCCGGCTTTAAATAACTTGCAAAAGGTTGATAAACCGTAGAAAACGAATCAATCAATCATCTGTACTTACTTTTTTTTTCTCTTACATTCACATAACCTCATTCAGTAGCCTTGAGTGGCTCTTAGGTTTTTGTATTTCGTGAACATTTTGCAAATTAATTCCAATGTTTTGTCATCTCTTATACTTTGCTAGGATAAAATATCAGAAAGAGAGAAAATCCAAGACATTAATGTAAGCAGTTAAGTATGACTAATGAAATAAATTAACAGACAAAGGCGGCTATGCAAAGAGACAGAGTTACAAAAAAAAAAAAAAAAGTTATGTAAAGAAGTAGTGAACACGCAGAGGCGTAGCAAGGTTGTGGCGGGAGTGGCAACCGGCCTCGGTCTAAGATGTAAAGAGACGCAAATTTTCAACTGGTATGAAATCTACACTATTTATATTGTTCGGAATGTTGTCCTCATCTTTATTGTCAAGTTCACGACATTTCAGCCGCTGTACGCCCCCGGCCTTTTTCAGGTAATGGGAATTTCGAACTGAACCCGTTTATTTCCTCCACTGGGGCAGGTTGTTCTAGTTTCACGTGCCATGATTCTTCCGGGCGTCTGTTATCTCCCTATAGATTAATGAAGCAACCGATACAAGTTTTAAAAACTAATAGTAATTATTTTAATGTAAACCTAAATACGTCTATAGGATCAGTACTTTTTTTCGTCTGTTTCATAAACAATAGACAACACAAAAAAAGAATCTTTTTTTTTCAAGTTTGTTCTACAACTCAGACCTAAAGACATCTTTGTTCCATATCCCTTCAGAACGTGGACGATTATGCTCTTCACAGCTTCCTATACTTTGTAGCTCGTCTCTTCTCTATCAGTTCATTTACAAAAATTATGTTACTCCCCATTTCCCTCTGCCTCCTTGACATCAATATGGCCTGAGAGTGTCAAATTCTCCAAGCTCTCTTCCCTGATTATGTGTTCTAGAAATTTCTGCTGCCTCTTTCTTTCTCATTCTAAGTATAAACGCCTAGATATTTTTGCTTCCATTTACCTCATGTGTCTTCTTCATCTGCTAGGAGATTATCCAGTATTCCTTGTCGTATAAAGGGACCGATATTAAATAGCAGTTCAACACTGTTTCTAACGAAATTTTCCTGTTGCTTAGCTTTTTGGAAAGCCGAAATTAGCCATTCCAATCTGCTTTCGGATTTCGGTGTCATATGTTATGCTCTCCGTTAAAACACTACCTAGATATTTAAATTTTTGTACTTGCTTAATTTTAGCAGGTATTAATTTACTCTAGGTTTTACGCCGAAAAACAATATTACTGGATGACATTAATTACAAAATGATTTGCAAATTACGTAGGTATATTTAGTATTGAGTTCTAATTCAGTTAGTTCCATTTTTAAAATCGTGATATGGAGGCTTTATATTGGGTCTGGGTAAACTGGTAATTGATTTTTTCTTATTGCCATTCAGAGGACAATAAGCCACAAAACATATTGTAAGCTATTTCAGGGGTAAGCGAGTTAGGTGTGCCAAAATTGCATTCGCTCTCAGACACTGAGAACCCTTGCTCCGCCATTGAGACGAACTATAGAATACCGGGAAAAGACTCAGTTAAATACGTACAGATTCGTTTACTAAAAAAATGCGGTTAAATATGAGAAGATCTATTTGCAAAAGGACACGAAATCAGACCCAGGGCAAAAATGTTCTGGCTGTGCGTAAAGCCAGATGAGAAGGGAGACAATCGGTATGATATTTATATATCAATTATAACATGGCCAGTGGTCAGTGTAATCATATCGCTGACATTTGAAAGAGAAACCAAATTGGAAAATTGAACAAGCTGAACACGATTCGTAATTTGCTTGCGCTACTTAGTTGAAGAACCAAATAACCACCAAAGCTACCTTTCTTTTAGTAATGGAATATTCTATTTGTTGTGGCCCTTCAGAACGTGGGCGATCACAGCTCTCTACAGCATTCTATCTCTTGTAGCCCTTAGCAGTATTTGTCCCTTTGCCAAAACACCCGTTCCGCCATGTGACCTGCTGCCTTCCCTTGACTCTCTTTGACTCGATAGCGTCTGAGAGAGTCAACTTCTCCAAGTCTCGCTTCCTCATTATGCCTCCAAGAAATGTCAACTGTCTGGCTGGTTCTGAGTATGTGTTATTCGATTCCATTTTTCTAAGATTTCTGTGTTGCATATGCCCATGGAATTCTCAGCAGCATTCTTTCTTTTCTTTTTTTAACTAATATTCACCCAACACAAGGCTGAAGAGCTACTCAAAGTACAACTTACTGTGTTAATGATAATAATGATGGCTGACCACTCGTATTCGAGGATACCCGTCTACTAGGGCGGTTCGCAGGCGCTTGACTGGGTGCCTTTTGTGTTTGTTCAACACCCACAGATCGCACCTGTGATTTATACAACAATGCTGAGCAGACTTTAGTTATAGTTTCTGGGAGAGAAGCGTGTTATCTAACGTGAACAACAACCTGAACAAGGCCAGCACGCTCAAAACATCGGTCATCGGCACAGCCACCCCCAAAGGTTCCTTAGAGTCTACCCAATTTCACTCACAAGGCTTGGGTCAACCCGTGGTATAGTTTTTAGGCACTTTCCAAACGTGCCGCATGATGGAATCGCCTCCTCCAGACTGATAATATCAAGAAGTCACCTTCCTGACAAATCGACCATGGGTCTCATGCTCAGAAACGAACTTTCTAACCATTCGTCCACGTTGGGTTGTATGAACGTAAGAAAAGGCAGTTCTTGAGTCTATGCAGGAAAGATAACTGCTAACTCTACACTTGAAAAGATTTAATTAGTGAATAACATTTCAGGGTTTTTTTGCAGACCCACATTTCTGTTGTGCCCAGCTTTCTCTTCACCCAACGCCAAAGAAGAGGATTTATATAGCATACACTATTTTAAAGCCCAAATTCTCCTTTACGGTAAGAGGTATTCCAAATCTACAAGTGATCTCCTTGTTCAACTTTCTTACAAATGAAAAAAATAAATGCAATTCAAAATATCGGACATTTATGTTTAATATTAGGTGTGGATTTGGCCTAACGGTGAATAGATCTTTTAAAATGTCATGTCTTTTCAGAACGTAAGTGAGGATATCTCTAAACGGCTTCTTTACTTTATCTCTAAATTGACGCAATTTCTTGCGAAAACTGGTGATTTCTTGTCGTTTCTCTATGGTTTTAAAACTAGAACTATCTTTCTCCTAGACTAGATGCCACTCAAGCCTATCCTGATTTAAACCAAAGCTGGGGTTGGAGAAAAGAAATAGATTTTTGTCTTTCCCCGGGTGCACATGCGAAAGTGAAGACCACAGAGAAGGCGGCGAATTTGAACTGGGCTCGCCGGTTTCACTTTCTGCGCCTATAACCGTTACGCTTCATGTAGATGTAACCAAGTTCGCATTCCGTCTTCGATAGTTTTCTCACCCTTACGCTTTGCAAAATGCATAAATGCTTTTCTTCCCATAGGTTAGGTTAAGAATTATTCCATGTTGACGATAATGTGAAACCCATTATAACCTGACACGTGGGTTTTGCTTTCAACGCTGTTGAGTTAGCGGGATAGAGCAATGTCCAGTCAAAATCCCGTTGTCGTTTTCTGTGATATCGGAAAATGTCGAGTCTTTGGAAATCGATTTATAGAGAAACAGGTAGAATATGTGCAGGATATATTGTGAAGGCGGAAGTATCAAGTATTGTACTACTGCTGAAATAAAAAGGCAAACAATGTATAGGCAAAGAGAGAAACCGCTTAAAAAAAAAAAAAAAAAAAAAAAAAAAATTCTGAAAGGCACTATATGAACCCCCCCCCCCAAAAAAAAACAGCAAAGGTTGGATGTTAACGCAACTGACACAGAACGTCCTTGCAACGTTCCATATAAGTTGTATTTTGGCTGGGGTATATGTAAAGTTGAATCAACTATTTTATGAACACAAACTGACCACTCAACCACAATTTTGGTAACTTTGCGAGGCTCTGTAGCTGAAAAATTACATCCGAATACTTTTCTTCCCTTAACAATATGCATAGAATGACTGTGTGTGTGTGTGTGTGTGTGTGTGTGTGTTTTTTTTTTTTTTAACAGCTTATCAACCCTTGTGAGTTATTTTGAGCCGAAACATATTTGGGGTTCTAGGAGATAGCTTACAGAATATGTGTAGAAGTTATAAAGTTTATTTTCGCACATCACTAATTCACATGATGAATGCAAGTTATTATATCTTCCCTTAAATTAATGTCAATTTACTGCGGAGTGCCTGGCACGTAACCATGTATCATTGAGAGCTCGTTGTGGTAGGATGGTTACAAGAACAGTTTTTTGTAACTTCTTTGTTACGGTGCGAAAACGTTATGGCAACATTATTCTGTTAGTTTTTTTTTGTTTTCAGTTTTTAATCGGACAATCTACTGCTGGAAATGGAGTAGCTTTAGAAAACTTACTAGAAAACAGAAGATAGAGTTAGCGTAGAGTTAAAAGCAGGGAAAATGAAGAGAAAGGGGCTGAGCCAAAGATTACTAAATTGTAACAAATAAAGCGACATCCATGGTTCACGGATGGGAGTTATTTATTAACTTGTTTCTCCTCTAGAAGTATTTATTTTAATCATCGACTTGCAGCGTTTGCGATTACAGCATTTGCATCGCACTAGAGGCATTCTTAGGGCACTTGTATTGCACTAGACATATTTTATAATACATAATTTTCATCACACTAGATGCATTTTAGAATGCTGCATTTTCTTTGCAATAGATATATATTCGAGTATCTCCAGTTTTCTAAAAACTACCCCATTTCGAGAGCGGACTTAGTCTTGGTACATATACAGGTTGCGACGGATAAATTGTCTAAATTATGCAAAAAGAAAAATGACGATGATATTTCATTTTACACAAAAAATCTTGAACTACTAAAGAGTAAATGTATTCAATAAAATCGCCATTGGCTTCAACCACGGCCTCCAGATGACTTCGTAATCTCCTGCAACTCTTCTGGACGGTCTCCTTGTTTAAGATGGGGAATACTGTAATAATCCTTGCCTTCAGTTCATCTTTGGTGTTACAAGGAATTTTGCTGGTGTCTCGGTGAACTGCGCCCCACACATAATAATCACAGGAGTTGCAGTCTGGGGAATTTGTCTGACACCCACGATTGGGTTCTCCTGCTTGTGCGGCATGGTGCAGAGTCCTGTTGTCGGACAGTGTCTTCTAGCAGCGACCCTCTTGATCCAGAGCAGTACTACCTTCTCGTGATGAATCTGAAGCCTTATAGGAAGATGAATGGCGGCATAACGTCGCTATCCGTAGTGATCACACTAGTCACAGCATGCCGTTTCCAAATCTCTGGCAGAGTGAATTGCGTCGTGGTGTTCTTTTTCTCACGGAAGGTGCCCAACTGACCCTATTATCTGTGCAATCAACAAAATCAAAAACAATCAACGCGCATGCGCAAAATTTAAAATATAAATTCGTGACGTATATACCCATAGCACCCTGTATAATCCAGCTAATCTTTATAAAGGATATGGATACTGTGCTAAAAGTGTTTCTAGATCACTTTGTTATAACGAAGAAAACAGCTGTGATAATGATTAACAGATGGGGTCATATGGTTGTAGTAACAAGCTGCCCAATTAACCAATGTTACGATAGGGATATTATAACCCGATTTGCTTGTAGAGGGTTACCTAAATGGCCAGGTTTTGTAGGAGTTGATTGTGAACATGTAAAGTGATTTTGTCAAGAGAGTTTCCTTGTGCATTATTGAATGCACGAGGGCTGAACAAAACTACGAAATTATAGCCATACATGAGAAAGAAAGTTCACTGCGACACGTTCGAGAGGTAAAAGACGATCTTTAGAGCACGTTTGTAACCAATCATTTATATACTTGTATATTTTCCCTAGACATAGATTCTTTAGGATTCTTTGTTATTCAAAGTGTTTGTCTATACAGCCAAAACAGGTACCTCCATGAGATCGCTAAAAAAAAAAAAAAAAAAAACAGCATAGCATATGAAAAAGACGCCAAACTTGACGAAAAAAAAATGTCATCGTCCAAATGTTTGTTATTTTTAAGAGGAAAGATCAAAGTTTATTTTAATTATTTTAAAAAATTTTTCCTTTTTAGAACATTTTGAATTTTGATTTAAAAATCCTTCTTTCTCTTTGTATCACCGGAACTAGTAAAATAACATACAATTTTTTAGTTTTTGTTTTTTGTATGGCATACATTAATTTGGAAAATCTTGCAAAAATAAAAAATAATTGTCGGATGTTAATGAAACTTTCAGAAACTATTCAAGTTTGGCGTCTTTTTCATCGTGCTATGCTCTTTTTAGCGATCTCATGGAGGTACGGAAGCCAAAACATTTCTTCTCTTAATGCACTGATTTCATTGCGACGAGATCACGAAAACTGTCATTTAAATCAAATCAGGTCTATAAAAAAAAAAAAGATCGTGTAGACGAATTAAAATAAGAATATCATAGATATGGGATCGTGATCTTATACATTGAAAATGCATGACAAGACTAACCGGCAAAAGTTCCTTTCTAAATAATAATCAAATATTTTTTTCTCAATATTGAAATCGACAGTGGAATAAGAGCACGATCTCAGAAACGGTTTGCTTACGAGATAAATGGATATTAAAACTGGCCGAAAATCCATCTAAAGAATTCGATTGTCGTCTTTACCTCAATCTTTCTTCCTTCTCTATGCCAAGGAGAGAAATTTTCGATCCGGCTCCCAGAAATGAAAACTTACAGAATATCAAAAATGAAGCTTAGGATTAGGTAAATAACTATTATTTATATATACTTATCCGATTTCGTTTGCTTTAAATGAAAATTGACTTTATTTCTTTGGAAGAACTTTCATTTTCAAGAAAATTTATACTATTTAGAGTATTCGGACTATTGTCCTCATCTTTGTCGCAATATTTATTGAGGCACATGGCACAGTGGACAAAGGCGTTGGTTAGGTCCAGTGACAGAACCCAAAGAGTGTGAGTTCAATACCCGGTTAAGGCAGTGGAGAACTTCCAAAGGGGAAATTAACAGGAGATAACTGATATCCATTAAACATAGCACGTGGAACTAGAACAGTCTACTCCAGTGAGCGAAATAAAGGGTTCAGTCCGAAATTCCAACCAACTGAAGAAGGCCGGAGCGTACAACGGTCGAAATATTGTAATAAATATGGCGACAAAGATGAGGACAATAGTTCGAATAATGTAAATAGTGTACATAATACCTCATCTCAGAAATATAGACAGATAAGAAATTTTATATTTTAAACTGGAAACGAACAAAGTGGCTCCAAAGTAAACGTTCAATTTGTAGTCTATATTTAATGCCAAACAGAATCCTAATCGTGATAATGATATTGAATGTTCAATTTACAATCTAAACGTACTGTTAAAACTCTACCCAATGCCCGCTTTGTGTTTGACTGCTGACAAAGAATGCCAGTCGATGTGGAAAAGTCACAATTCATCCCACAGGTATGACAGTGCAGGTCAGCTGTCATTGAAAGCCGTTTTCTTCTTGTTTTTAATCTATTCACCCCAAGCAAGGCGATAAAGGCCTTAAAATGCAATGGGCGACTGGGAGTTAAACAAAATGAAAAAAAAAAAAAAAACTTTAGAAGAAACCGGAAACCCAAATATAAACAAGGGATAAAACCTCGACTACAGTTCAAGAAACCGGGGAGGGCGGTGAACCGAACGATAGGCGAACCGATCGACTCCTATTTAAAGCAAACACATTTTGGGGTCGTTTTTAGGGGACAATCTGATAGTATTGAAGAAGATGAGAACATATTGGATCGTTGATAAAGGAAATAAAGGAATTTTGGATGGTAGGACAAAAAATTGCTATATAAATAAATATTAGTTTTTATCAAATTTTGTTTGACTGTTTCAAAAAAATCCTTCCTAGACATTCAGGAAATTCATTAAAAATCAGGAAATAACTCGTGTATACGTAAAAGAAGACACAAAGTTAGGGTATAGATTAGTAGAACGTTTCATATTATACGAGAATTTCAAATCAATCCCCAATTTTAGAGTCATTTAGTTTGCTTTAAGTCTTACATTTTCTCAAAAACGAAATTTCCCCACAAAATAAGTCATTTTCCTAAAGAAAAATGACTATTTTGTAAAAATATACATTTGAGCTAAACCGAATCTTAACCTAAATAAAATACATAACTTTTTGCTAAATCTGTACGTAACATTTAAGAAAATTCTCGGGAACGGCAAAAAATGAGGGGAAAAAAACTTTTCGCATACACTTTGTAGGAATGCAACTTAGAAAGTAGACAAAGATCAACTTTTAAAATTTGACTAAAAAAAATTTATTTATGCAGTTAGAGTGGTATTTACTGCAGCAGAACGAACAGTTTTGACAGACACGAACATTTTGGAGAGTATTTTCTATTCTATGATGTATCGATATAAAATTCGAATTTGTTTGCAAGTCTTAACAAGAGGAATAACTAAAAAGAAAAAACTTATTCTTCTAAAAAATGTAAAATAAACTATAAGAAACGAGAGGAAAAAAAGACAAGAGGATCATTTTTTATGCACTTACAAATTTATATATTTTCGATGGATACACAGAATGTTTGCGATTGAAGACGGATAAATTAACAGTAACACTCACTAGAAGATTGGGTCAGGGTTATGATTTATAGAAAATCTAGAAGTTATTGTTATAGGCTGTCATACATTTAGCTAGAAATATTTATCCTCGATAAGATAACTATTTATAAACAGCGCAGATAAGATAACTATTTATAAATAGTAACCCCATGAATAATATGCCGCATATCTGTGAAACTTCGTTATATTTTTTAAAGCCCAAAAGAGAAAAATATATATCAAAAGTTATTTAAATAAAAGAATAAATAAAATATTTGTTATTAACTGAATACCGGTTTGTAAAATTCTCTTCGGTTAGACATGTGTACAGTGTGGGTCTCCTCCTGAAGATTGTTACGTACGATGCTATTCCAGAAATAACCTCAACTTTGACAAACTTGAAAGCAGTTGTTATTTTTTGTTGTTGTTTTATAAGACTAAAAAACGTCAGTATTTTAATTTTCAGAATTTTTTTGAACGGTGGTAACAAAGAAAAATATTTACTAAGAAATTAAACTAATTTAAAGCAGATAAAATTACTAACGAAAACATTCTTTTTAAAATAAAAAAAAAAAAAAGACAGTCGAAATAGAATATTTACTTAGCTTCGTGTGGGAGCAAAATGCATATTTGTGACAAAAACGATATTCCAGATGAGAAACACACAGTACGAATTCGATGTCTCTGGCAATTGTCGAACTTTTTTTTTTTATTTATTTATTTATTTTAAACTCGCCCCGGTTAATTAGGAAAAAAAAAAAAGACGAAAAAAAAAGAAATAAAATGCAAAAATAATTCTCACCTTGTTTATCGTTGATAACACACTGAAGTAGGACTTTTTTATGCTTCCACCACACAACTGCAGTTCGTTATTTAATTTTGAATTCAGGAAAAATTTTTATATCTTTCTAAAATTCTTCCTTATTTTCTCCGCTCTTCAGTACTTTCCTCCTGGAGTTGTAATTCTTCAAGCGACCGGCGCAGAGACAGAATTCAAGACATTCGCCTCTGTCCAGAAAAGAAATTAAACATTGGATACAAGCGGTAACGTAATATTAGTGCTATAGACAAGCCTCACCGTCTTTCTGTAAGTGATGAGGGTTATCAACATCTCCGTCGACAAATGACGTATCCATCCATGCATCTATCTATCCGCCATCCCCATCGTGAACAAACAAAACGCTACTGTCCAACAAATAGAGTACATAATGCCACTATACATATGAGCGTACCATTAACGTAGTTTTGCGTTCGACGAGTAAAAACTTAGTGTGCTTGTGCATTTGTTATGTATGTGTATACAACTTTACTAACTTATTTTGTAAAGATTTACACGCAAATTCTGTAAAACGTATGCTTCCGACACGCTAAAACACACACAGAGATAAAAGACAATTTTTTTTTTTTTAAATGTTAGTAATGTCGTAAGGGGAGATTAAAAAGATATGGAAGAAAGAACAAAAAAAAATTAAGTACTTTTTGACGGGGACAATATCAAAAATGGTTCATTCCACTGACGCATATCCTTTAAGACAACCAGTTGGTTGCTGTCGAGATGAAGTAAGAGTTGAAAGAAAACTTAGTAAGAACGACTAAAACAAAAATTACTAATGTTACGACTGCTACTAGTTCTTGGGGTTGGGGGAAAACCAGCAATTTTTGACAGTCTGTATTCGTAGGAATTTTTCTTTTTCTGTTTCCTCTCTCTATATATATATCTATCTATCTATCTATCAACACGTTTTCTCTCTTTACCTCGCTTCGAGCCCAGAAGCAGCGACAGAGGTGTAAGTAGGAAGGGGAGATAAATGAAAGGAAGTGGGTAGAGGAGAAAAGGGGTGATTAGCTCTAGTTACTACTTTTCGGATGCTAAAAAGTTTAGCTACTAACATCACTTGTATCTATTTAGGGGATAAGAAGACGAGAGACAGATTTGTACACAGCGCAAAGTGACTGATGGTCGAAAAGGAGACATATAATAAAGACAAAAGACGAAAGGAAGCATATGATAAAGTGGGCGGAAGTATAAAGCTTTAAAAACGAACATCGTCAATACCTAACATTATTTTACAAGCACATGAACAATCTGATCGTGTCACGTAAACGCTACGATTAATTAATTAATATCCAAGTATTGGTTCAAAATTGGCAACACGCATGTTTATGAGCATTACGAAATTCGCTTGCCATACGAGATATGACTTCATTTATCAGTCGGGTCCTTTCAAGACATGTGCGATCACGGCCCTCCACATCTTTCTATCCTTTGCAGCTCCAAGCAATCTCTGTCGGCTTATTATCCCTCCCAAACCCTATTTTGACATACAATTTCACAAGCTTGTTAAGTATGGTTAACTGCTGTTTCTTTCTATTTCTCTTGTTTTTACCTTGTCCTGTGAGTGCCAAATTCTCCAAGCCCCCTTTCCTCATTAAGTGTCCGAGAAATTTCAACTGTCTCTTTCTGATTCTAAGTACAATTGTCCTTTTTGCTTCCATTTCCCTTCCGTGTTATTTGTCCTTAGAATCAGGAATATCTAGCCTTGGGTGGCAGCCAGTCTAGGAAGAGAACTACAATGAATTCAAACATGTCATGCCCCATCACTTCTAACCCATCCCAAAACAACTACAACTTACAATTAACTTTCCCTCCCAAACCCTACACTAAATATACTAACACCTTACCCCTAAAATGTGATGGGAAACGATGATGTTGCCAGCTATACGTTTTTGAAACGATGATGTTGCCAGCTATACGCTTTTGAAACGATGATGTTGCCAGCTATACACTTTTGAAACAATGATGTTGCCAGGGATACATTTTTTGAAACAATGATGTTGCCAGGGATACATTTTTTGAAACAATGATGTTGCCAGGGATACATTTTTTTGAAACAATGATGTTGCCAGGGATACATTTTTGAAACAGTTGCCAGCTATACGTTTTTGAAACAATGATGTTGCCATGGATACATTTTTTTGAAACAATGATGTTGCCAGGGATACATTCTTTTAAAACAATGATGTTGCCAGGGATACATTTTTTTGAAACAATGATGTTGCCAGCTATACGTTTTTGAAACAATGATGTTCCCAGCTATACGTGTTTGAAACAATGATGTTGCCAGCTATACGTTTTTGATATATCTAGTAAATACTGGATCTGGCATTAAATAACCCATAGTGGTTGATATGCCATAAAATCCCAAACAAACAAACAAACAAACAAACAAAAGCCGTTATATTAACATCCATATTGTTGACACCTTACCACACGTTAAATTACAAAGGAAGAGCGCTTGTACTGCCTGTTATACTTGTAAAATCAGTGATAATTATGATGCATACAAAGGAACTCTTACTCGAACAAGTAGATTTGAAGAAAAATAAACGAAAATCTGATTATGCCAACAAATTTTGCGACGTCTGAAAAGTTAAATACAGGTATATCGCAATAAAAATAAAGTACAATACATTTTTTTAAAAAGTCATTTCACTCCAAGCAAGGCGGGAATGTCACGTGCGCAGAAGGTTACAGAGAGTGAAAGTGAAAGAGAAGACTTAGAATAGGGGAAATAAGGAAAATACAAAAAATGAACGGGATTCAAGAAGACAGACGATGGCGATTGAGGGTGTATTTTAAATATTTAAAGGTTGCTGTTATCAGGGAAGCAAGTAAACGGGAGCGAGTTACACAGGTGCGGAGTGCGAGAAAAGAAATTGTTGGAATAGATCTGGCGTTTGCATTTAGCTATTTCAATCGTAAAAGGGTGAGACCTAATTGCCAATCTAGTAGCAAGCTTACATGCATGTATTGGGGCATCAGGGAATAAAGCACATCAGATCAGCTGCCCTGAAAATATTTGCAGAAAAGACAAAGAGTAGCCACGTCACGACGGTGAGAAGGTGACTGCAGTCGAGATGCCTGCTCAGGATCGATTACATTACAGACCCTTCCTGCTGTACATCTCGAGATGTACAGCAGGAGCACCAGACTTAATACAGCGGAATGGCAGCAGATTGGATTGAACAACGTTTTAGATGGACATGGTGATGTACAGTTTTGCTTCCATAAACACTAAAGGCGAGCGTAATTATTGTCACTGTGGCCCCAAGATGATAGGTTTATGTTTTCCCTTTGGAAATTGTCGCTTCCGATGTCTTCGTGACACGCTTAACCGCGTATCACTTCAATGAAGGCAGAACCTTTTTTTTATCAGTGAAGAAAATAGATCTTCCTTCGATCCACTCGCGACATTACTGGATATGTGCAAGGCAATATCTTGGCGTAGGTGGAAATCTGACTAGGGAACTTGTGTGTCCGTCTTCCTGACGCAAATAAATAATTTCTTTGTTGACATTCCTGGACACGTGAAGAGGATTGAGTGAAACAATCAGGTGAAAATAAACTCGTAAATCAATCGGAAAATCAACATTTTATCAACTGGCCTGAAGATTCAAACCAGATTTTATTTGCGTCATCGTATATTTGAGAAATTCATACTGTATAATGATCCTAATAAATGTTGATGGCCCCGTCTGTCTAATTAGACAATAGATACACCCATTGAGAACACAGTTGGATGTAGGGCAATGTCAACTGTGACTGAAAAAATCGTTTTTTTTTAGCAGTATTCAGTATTAATTATTTCCTTGTGGACAAAATATGTATACAAGTGGGTGCTGAAAAGTCCCTTCCCCAACCTACGTCCCAAAATCTGACGAAATGAGTTAACATTAGATTTTGAATGGTAGGATGTGGTGGGGAAATTCTTCTTGGTCGAGTCAAACACTTTTCTGCACAACCTTCATATATAATGTAATTTAAAAGTTAAACTCATATATATCTTTTTATGGTAATGATTAAAATGCAACATTTTCAAGGTAAGATTCATTTACACATACACACGCACAGAGACACACACATACACACATACACACATACACAAACACACACACACACATATATATATATACATGTACATATATATATATATACATGTACATACATGCATGTACATATATATATATACATGTACATACATGCATATACATATATATACATGTACATACATACATATACATATATATATACATGTAAATACATGCATATACATATATATATATACATGTAAATACATGCATATATATATATATCTATAAAAGTGAACATAGAAGTCAACACTTAGAGGCGACAGTCTGTTTCATGTTAGATGCAATCGTCAGGCAATGAATCTAGCATGAAACAGACTATCGCCTCTAAGTGTTGACTTCTATGTTGTCTTTTATATTTACACACGCTCTATCTCTGATATTGAGCACTTTATCCCATAAATATAGCACACTTTAAGGCTATATTTCTTCATATATATATATATAAAGTTAAAAGACAATAGGAAAACTGTATTATTGGCCGACGCGTTTCGTCCAACGTGTACTTTTTGCAAGAATGAAAAAAAAATGAAAAACTGCGGTTAGAGTCATTGAAAAAGGAATGGAATTTTACGCATTTGAAAAAGCTGGGATTAAATGTGAAAATATATAACCACTTGAACTATTATCATATCCGTCGCATCCAAATGCCAAATGTACTATGGAAATTCCGGTATCTGTTTATTTCCTTTATGTATTTTTTTAATATTTGTTCTGCAAATGTAAACTGGTGCGTATATACCTAATAAATCATTCCCGTAGTAGGGACATCATTACACACACACACACACACACACACACACACATATATATATACATACATATATATATATATATATATATATATATATATATATGTATATATATACATATTTATCTATATATATGTATGTATGTATATATATATACATATTTATATATATATATGTATGTATATATATATATATATATTTATATATATATATGTATGTATGTATATATATACATATTTATATATATATATATGTATATATATACATATGTATGTATATATATACATATTTATATATATGTATGTATGTATATATATACATATATATATATGTATGTATATATATACATATTTATATATATATATGTATGTATATATATACATATTTATATATATATATGTGTATATATATATACATATTTATATATATATATGTGTATATATATATACATATTTATATATATATGTATATATATATATACATATTTATATATATATATGTATATATATATATACATATTTATATATACATATTTATATATATATATGTGTGTGTGTGTGTGTGTTTGTACAATACATATAGTCAATGAATAGTCATTCAATATGTATGTGTGTATGTTTACATACACACAGTTGATTTAATTTTTACGTTCTTCCATGAGTTCTTCGCTGGCTCAAATTTAAAAAAATTGATTTTTTTTAATAAATTAAATCAACTGTATGGCAAAAACTGTCTTAACATTTAACTAGCATAGTGCCTGTCAAAAATAATAGTGCTATTTCTTTACTGAACGGATTTTCTATATCGGGACAAATTATCTGTTCAATCGGCCTAAAATCAGTGTCGCTCCAATTATTTCTGCCTATTATCAATGTACTATGTGTGTAAATAATGAAAAGTGTCACAGTATATACGAGGGTCATTCAATAAATAAGGTGAATTTTTCGGTATAAGGACTTCTAATATAGATAGAAGCTTACTTTCTTTTTTTTAAAACCTATTCTCCCAGCAATATCACACACTTTTACCCATCTGTGCACAAGCTTCCGTATTCCCTCAGCGTAAAAATCTTTGGACTGATGTCTCAGCCAGTCGCTCACAACACTTTTGACTTCATCGTCACTTTTAAACTTCGTGCCTCTCGTGAACGCTTTCAAGAGACCAAACAGGTGAAAGTCTGAAGGGGCAAGGTCTGGGCTGTAAGGGGGATGAGGGAGCAGTTCCCAGCCCAGCTCGTTGATGGTCTGCACCGTTTGGGCTGCTGTATGAGGCCTTGCGTTGTCATGATGCAAGATGACTCCTTCTGACTGATGACCCCTGCGTTTGTCCCAACATATATGCTCAATGTCCTTGCAATGTCATCCACTGTCACCCTTCTGTCAGACTGAATGAGGTCATTGACTGATTCGATCACCTCAGGAGACCTCACTTCTGTAGGCCTCCCAGGCCTGTCATCATCCTCAACACTTCTCCGTCCTTCTTTAAACAATTTAGCCCACTTGTAGACATTCTTTTGGCTGAGACATGTGGCACCATACACAGTTGACATTTTCCTATGAATTTCAACTGGTTTGCACCCTTCAGCAACCAAAAACTTGATAACTGACCGCTGTTCAATCCTGGAGCATGCTTCTTGGTCGGTCATCTTTGTTAATCGCCAAAATTCTGAAAGTTTTTTTTAATCTGCAAAAGAAATTAAATCCATGTGAAAAAGAAGTAAAAAAAATAAGAGTAAGCTTCTATCTGTATTAGAAGTCCTTATACCGAAAAATTCACCTTATTTATTAAATGACCCTCGCGTATATATATATATATATATATATATATATATATATATATATATATATATATATATATATAAACGGGTGTCTACATTATTTAGAAGTAAAATCTACTTGAATCGACCGTTGCTTGGTACTTTTATGAGGGTACAGCTGGCCGTAGAATGATTCTGCTGTAGGAACTAAGATTGCTTTCAAGACAATATATGCATTGACATTCAATATACACAAGAAATATGTTAGTTTTAGCTGCTGTTTAATTTCAAGCAATCTCATATCTATTTTGTATATGGTTAACAGGATCTGCTCTGGAGAGTACTACCCAAATACATACAGTAAAGATATCTTGGATCAACAAACACACACACACAAACACACACACACACACAGATATATATATATATATATATATATGGTTTAAAATTTACTACAGTTATAGGGAGAGTGCACAGTATCGGAGAGGGTTTATAGATATAGACAATGTAGACATGGGAATCAACATGGCACGATATATGTCAGTTTCACGCCTCAATGTGAGGTTCAGGTTGCTATATAGGTCGCTGGTCAGATAAAAAATAATTAACTAAATATATGAATAAAATAAGCAAGAGTTCATGATAATAATTAACCTTAAGCATAGGAACGCCCAGTTTCAAGCTTTTTTCGCTACCCTTAATTTTTTAATGACTTATATATTGAAACAATTAACGGAATTTGTCACTTGGTCTGAAGATTGGCTTAAGACGTGAAACTGACTGTCACCATACAGTGTTAATTCGTGTGTCCATACTCTCTAATACATACATACATACATACATACATATATATATATATATATATATATATATATATATATGAATGAATGGAGTGTCTAATGATTATCGGTACGTAAATGAAATCGGCGAGCAGGATTCAAATTTTGACCTTGTCCGTTTCGTTAACTTCGCGCTCATACACTGGGGAAAAAAGACATGAATCCCTCTCTCTCCAGTGATTGGTTGAATAGCAGTCTCTCTTGCCTTGGGTAACACAAAGTCTAAAAGAAGAAAAACTCATAACTCTCCTTTCTCGTAAATAATAGATCTGTTTGAAGTCAACATCCTTCATAAGACAAGGTTGATAGAAGGTCAACTCTGAAATCAAAACCATCAGATTCTGATGGTTTAAGTGACCTTCATAGCAGGGTAAACGGGATTATCTTGCCTTGAATAGCAGCCAGTCTAGGAGAGGAAGTGGGTTGACTCCAGACTTTCTCTGTTATTATTTCTTCCGAACGGAGAAGCTGGTTCTACACAAGCCTTCACCACTATATGAGGATAATCTAGTGTTTCAATTCTAAACAGAACTGTTGACGGGAGAGAGCATACACCAGAGAGAGAGAGAGAGAGAGAGAGAGAGAGAGAGAGAGAGAGAGAGTTGTTCTTTTCATTTTCAAACCTAGAGAGAATTGGAAAAGGAAGGGAGAGAAAGAAAAACTGAAGAATGAATGATAGCGAGTAAGTAAAAATGCTTGAGAAAACAAAAAGAAAATCAAATGGAAATAATGGAGATTTGGTTGGAAGCAAAATGAAGAAGCAGGTTGGTTGACTCACGCTATTGATTTTTAAAAGTGGGTGACTCTTTATTTAACAGTTTTGTTTTTGGAGAGCGCCGCAAAAACTTAAGGTAGATTCTGCAGTCTTCATCTATTTCGGTGGCTTTCGTTAATCCACCTGTTGCACCTATTTTAAAAAATAATTTAATGATTACAATAACAAATACTTATTTAATAAAAAAGCAATATTTTTTTTTTGCATATCTTTTCTTTAATATTTTACATCCACGAATCCAGTTTCCATTTCGCCCTGCGTCTGCGAGCACTATAAACAAATCAGAAGGCACAAATGCTTCAAAAAGTTGGAATTTAGCTCCAGAAATATTTGCACATGGCCTGTTATATGTAGCATGTTCAAGAGTAAGAAATCCTAAGAATATATTCTTCGCTGTTAAAAAGAAAAGAAAAGAAATTTACTTAAAAAATATTGTTTACCATGAAGTCCTATTAAACCGCGAATTTTTCCAAACGAATCAGCTAATTCAAATTTCATCGATTGGTTTGCGAAACGTAGTTTGTAAATCTCGACAAAAATGTTAGCGATAAATTCGACAATACTAAATAGTCTGAAAATTTCAACACACCGACGCGCGTTGCAACAATTTCTAGCAATTTAAAAGAAAATGTATCATATAGAAAGTAAATAATTACTTTTTTAATATGATTTTGATCATCACTGTAGCACATTTTAAATTATCAATGCAAAAATGAACATGTTAATATCTCCAAACAACTACGCAATTTTTATAAGCAATTTTGAATTTTGATTTGCCCTCCAGTTGTTTAATGTTTGTACATGAATTAGTCGTAATTTTGCTTACATGGTTATTTAAATTTTGTTTTGTTTGAGACTAATAAAGACATTTCAATATAACGAAAACTATAACTAGTAGAATTAGTAAAAGATTTTTAATGCAATATAAAATAACATATTTAGTGAATCTCTTTTTTTAAAAATTTCCCTTTTTTAGCTTTGTTTGTTCCAGTAACAGAAGCGCTTGAAAATTGGAATCTCACAGGACACACTGAAGGTAAGAGAGACGGGAAAACTGCGCATAACTTCCTGTTGCTAGGAAAATTAGTTCAATGTCGTGCTAGACATTTTTTCTCGCCAAAATCTATATTACATATAAGTCTATCATTCGTAATTGCTTTGAATATCGCTGCCACATCTGGTCTGGTATTGCTGCTATATAATTAGACATTCTTGTTAAAATCCAAAGAAAAATTTGCAATGTTATCGGTCCTGATCTGGCATCTCGATTTCAGTCATTTTCTCACCACGGTAATGTGCCTTTTCTCTTAATACTTTCATGTTTAGTTGATCTGATGAACTTTCCTTTATGATATCTAGACGTTATGAATTTAAGCGCAGTACTAGATTGGCGGTAAGGTCTCATCATTTTACAGTTGAAATAGAGCTGACATTTCTATGCTAATAGTTTCCTATATCAAACTTCTCGCTTCCGGCTTCTTGCTTCCCAATCAGCTTATCTTCTATCTTCTTAAATCCATTTCTTTTATTGCTATCTTTCCTTACTGGTGTTTTTCCCCATATTGTCTAATACTCAGTAAATCCTACTCCCCATGCCTTTGTAAATGGACGGCAGTACAGGGTTTAGAACAGATAACAAAAATATAAAATTTATTAAGAGCTACAAAGGACTGGAAATTGGAGAGAGCTGTGATCGTCAATGACCTAAAGGGACATGACACATTAAAGATGGGGAGGTTCTTAATATATTCTGAAATTTTAGTAGAGTTGCTTATAAACTTATTGCTTATTAAAAACTAGCTTTTGTTGCTACTTCTCAACTGACTTTGCACAAAATGTTACAGTGTCTTTGTTTCTGTGTTATAAATAAATACACAATCTCTTCATAATTAGTCTTTTCAAATAAAATAATTCTGATGCATATTTTCCTCTTAGGCATTCTTACTTTTCCTCAGTGAATCTGTGCTCTCACGGCGACAACAGTCTATTTTGTCGAAATACAAACTCTTGGATGGGAGGCACGTTTAAGGCCTATCATTGTCTGGCCTTTTTGTGCGTCGTTTTCAAAAACGCGCACACACACAAAGGGTCACCTCGGTCAGCTAAAGAAAACCACTGAACACTATTATCACAGTCAATATTATTTAACTCCTCTATCATCATTGCTTCTCAACGACCACGGTCAACACCGCAATCCGTCCGACTTCTTAATCAACTACGTCATCACCACTCTTTCTAACCACTACTGTCACATTAGCCATACTATTACCCCATGCCAAAATACCATCACCACTATCATCGTAAAATGACCGTAGCGACTAACAAATTTAAAATAAGGTCAAGGCTCCTTTAAGATATTTAAACTGTTGGTTTTTTTCTTTTTTTTCCGATCCGCTTGGTTTTTCTTTCTTTCTCTCTTTCTTTCTTTCTCACTTTCTTTCTTTCTCTCTTTCTTTCTTTCTTTCTTTCTCTCTTTCTTTCTTTCTCTCTTTCTTTTACATTTTATCACGTTTTATTTCTCTATCGTTTTATTTCTCTGCTTTTTTTTCAACTCAGTGAAAAAGAAAAAGGCTATCAGTGCTCTCCACAGATCACTTTTTTATTATCTGCGAATTACCATGACTTTTTGGGAAAGATAGTGTGGTGATTTCCTACTGCATTTCCCACGGTTTGAATTTTAACAAGTCAATCTCATCTATTGGCTACCTTGTCTACCCTGCTATTTAACTTAAAGTTTCATGCCTTTCCCAAAGAATTAGGACGGAACGTGAACTCAGCTCGTTGATTCCATTATTTGTGTCGGTAACTGTTACGGTCGTATCGACGGTTTAAATAGCAGAGTAGACTGAGCCCATTAGCCTTGGATAACAACCAGTCTAAGAGAAAGAAAACTCTGAAATCCAAACCATTGATTGCAAAAGGAAACCACTATCTTTCCCAACAAGTCATGACAATTCCATTATTTTCCCCAAGAAGTGATGGTAGTTCACATACCATAAAGAAAAGGAATCCATGGCGCAACATGATCACCCAGATCCTTTATGATAGCCGTAAATTAATTTCTTACATGTTTGTAATATTTTTCTCTATTTTCTTTCTTTCTTTCTTTCTTTCTTTCTTTCTTTCTTTCTTTCTTTACTTTCTACATCGATATCGCTCGGTTCACACTCCTTCTTCGTCTTTTGTTTCCTGTTTAGGATTGGGTTTCCGGTTCCTCCTTCTAAATTATGCTCATTTTCTTTCAGCCTCCCCCCCCCGTAATCCCTTGCGTTATCGCCTTGCTTAGGGCGTAGTGAATTAAAAAAAAATTAATACGATGTAAAATCTAATCAAGTGAAGGAGAGTAAAAAGTTGGTAAATATAAACTTCATCAGTCTCATGACCAAGTATGATCTGGATGATGAGTCTCTGAAGGACAAGAGGACAACAGCCAAACCTGTGGTGAGGTTGCCGAAACAGTCAGACTTTACCTGCACCGTATAGGGAAGGGGTACATGTTGAGCAAGTGTGCACTTCACACACTGTCGGATGCCAACAAGCAATAACCAGTGACAGCCTGTTTCTCGTTGGATTCCTGGCACTGTAAGGTACCCATATTGGATCAAGTGCGCACAAGTGACTAAAGGTTGGTCCTGTATGACACACCCAGGCGTACCAGACGTTGGTTGTCACTATGAGACACCTGTGCCTCACACCACAGAACACAGCTACACCCACTCAAGATCATGCTTTGAATCTGAGGGACTAGTCGACAAGTGGTACCAATGAACTGTTACCAATAGGCAAAAGCATTACTGCCGGCTTGTACTCTCAGTAGTTGGAACATGTGTAACAGGCACTGAAGTAGAATGAACTAGCATTGGTTAATCGCTCCGGTGTACTGTTCCTCCATGGCATTACAAAGCATCACGTGGCGCGGGTTGCCAGGTATACCAAACGGCGACTTAGATGAGAGACACTGTGCCATCCACCTTACTCCTCGGAACTTGCATATTTCTTTTATTCCCTGGACAATCACCTTCGTGAGAAATCCTTCACGAATGAGGCACTCACAGACTTCTTTGCGTCGAAGACACCTGAGTTTTACCACCAGGGGCATTGCGAATCTTCTGGATGCTGATGGGGATTACTTTGAGGACTATGTCAAATCAAAAACGCAAGGACATTTTTGGTTGTCTTGAATTGTTAATGCTTCCGTTATTTTTAGCCTATTTTACATGTGGATGATGCTATTATAGTCGCATTTTCTACGATCATTATTGATAATGGATAAAAAAGCCCACGTATATAAATTCTGTGATGTCAAAGAACACTCGTTGACACTTTTTGATGTCAACGAATACTCGTTGTCACTTTCGTAATGCTCGTTGTAGTAGAGACTTTGTAATCGCAGATACAACTATAGTAACGCCGTTGAACAATACTAGTGTCAGACGCCTTCAAATAATCTCGCGCTAATAGTACTTGCTTGATAATACTCGCTCGAAAAGTAACTACCGAATAATAAACCGTAGAGTAATCCGAATAGAGAAATAGTATAGTGAATAGAGTAGAGAATAGCGGTCCTTATAGTAATAGAGGATAGAACAGAAATAGCGATCCGAATAGTAATAGAGGATAGAATAGAAATAGCGATCGTTAGTCGTCAACTACTTTCTACATATATTCCTCAATGGCCACGTGATCTATTTAATTCAATAATGGGATCGACTGTGTTTGCTCACTGGTGATCTATGTTCAAACTCAAGTGTCGGCAGCGACATTTTATTCCTATATAACAATAAAGAACATTCGGAATTTTTTTACACAATTTATATCCAGAAAATAAAGCATTTATACGAGGACAAGAAAAATTTAATAAAAAGCTAAATCGCATTACTTTCATAGTCGTCTTAAATGAAACATTTATGAAAGAAGGTTTGCTACCCAAATACTTACACTGCAGTCTCTAGTTCTTTAAACGAACATTAAAAACGTTTGCACACAGTATATTCCTTATTTTCTTCACTGCTTTTAAGCATACTTTTTTTTCCATATGTTTCGCTGTCGCTATTCGATTCATTTCCAGCCGAAATGCAGAAATCGAGCACTTATTTGCTGAAAGAATCTTCAAAAAATAAAATGCCACGTTAATCGCCATTTTCTGTCTGCTTGAAACCTTTTCTTTTTTTTCTTTTTTTTCTTTTTTTTTTAGCGTTTTCACCCCAAGCAATGCGGGATGCCATTAGCACGCAAGGAGTTACAGAAGATTTGGAGCTAGAGCAAATAGGAGAGATAGAGGAAAAAATGAAGAGAAGGATAGGGGATAGATCAGGGCATCTGGAGACGTCGGTTGACATTACATTTGAATAGTTGGGAGATTATAGCTATCAGGGAAACAGGAAGAGGGGAGGAAGTTCCACACGCGAGAGATGCGAGACATGAAGCTATTGGAGTAGAAGAGACGGCTACATTTAACAGTTTCGACAGTGAAAGGATGAGAGCGAGATGCCAGCCTAGTAGAACGCTTAAATTCATGAAGTCTGGGAAACAGCGAAAGCAGTTCCTCGGAGCAGTTACCATGAAAGTATTTGTAAAAAAGACAGTCTTCTCATTGTCTTTCACTCTCAGTAACCCCATTTCATCTTTGTGGCTTTATTCCCTTTCTTGGGTTGAAATGATTAAAAAAAATATTTTTAATGTTATGGGAAGAAGGACTTAGGAAATTACCTGAAAAATAGCAGATGTTTCTCAATAAAGTTAATAGGAAAAAAATGTCTTCTCTTTTTGAATAAGTCAATAGTTACTTACCGGAACTTTCTTTGAGCCTTCAAAATTAATCACATATGTTATAGTTCGTGTTCTTTATTGTTTATATTTGTATCCAGGATTTTATTGTGTATGTTATTTATTTTGGTTTGCTGTGTTTCTCTTTTTTCATGAATATATTTTAATTTATAAACTAATGTTATACGGATGATGGTAATAAAGTACCAGTTAAGCAAACCTTAACTATGATCAGGTTGTACGGTGTCTTCTCTTCACTTCTTTTCTCTGTCTCCCAAATGTATACACGAGGTAGGCTTATACAGGGTGTCGTAAAGTCACCTAGGGATTTAAAAATATGATAATTTCCACATCTTTTTTAGTATTCAAAAATAGTTTTATACGGGATGAAAATTCAAAACAATCGACGTATCCTGAAATCCGATGGTGGTTTTCTGGCATTAAATAGTCGGCTGTATTCTCTTTTGAGTGTGAATGATGGAATGATGAAATCTAAAAAACTATTCCACGAGTTTGGTTCTTTGTTCAGGTGTAAATGTTCCCATGGGTAATTTCTTCACGTTAATCCAAGTTCTGAAAAAGAAAAACGAAATAAAATGTAAGAACAATCTGACACGTTATGACATTTTAAAATTAATCTGTGGGATAACTATATTTTATATTTATTGATGGGTCTCCCCTTTTTACACAAATGGACTCACCCAAGGAATACATATACTACTACCAGTGAATACCCGGATGGTAGTAGTCAAGTAGCAGGTGTAGTAGTGGAACGTAGAGTCAGTCAGTAGTAATGGAGGAGGGTAGCACAAGAGTCACAGTAACGAGCAGTTTTAGACTCAGTAAGAAGTCATACAGCGATACGTCGATACCAAAGACTTTATATATATTTGTCAACTAACCCCGCATTCCTGGAACTACTAACCTGTATTACCAGTTTGTATTATTACGTTAATACATTTATTTCCTATATTCATTCTTGGCGTTTGTTATTATTTGATACCGGATTTCATCCCGGAATCCACAACAATATTAATTCAGTTATTTTCTGTCATCACTTTCCTTAAATTTAAATGCATTGCATGCGAGATGACGCTGAGAACATCTCAATCAAACCAGTATTTTAAAGATCTTCTACGTCTCGTTCCCTTTCAGAATATCGTATTGAACTACAATGGGGTAATGGAAATGATGCTTCATGCAAGAAAATAGACGAAATTTACTTATTACGAGTTAGATTGAAACTGTGGGTCCACGTAGTGAAACGCATTGTGATTCTTAATCTATGCGTAATCGAAACCCGTATTATATCAATTGGGGAATTCCGACAGAGGACAAAGCTTGTAAACTATTTTTTCTCTTGAATCTGACTCATTCTTCCCATTTTGGTTTCGCGTTTTCTCATAGAACATTTATCCGTTTTTCCTATTCTCACAGTAATTGTCTTCTGACATTTCCGTATATAGTACCATCTTCAGTACAATCAGTGTCTGCTAGAAGAAAATACAGATAAAATACAGCTTGTCCCCAAATTCACTCAGGGGTTTTGGACATATTATTATTTCCACATTTGTTTAATATTCAAATATAGTTTTATACAGGACAATAATTCAAAACAAGCGAAATGTATTCTCATTTTATTATGAAAAATTATATGACGCAGTGTCTTCTATTTTTGACTTCACATAGACGCGCTTCTTCGAGATCATTCTTCATAACAGCGGCTAATAATTCTGGCTGTTGCCCTCGAATTTCTGTACAGATGTTATCCTTGTCTTGTTGAATTGTTTGGGATTAATTAAAGTATACACGTCGTTTTCCACATCGTGGCAAGTCACTTACGGAACCATGTTGTTTAAAACGCTGAATCAACCGACGAATCTCCAAATCCGATGGTGGTTTTCTGGCATTAAATTATCGACAGTATTCTCTTTGAGTGTGAATGATGGAATGCTTCGATCTAAAATAGGATTCCATGATTTGGGTTCTTTATTCAGTTGTAAATTTTTTCCATCGATAATTTCCTCATGTTCTGAAAATAAAAAAAATAATAGTACAAAAAATTTAACATGTTATGAAATTTTAAATCCATAGGTGACTTTGGGACACTCTGTATAATGAAGGCTAAAGTTGATAACATTTTCAAAATATCCTTGTATTTATATGAACAAGATATCGTGTAAGTTTCAGCTTATATCTTATTAAAATTACTGATAATAATTTGTTTTCATGGTTTTATTGTGCAAACTAAATGTGACATTATCATAGAACACTTCCTCCGCCTACAACAGAATGTATACTCACGTGACCCAGCTCTCTCCAGAGTTCATTTGACATTGTCATGTAGTTTGGCGAACCTTTCTTGTTCGTTTCTGGCTCAGGGCATCTTGGAAGAGTTCAAAAGAACTCGTGCCTGTAACAATGTTCGGTGCGAAAGTGTGTTCCTGAATTTATCTACGAGGAAAACTTGATATTCATCGTCGCTTACGGAGACCAACCATTGGATATGGAAAAATTAGGCGGTGGGTACTGTATTTTAGAAATGCCGACAGCGTGACAAGCCGAAATTCGAGCAAACTTAACACAGCTGTCGGTAAGGAACAGCTCTTTTTTCATTGCTAGCAACAGTGTCTAAGCAATTGTTTTGACTCTGGGAAAGGTTATACACTATTTACATTATTCGGATTATTGTTCTCATCTTTTTCGCCATATTTGTTACAACGTTTCGGTCGTTATACGCTCCGGCCTTCTTCAGGTGGTTGGAATATCAAACTGAACCCTTTATTTCGCTCACTGGGGTAAACTGTTCTACTGGATGTCTTCAATGACACATGGCGCAGTGGATAAAGGCGTTAGTTAGATCCAGTGACAGGACCCAAAGAGTGTTAGTTCAATACACGGTTAAGGCAGCGGAGAATTTCAGAGAGGAATTAACAGGAGATAACTGATAACTGACATACATTAAACATGGCACGTGGAACTAGAACAGTCTACCCCAGTGAGCGAAATAAAGGGTTCAGTTCGACATTCCAACCACTTGAAGAAGGCCGGAGCGTACAGCGGCCTAAACGTTGTAATAAATATGGCGACAAAGATGAGGAAAATAGTCTGAATAATGTAAATAGTGTACATAATACCTCATCTAAGAAATATAGACAGATACTGAAGGCTGATAAATATGGCAACAAAGATGAGGACAATAGACCGAATAATGTAAATAGTGTACATAATACCTGATCTCAGAAATATAGACAGATACTGAAAGATCGGATTAATATGTCGACAAAGATGAGGACAATAGTCCGAATAATGTAAATAGTGTACATAATACCTCGTCTCAGAAATATAGACAGATACTGAAGGTTGATAAATATGGCAACAAAGATGAGGACAATAGTCCGAATAATGTAAATAGTGTACATAATACCTCATCTAAGAAATATAGACAGATACTGAAGGTTGATAAATATGGCAACAAAGATGAGGACAATAGTCCGAATAATGCAAAAGTGTACATAATACCTCATCTCAGAAATATAGACAGATACTGAAAAAGTTATAGCTGAAAACTTGCTCTATGATAATAGTACTATTCTGTTTCTTACGTCTGTTGCACTTTCCATCAAATTAAATGAGGTATTACTTTCGGAGCAAATGTCGAATCTGGTGAAGTCGACGAATTAATGTTTAATGTTTCGATTTGTAATGATTTTATGATCGTTCTGAATATTAAGAATCGGAATATACAAATTCTTCGAAAAAGTTATCTTGATAACCGTCGACATCTCAAACAGGTCTTTGAATGTTGAATCACAGAAAATAAAAGGAAAGTTAAAAAGAAAAAAAATGCCCTTCGGGCCAATTACAGTTTGTTGATTGGGGTGATTTACTGATGGCTAATTACTCTCCCGCTAATGAGCAGTTTGTGGTCGGCGGACGACGAAGAACGATAATTGAGAAACGGAAAACAAAAACACAAATCTTCTTCATTTTCCGCCTGACTCGCTTCGCCTAAGAACCCAGGTGACACTTCCAAGTTGGTAACGAATAAGTAGATCTGATATATCCAAAGGTATTTTTCTCTGATTATCAACCGGCAAAGGTCGTTAGTAAGCATTTTAAATAGTGTAAAATTAATATTCGCGGATATTAACACCTTGCGATCTTCTCGAGCTAATCTTTTCCGCAGACATGAAGTGAAAAGAATATACTGAATCAATTGCTAGGTCTGCAGCCAAGAATCTTGGTTCATGATAGACAGTCTTTATCGCTATAAACTATCTTACACATTTATAAGTCTACCGCTCGTCCATGCATGGATTATTACTGTCACATCTGGTCTGGTGCTTCTGTTATGCATTTAAAGATTTTTGATAAAATACAAGAATAATCTGCAATGTTAATGGTCCTGACCTGGCACTTCGGTCACTCTCCCACCGCCATAATGTAGATTCCCTCAGTCTTTTCTCTAAGTATTCCCATAGTAATTGTTCTAATGAGCTTTCGTCTTTGGTACCAAGTCTTGGTGGTAATTGTTTTTACAGTTGAAATGGCTAGATGTAAATGTAAGTTCTATGATAACATTTTTCTCGCACTTCATGCTTGTGGAACTCTCTTCCGTCCTCTTGTTTTACACTCAAATTTGATCTTCAAAAATTTAAATGCAAGGTCAATCGTTATCTTCTGTTTTCTTAATTCCGTTTCTTTTTATTGTTCTCGCTCCTTAATAATGTTTTCTTTCTATCACATTCTCTCACACTCAGTAAAGCCCCCCCCCCCGAGTTTTAGTGGCTTTATTGCCTTGCTTGGGGTGAAATAATTATTAGAATTGCAGTCGTGAAGTGTTATTAGTCTATAAAGAGTAATCAAACGGAAATATTTTGTACGTGAACGTTGCTTAGGACCAGAAGTATGCAAACGTGTAACGGAATCGGCGTAAACGAGTTCAAATTTCGCTTAAGTCAGTTTGCATTCACTTCGAATTAATAGTTACGAATCCACTTATTATGGGTTTTTTTAATCTAAAATTCTAGGTTAGTTTAGGTTATATATTAACTCTTGCTGGGTTATCTCATGTCGAATATAATTTATAGTATAAAAATCATTATGAATTATTAGATAGGTGGAAATAGGTTCGATTTCCACTGGAGTCAATAGGACATGAAACATGACAGAAATCCAAAGGTGACTTGGAATAACGAACGGCATCTTCCAAAAACTATATAAAGAAACGGGAAATTTTCGCTAGAAACAAAGAAAAGAGTGCTAAAATTCTCTGTCATGTCATTCCTGTTATATTGCAGCGAATGGTGGAAAATATCTCCACAGATGAAGAGACATGAGGCAGAAGAAATGAGGCTCTACAGAAGGATTCTGAGAATAAAATGGCCTGAAATTGAGAGCTATGATCAAGCTTTAGGGAAAATGGAAACAAAAAGAACACTTAAAATCAGAAAAAGACAGTTGAAAATTCTAGAGCTCGTGATGAAGAAAGATGGTTTAGAAAATTTGACACTCACAGGATATATTAGAGACATGAGGTATAGAGGAAATCAGCATGTAACCTACATAACAACCTACTGTAAGTGATTGACAAAACAAGAATTTAGAGAACAACAAGAAAGGATTTAAGAAGAGTTGCAAAGGACAGGATTTGTGGAAGGCCGTGATCCTTCACATCCTGAAGAGACACTTCACATAGTAGGACACTCGCAGGACATACTAAAAGGATGAGGTAAAGAGAAAAGAAGCGTGTAGCCTGCATGACACGCTTGTATAAGTGATAGACAGATAAGCAGTCAAGAAAGCAGCAATAAAGCTGTACTAAGATTTGCATAGGACAGGTTTTGGAAGGCAGTGACCCCTCACGCCCTGAAAGGACAATTCACATAGAAGGACACTCGCAGGATATATTGATGACAAAAGGTAAATCAGCATGTAGCCTACATAACAAGCTTTTATAAATGATTGGTAGAACAGGAGTTATGAGAGCAACAAAAAAAAAGCTTTACTAAGAGTTGCAAAGAACAGGTTTTGGAAGGCCGTGATTCCTCACCCCCTGAATGGTCACCTCCAACAGAAGGACACTTACAGGACATAGTAAGGTAATTTGGACGGAGGAAATCAGCACATAAGCTATCTAACAAGCTTGTGTATATGGTTAGTAGAACAGTGGTTAAGAGATATAAAAAAAAACTAGTAAGTGTTGCAAAAGCTGTTATGACTCAAGTGTAGAAGGCTGTTATCATTCAGTTCCTAAAGGGATGCATCACATAGAAGAAGAGAGGTTTTCGAGTGATACGTACATTTCAAACCTAGTCTAGTGCCGCTTTAAATACTGAGGTTTACCTATCAGCAATCATACCACAAGAATATGTAAAAAAAATAATTCGTGAAATCATCCATGAGAACTGTTGATTTTATATTTATTTTTACTGGATTAATGGTGTAACTTTTTTAAAGCTTATTCCTGAAACTTTCTGTTGCTACTTCGTAATTTTCCGTATTTTTTACCGACTAATACTTCCCTGTTTCTCTCTTAGATTCGGAATGTGTACACCTACAACTCTATGCATAAATAATGTTTGCTTGCATGCATAGAAAAATTGACATAAAAGAATTCGCATTGACAAAATATCAATTTAGGTCAAATCCAGGAAGTTTGATCTAAGAGAAAAATCTGTCTTTAAAATCACATTTAAAAAAAGAGAAATAAAGAGAGATAGAGAGAGAGAGAGAAAGAGAGACACTATGGGTAAGTAATCGTGTTCTTTTTCGGCAAACACTCACCAACCAGAATTTTTTAATGTCTTATATAAATATCGTGTTTGTTTCAGTGATGACCTGATATTTTAGTCTTATACCATGAAGTTAAGGAATGTACGATTCTTCGCTTAGTCTGGTGAATATTGACTACAAACGTGGGGCACCTCGTTAGAATCGAACACATAAACACTGTTTTGTTTAACTAATCTGTCGGCATATTTGGAAGCTTATGTACGAGATTTGGTCAGTAACGTACCAGCCTGATTTGTAATTTCTAGCTGAATTTTAATCTGAAATATCTACCCTGTAATATTCAAGCTCTGTGATTAATATTCACCAGTGAATTATGTGCATTAACAAGGAAGGTGATTATACTGAAAATAAAACGATTTTTATAAGTTTTTCATTATTATGCAGACTTATTGATGTAACTGCGTAACTAAGATCACAATTGTTTAAGCTGATAACGGCTATTTCATATGACATTATGGATATTTTAACATGGTTGTGTGAATATATATATATATATATATATATATATATATATATCATTGTGGAAAAATGTATGACAAAGTGGAAAGAGGATTTTGGGAGAGGTTTTGTCCTTTAGGTCTTCATCAACAGGACGAAACGCGTCATTTTTACACGATAGTTTTAAATATAAATCTCTCTCTCTCTCTCTCTCTCTCTCTCTCTCTCTATATATATATATATATATATATATATATATATATATATCCTTATCTCATATTGTTGTAATCTCAGCGTGAGGATCCTTTGGAAAGTGCCTGAAAACCATACCACGGGTTGACCCAAACTTTGTGAGTGAAATTGGGTAGACGGAACACTTGGGGTCCGCCGATAGCTGTGCTAGCACGAAGCCACAAGTCATCGTGGCCGAGAGCTTGAGCGTCCTGGCCTTGTTCAAATTGTTGATCATTCTAAATAACACGCTATCTCCCAGAAACTGTAACTAAGGTCTGCTCAGCATAGTTGCAGTATAAACCACAGGTAGGCTCTCTGGGTGTTGAGCAAACACAAATGTGCCTGAGCTAACGTCTGCAATAGAGATTAGCTATTCGCCCTAGTTGGGTATCTTCGAATACCAGTGGTCAGCTATTATTATTATGTAAAGAAAGGAATGGGTTTTTATTTAATTCATCCGATATATTTTTTATTACTTAAACGTTATTTTTAGTGAACACTCGACTCGTATTTGAGTAGATGCTCCGTTTATTTATTAAACAATATATTTCTTTGTTTTCGACTACCAGCCTGGATATTCGAGAAATCTCATTAAAGAAAATATGTGCATTCCTGTAGGAATCGAACATGTGCTTCCTTGGTAAAAACCGTTATTAGATCTGATGTGCTTTGGCCGATGACAAGGAAAAACTGAATAGTGCCTTTAAACGTAAATTTTCGCTGACTTCTGAAATATACATATTTGCTCAATTTTGTATCCTAACGTAAACAAAGCAGTCTGTACATATATATATATATATATATATATGTCATTCACAGACAGTACTGTTTCGATGAATCACAGCTCCTCAGTGTGACTAGACTTCCGAATGCCTCAAGCCAGGGTTGAAACACAACCAATTTGGTGTCAGTCAGAGCTATCTTCACTCGGTAGAGTTACACAACTAAATCTAGCGTATTGTTTTTACAAATGTAAACAAATGCCAATCAGCCAAAGTGCTCCATTTATTTTACTGCATTAGTGCAGGTCAATATTATGAGTGTACTTCTTCAGGCGATGGTAATTCTAATACATGTTGGTACCACCTAGTTTTACAGGAATTCTTGTTACTCCCGATATAATCTTTTTTAACTGTTGAATTTTTCTATAGTAGAAATAGTGATTAGGTAAACAAGAGAGTCTGTTTAACATCTGTTTTGAAATGGACATTCATTAGAACTTCTACAAATACACTTGTTCGTATTATCAGCGTTTGCTGCTTTAGAATGGCAATTATTAATCAGGTTTTTTGCATTGATTTAACTGGATCACCAGTTACTTACCATCGCCTAAAGAAATACAATCATAGTATTGAAACTTGAAAGCTTTTGTGTAGCGATTTCAGCATGTTTCTATTATAATCTCTTGTAATAAAAATAATATATATATATATATATATATATATATATATATAATCACTGATCACTTCAGTATGGCGACTCGCTGAATTTCATTTCGTTTATTAGTATAGAAAAGTGAGGTAATTTATGGGACTTTGAACATGGCAAGTTCCAAGCGGGTGGTTCTGTGTAGCGAAAAAACTGCTCATCTACTATGATTTACCAGCACAGCCATCTCTAGAGATTAAAGAGAATAATCGGAAAAAAAGCAATCTGTGAGGAAATGTTTATTAAGAGAAGTTGAAGAAGAATGGGCAAATTGGTTCAAGCTAATAATCACTCTTTACAACGGAGCTACACAGAACAGCATCACTGAACGCACAACACGTTGAACCTTGAAGCTGTTGGGCTACGGCAGCAGAAAACAACGCCTGCTTACATTATTGTTATATAACAAGAGAATGAGGCTACAATGCGCTAAGTATCACAAAAGATGGATTGGGGATTGCGTCTGAGCATAAAACACACTGACGTCATTCAGTGTTGATACACATTACTTATATTTATATACGTTTGTTCTTAATATTCGAGGATCGGCTAAAATGTTCATAGTCTGACCAAGATACAAATGTAAGTAGACACACGAGTTGGCAGACAAAATGCATGCAATTGTACCAGAATACAACAGCTGGTCGACCAGTTGTTGCACTTTGATATATGTACATGTCTTTTAATCTACCAGCTGGTGTGTCTACTTACATTTATATATTGGTCAGACTGTGAATTTTCCAGATGACCCTCATAGTAAATATCATATTGTGTCTTCACGTGACAGTTCGTTTGCTGTCTTTTTTCTTTTTCTCTTTTTTTTTTGCGTATCACAAGATATCTAACAAATAAGAAATCACATAAAATATAAAAAATGCGACTACAAATACTTAAAAATAAAAACAAACAACCCAACATTAATAAAATCTTATCAAATTAACTAACAAATATACTAAATATTTTTCAGTAAAACACAAAACAACAGCACAAACTATCACGTGAAGACGCGATACTTAAAAAATATCATATAACTGGTGAAGACGCGATATTTGAAAAACAACGAAAACGAGATAGCACAAATAATAAAAACTCTTTAGTAATGGTTTTTCAAACTGAAATTACTCAGACATTGCACAATTCATATTTAAACATTCAACGGAAACCAAGAAAATGATCTGAAATATAGAAAAATAAATAACAAAAACTTCTTTAACAGTTGTTTTTTATCTAAACATATATATATTCATGTGTGTGTGCGTGTGTGTGTGTGTGTGTGTGTGTGTTACTGCAAAACTTTGGGTAAATGTCGACACTGCCGCAGTAGTGAAAAAAAGCAATCTCCTCTGTTCGATGGTAGCATTTATAAAAGGCGTTTTTGTCCACTACTGTTGACCTTTCTTATATCTGCCACTTGAGGTAAAAGAAGGCTTTCCATAGACATTTGTTGAGCGTATTACATTGTGAGATTTTATTTCTAATATGGGAACGGTGCTCATATACATTATGTTTTGTATTTTAGATTGTAAGTGAATTCGTAGAATTTATGAATGTGTACATCAGCATTCTTTTTAATTATTCTTAATGTCCTATTCTTATTTCAATAATTAAAAGTGTTTAATTTCTATTATCATTATTATTTTGTTTTATTTGATTTCTGGTGTATACCCATTTCTTTCTGGGTCCCAACCGGAGACCTAAGTTCAGAAATGGCATCACGACATTTCTACTAGTAGGAAAAAAACACACCTAAGATCATACATATTTACATAGATAAAGTTCTTCTTAAGGTGTGGGCTGTACCTGTGAGTACAATTTTTTGTATTTCTTTAAGGCATGGGCTACCAGGAATCCCTTCAATAAATCAATTGGAATCATTTCCAATCAGTCCGAGGGCTCCAACTACAGCTAGAGTTGTTGATGTCCTCATGTGCTACATTTTTGAGATTTCGATTTGAAGGTCCTTGTAATTTAATAGTTTTTTGAAGATCTTCAAAGATACATTACAGTCTGCAGGGACTACCATATCAATAAGAAGGCACAGTTTGTCTTTGCGGTCTCTAGTAACGATGTCTGGGCGATTAGCTTTGATTGTTCTGTCTTTGTGTATTGTATAGTCCCATAAAATTGTTACAGGACCTATCTCTGTAACTGGAACTGGGTGGTGTTCATATCAGTTGCTTGCAGATTCCTTTCCGTAAAAGTTGCAGATCTTCCAATGCAGATGTTGGCCCACTCTGTCATGCCGAGTTTTATATTCAGTGGGTGCCAATACCGTGCAACCTGAAACCAAATTGTCAATTGTTCCTGAATTTTTATTACAGAATTTGCATTTTGCGCTAACATAATTTTGTTGTATGTATGCTTGGTAAATTCTAGTTAGCAGCCATTAGTCCTGTGCAGCAAAAACAAAAACTTTGGTTTAAGCTTTTATTCTTGCACTACATAGCCACTGATGGGTACGGGGTTCGTCTACATGAGCTTGTTTGGTACGGACAGACTATTGACCGTGAAGAGGTTTATGCTACCATCGTTTCTATATCTTGTAGATTGAATTTGCCTTTTTTAAGGTTTTAGCAGATGCAGTAGGTGTATTATGTTTTATTTGCATTTCTTCACCCACTTTATTATTATTATTCTGTAAGAGAGTGGCACGCCCAGGGTAGAAATATACGAAGCCAAATATACCTATCATAACACTCAGTCTGATATGGGTATACTAGGCACATGAAGCACAGGCAAATGTGCGAGATGTGGTGAAAGGTTTTAATGAAAGCAGTCAATAACCTTGCATGCGTAGCCCGATTATAAAAACCTTCAGGACGAATAACCGAATCTGCTCAGTGTGTCTCCGATTAAGAGTATTTCAATGTATCTTGAACTGATTCCCAAGTCGCGTTGGCTGGCTCATCCTTCAGAATGAAAAAAAAAAAACAAACAAACCATTTGTGCTTGGTGCGATGTATAATGGCTCGGAGTTGTTAACTTACAATTCCAGTTGGGTTCGTTATATTCTCTTACGCGCACGTACCCTTCGGGATGGTATAAATTCTTCCTCCTCTCAGCTATGGGCTAATTAGTAACATTTGTATCATTAAATCATTATCATCACCCTCACTAAAAAAAAATCTTACAATCTAAAAACAGTATCTGGCTTTAAATAAATTGTAATGGGTTGACAAACCGTAAAAAACGAATGTATCAATCAACATAGAAAATCATTGAGCATTTTAACATTTAAAGATTTTTTTTCTGAGCAAAATCTTTTGCATTTCAGATAGGTTGGAGTTTCTTTTGATTTCCTGGTGCATACAGGGTGCATCAAAAATACTTTTACAAACTTTGGGGACGCGTTCCTCACACCAAAACAAGGGAGAAATTCCATATATACATATATGTCCTCAAATCCTTCGTTTTTTGTGTTATTAAGTTTGAAGTTTACGGTAGAAGCAATTAAATGTACAACCAAAGAAACAATCCAAAAATACTTTTACAAAAAGTGGGGGCCGGGTTCTTCACACCAAAACAAAGACAAAAGTCCATATAAACATACGTCCGCAAATCCTTCGTTTTTTGAGCAATTAAGTTTAAGCTCTACAGTAGACACAATTAAATGTACAATCCAAGATACAATCCAAAAATACTTTTATAAACGTTGGGGCTGGTTCCTGACACCAAAACAAGCAAAAATGTTCATATAAACATATGTCCGATAGGCCATCGTTGTAACTCAACACAGCAACATTTGATCAAAATGTCCTCCGCTTGCTTCTACACACCAATGCACCCGTCGGACCATTGATTGGCGGATCCTTTCAAATACTCTCACAGTGTCGAATATTCGACACTGTGATGAAGCGCATCTGCATTATTAATATCTGCTGCATAAACCTATTGTTTTCGATGGCCCCACAGATAAAAATTCAAAATATTGATGTGCAAGCCATGGAACAGGTCCTCCCCTACCTTTCATGATAGATATCAGCCAGTGCATCGCGAACAATGTTAACTAAAATGTGCTGGAGCCCCATCATGCATGAACCAAATGCGTCTTCGTATTAGCAGGGGTACATCCTCCAGCAGGTCTGGAAGTGTGTTCGAAATAAAGTCCCTGTAGACAACTCCCGTAAGACGTGCTGAGAGAACATATCAGACAGTAACCTACAATTCCAACCCACACATTAATCGTAAACTGATGCTGGTATCTATCCAGTATTGTAGCATGGGGATTCCGATCCGCCCACAATTGTTGGTTGCGTAAATTTGATCTTCTATCTCTTCCAAATGTTGCCTCATCCGTAAACAAGATTGAGGACACAAACAACAGATCGGCGATTTGTGCAATAAACTATCAGTAAAAGTACTCCCGTGGTCAATGATCAGAGGGTGAAAAACCCTGCACACGTTGCAAATGATACGGATACAGGAGCTACTCATGAAGTACTCTCCATGAGGTACTATGGGATATACGACGTGCTAGTGCTACTTGATGTGTACTGATACTTGGACCGTCTCCGACAACATGTGGAATTTTTTTTTGGGTGGGGGGTCAGGCGTACGAGCGGATCTCGGTTTTCCTTTATCCATAGCTTGTGATGCCACGGATCCTGTCTCAGCAATGCGACGATAAACAGCAGCAAATGTTGGATGACCTGGTTGCCTTCGGTCTGGAATAGAAATCTGATACAGCCGTGCAGCCTCGCGTCCATTACCCTTCGCGCGACCATCTGTAAAAATGATATGTCTGCTCACGATATGAATATTTAGAAGATAGACCAGCCACAAATGTACACGAATGACAGATGTAACCTAGTCCATATGGCAACAGAATGCCATCTACCGTATACTTTCTTTAAACTTAATAACACAAAAACGAAGGATTTGCGGACATAGGATTATATGGACTTTTTTCCTTGTTTTCGTTTGAGGATACAGCTCCATCAAAGTTTGTAAATGTATTTTTGATACACCCTGTATACCTGTACTTTTTTCCCATTATTCCTTGTTCCCCGATTATTATTGGAACAGTAATTGTGTTTAAATACTCAATTCTTGTAATTTCTGTTATTATTCCATTTGAATTTCTGAGATTACACTATTTATGATCGGAATATTGTCTGCATCTTTAATGTTGTTATCACAATGTTTCAGCCGCTGTGCATTCCGACCTTGAATATCGATCTTTATTTAATCCATGAGAGTAGACTGTTCTCGTTCCATTGCTTATGTCTCGGAATATCTCGTCTCGTTCTTATTTTTATTTAGTAATGCTCAGTTATTACTCACTCGTTTCCACTGAGTGAAAGTACACACTGCCCGCTCCAGGGAATGAACTCACAATCACTATGTCACCAAATTCGTAAAGCAACGCTTTAATCTACTAGGCCAATTTACCCTAGTACAATGGCATAGTGGCATTCTTGTAATTTCTGTTATTATTCCATTTGAATTTCTGAGATTATTTACACTATTTATAATCGGACTATTGTCTGCATCTTTGTTGTTGTTATCACAATGTTTCAGCCGCTGTGCACTCCGGCCTTAAATATCGATCTGGGTATAACTGAACCCTTTATTTAATCCATGAGAGTAGACCCTTCTTGTTCCATTGCTCATGTCTCGGAATATCTCGTCTCGTTCTTATTTTTATATAGTAATACTCAGTTATTGCTCACTCGTTTCTACTAAGTGCAAGTACACACTGCCCGATCCTTGGAATGAACTCACAATCACTATGTCGCCAAATTCGCAAAGCAATGCTTTAATCTACTAGGCCAATTTACCCTAGGCCATTGTACCCTAGTACAATGGCATAGTGGCCATATTTTTATTAGGAGTTGTAGTTATAAAGCCAGTGGAAATTTATAGTGATTTTGTCTTTTGTTTTGTAAACTTACGTTATAGGTTATTTTTAGTAGATACCTGTATTGGAGCAGACGGACCGTTTATTTTAAACAGTATAAATTTCGCCTATCGTCCTGTGTACCCAAGAAAACTTAGTAAAGAAATTATACTCTTTGGCAGGATTCGAACCTGAGCCCTCTTTTGCAGGAGGAAGTATTATGTGATCCGTCGTGCTTTTACCACTCGACTGCGAAAAGCGTCACGTTAAAGCAAGATTTTATTTCACCTTTGAAACAAACCAATTCGCTTAGATTTTCCTGAGAAATATCTGTTCATTTTCGTATAAAGAAGTAAACAAATCAATTTCTAAAAAAACTTACATATACAACACGAATTAATATACATATTTCAATTATAGTAATTGTTGTAACCTAGGGAAGGTTACTAAATAGAATAATCACACGAAGGTTGCTAATGAACGATAATACTTAGGACAAGAACAACACATATAAGATGTGGCATAAGGCCGAATTTAATGTGGAGTATCCGAGCCCGTAGGCTCGTTCAAAAATTCTCCGTATACCCTGTATAAAACGGGGTCGGGTAGCTGTTTCCCGAGACGATACTCTGCCCTTCGACATAGCCTCGTCTGGAGATCCTGTATGCCCGGAGGCAGAGAGTTTGACCAGCACTGCTGGAGACGAATCTAACATGCAGTATTTACTACTGTATTTATGTGAATAGAGACATACCCATTAACGTCCGTAGGTATGCTACAACAGTAAGTACCATCCTTGTGACTATAAATCCTTTAAATAAGCATGAGAATAGATTCAGGGAAACTGGAGTTCATACCCTTTTTTGTTTTTTTTGATAATGACAAAGTTGCTTTTTTTATCATATTTTGTTACAGTTTATTTCCTAATAACAGTCGTTCTGGGTATGACGATAATCTATAATCGGCAGCAAGGCCTCTGATCTGTGGTGTTTGAGGTGCATCGAACGATCTCTTACCTGCTGTTATTCTCTGGTCCACCCTGCCCCGGGTTGGTAACACCTGTTACGTTCCAGCTATGGGTAAATAGTGAATCATCCAAACTGGGATCAAAGCACTATGAAAGCATAAAAATACTTTTTATAGTAAAAATATCGGCAATTGATTCTAATAGTAAAACAAAAATTACCAAATCTCCCAAGAAAATTAAATTTCGTCATTAAATGACCCATAAGGAGTTGATATGCCGTTAAACAAATCAACCTAATAACGTGCTTTAACTCCAAGCAATATACCATCCGCGGTCAGTTCTGTGCTTTTAAAGATCTTAAATGGCTATGAAATATCAGTTCTTTCAAGTCAGTGTCGTTTCCTTTGCTGCGCAATTTTTTGATTATCTGGCATTTTATTTATTTTCTCAATCTCATGTGAAGTTTTCTTAAACGAAAACAAAAAAAAACAAAACAGCAACAACAAAAACATGAAAACGAAATAAAACAAAAAAGTCGCTAAGTTGATTCATGCCAGGTCTTATCTAAACAGTCTAAGAGTAAAAGGTGTTCTGTCACAAACTAGGTCTCTATTGACGTAAATCTGGAATTGTTTCTATAGTCAGAGAAAAAAAAATGAAACAGGTCGTTTGCTTTCTCCCACTGCTACATTTTCAGTTCGTGCGTGCATGCATATGAGTGGGCGAAAGCATTCAGTGTATGTACGTAAAAGAAAAAAGAAAAAAAAAACAAGTACCAATCTGAATCACAATTTCGTTTTCTTATAGTACACAGAGGGTCGTTGGTGCATCCGTCATCAGTGTGGCGTTATTTATCTGTCCATCTCTGATTGTTATCAAGTTTCTTTATATTTTTCTATTCTCCTTAAAACTTCTCCATTGGTCATATGTTCTGCCCATGGTATACTCGGCGCTCGTAGGACCGCATTCAGCTTTTCGCTTCATTTGTGACAAAGACCTCCAAGCAAACGTTGCCATATCAGAGGGTAAACAATGTATACGAAATAAATTTGAAATGTTGGGGACACTTAAAGAGGAAAGAAGGCTTGGATAATTTCACGCATGGCTGACGAGATAATTTCACGCATGGCTGACAAAAGCAACGAGTAACCAACATTACTAGTCTGAGCAAACTGGTGTGCAATAGAACTGTTATGAAGAAGAAGGGATTGCTGAGAACAATAAAAGACAGGAAGATGTGGAGAGTCATGATCACCTACGGCATGAAGTGACATGCTGCGTAAAAAAGAGAAGGAGCGATTATTCATATTTTATATATTTCTTCATATTTTTTGACATTATTAACTGGTGACTAATATTAATATTTTTTCAAGTTATCAGCCATATATTCTTGGTATGATCCAAACTTTGATAACGAGGTTTACTTATGTGGGTTTGAGTGTGAGCGCGTGTATGTGAATGTGTATGCGTTAGTGTGTGCGCACGCGCGCGCGTGTATGTGTGTGTGCGCGCATGCGCGTGTGTGTGTGTGTGCGCGCATGCGCGTGTGTGTTTGTGTATATGAAATAAAAGAAGTTTTGATTTTTTTTCTTAGAAAGATATGGGCGTATTGGGAGTTTATTTTTGAGTATTTTATTAGCACAATTATCTCTATCTCAAATAGTGTGGGGCTTCTTTCTTAATGTACAGGGTAGTCCGAATGTCTAGTCATCCTTACGTAATATAATTTTCTATTTCAGATGGCTGACACGAAAGTGATGGTGTTCATACAGACCTTCTCGATGACAGCATCAATGGAGGTGAATGAACTGAATCCAGTACATGTGCTTTGTATTACTGTATTACTTGTCCTATTGTCTTCATTATTTTTTGGTAGGGAGCGACAAGACTTTCGGACCACTCTGTACATGTTGCAATTGTAATTAAGGAGTACTGTTTAATTTTTGATTAACTTAAGAAATATTTGCCCACAGCTAGCTGCATTCATATATCGTATCTGCAATCTGGCAGCTCATTTCGGTAACGGACGATTCCTGTTAAAGAATCTCTTTTGCGCACCTATTTTAAAATGAGTGCTGTAAAAATCTGCTGTGACAATATTAAGTCAATTTCCCGCTTGTTTGTTTAAGGTAATAAGAGTCATCGCAACTTATATTAAGTTAAAACTTCATAGTGTAAAGGAAGTTGCACTGATATGTACTGAAACAACACTAAGATAAGGAAAACTACATGCTAAATCTAGAAATGTAGAGGTTAGAGAGAGAAAAAGAGCCCACCAAGCACAGATCGCTAAAAGGGTGAACAGTTCGAGCTGAATGGTCTTTGAAGTTTATCAACATTAAATTGTACAGGGTGGTCCGAAAGTTTTGTCACCCCGACATTATATAATTTTCTATTTCTGATGGCTGATAGGAAAATGATGGCGTACATACAGACCTTCTCGGTGTGTGACAGCGTCAATGAACGTGAATGCAGTACGTGTTCTTTGTATTACTGTATTACTTGTTCTTCTATTGTTCTCATTACTTTTTTCTTTTTCCTTTTTTTTTATCTTTTTTTTGGAAGGGGGTGACAAAACTTTCGGACCACCGTCATGTATCAGCATTCTTACTTCAGCATTCTTACTTCTCGCGATTATTATTGGGTGTGTTTCTACGTGTCTCTCTGTGTGGGCGCGTCTATTTTTGCATGTGTGCGTATGTGCGCGTGTGTGTGCGTATGTGTGTGCGTGCGTCTGTATCTTTATGGTGGTTTTCAAAGCGTAGCTTAGATGCAGCACAAGGCCGAAAGTATAGGGCACCCAGTGAGGATCGAATTCACTACTCAGTCGTAATTGATTTAGCGATATAAACTTGCTGACCATTACACTGCGTCGAAGTGCCCATGTTTATATCTTCATGTGTCTGTGCGAGTGTGTGTCTGTGCCTCTGTGTATTTGTCTCTGTGCATGTATGTATATGAGTCTGTGCGTATGTGTGTATATAATTTGTATGTGCCCGTGTGTGTCTGTGTGTGTGTTGTGTAGAAAGACGACCGACCTTCTCTGCAATAATTATTGAATATAGACTCGTTCATTTACTATGAGTAGGACGTCTGCTCATAGGGACAGTGGTCGGAAAATGGATCGTAAGGCGTAGCGTTGTGTTGTACGCATTGCCGCACTGAACTGCAGTATTCGTTATTATTGTATTATTAATCCATGTCCCTAATGTGATTAAACCTTTTCGTTACTAAACTTTTGTTCTAGTCTTTTCCTTACAACATTATTAACCAGAAACTACGAGCTTATACAAGCATTATAATAACGTGTGTGTCTGTATCTTTGTGTGTGCGTGTATTCGTGTGTGGGCGTGGGTGTGTATACATGTGTATGTGCGCTTGCCTGTGTGTGTTTGCGTGCGTGTCTGCGTGCGTGTCTGTGTGCGTATGCATGTGTCTGTGTATGTATATATATATGTATATGTGCGTGCGTCTGCGTGTGTGCGTTCGTGTGTGTGTGTACCTTTCTGCGCATCCACAAAGATATCAGGTTCATGATCTTTACGATACAAACACCATAAATATTCGTCAAACTAATCTGAAAACGTTTCGGCACGTTTACTTTTCTTTCGTTATCAATTCAACTTTTTCTTTTCTTTTGCAATAATGATTAACACTTGATTCGGCATGAAAGTGTTACACGATTCTTGTGTGTTATTTGAGTTTTTTTGCTGTTTTTGCTTTGTTTTTGTTTTTTATTGTTACTCGGACTGATTAATTTTTTGCATAAGAATTAGTACTCAAGTTGCTTAAATTAACTTAATTTTTTAAAAACCTTTTGTCTAATAAATAAAAAAGAAAGGCATTTCAATCTAATTAAACTAGTAGAATTGGTAGAATTCTTGAATACAGCATAAAATAACGAATTTAGTATCACTTTTTATTCTATTTTTATTTTATTTTCTTAATTGCTTAAGTTAAACTGACGTCATTACTGACATTTGGGAAGGAAGAGATTTTAAGGCAATTAATACTAGAAAAATACGTGAAAATTTTAGGGTTTCGCTTTTCGAATTTTCAGATGAATTATATTAAGGTAATCATTGAAAAAGTTCTTTGTGTGTTATTAGGCTATAAAATGCTCAGCGAAATTTCCCAATTACATAGTTAAATATTTGAGCTTAACAACTTTAACAAAATATTGCAATAGCAATCATAAATATGAATGCTGATCATTATTTAAAGAAGTAAGGGGATACAAATGAAAAGGTTTTAAATTAACAACTGACATTTCCCAGATAGACACATTATACTGTTCCACTTGATGTCGACCATACATTCAGTTTTCTTACAATTGATGGTTAGTCCTTTCTTCCTATTTTACTTCACTGCTTTTGTCTAGATGTTCCTGGGTTTACGGCCATATACCGTTGAAACACTGGTTCCTGCACGATTACCGAATTTAAATAACGTCGAGCCTGGACAGTACGGAGATGGGCGAGCGCTTGAGAATACCAGGTGCTGTAAGCTTGGATGTGCGGGTGGCGTAATGGATGATGGCTCGATTTTGGAAGTCGGAGTGCCGAGTTTCAATTTCAGTTGGGTTAATCATATTCCCTTACGCCTAAATACACTTATGAAAGGTATGAATCCACCTCTTCTCCACCAGCTATGGGTTAATTAGTAAAATTTGTATCACTAAAGTATTATTATCTCACAAAAAATAAAATAAAATTGCGTACAAAATATTTAGATTTCAGCATTAAATAACCCATAGAGGTGTTGATATGCCACAACAACAAAAAGTAGATGTTCCTATAGTTTTTTGTGTGTATATGTTTTGTGTCCGCCATCCACGCGGTGCCATCTGCATATTTTGTTTTGTTTACAGTGAGGCTCACCTTGTAAAATATCCTGGGTGTGTGGCACTCGAGATAGAGGGTTACAAATATGTGTGGAAGATAGCGGTTAACTCTAGACTTGAACAGGTTAAGATTGTAGTGATCCGGGAAACATGCTCTTGGGAGTCGGCTTCATAGAGCAGCGGTTCGCGGGAAGAAGCTGTTCGAGTGGAACTTAATTCGTACCAATGGAATACAGGGGGAATTAGGGTGGCTTATTACAATATGAGTGGTAAGGCGGGTCCAAGCCGTGAAAGAACTGGTGGAACGAAGGGACGCATTTCGTCCGAACACATTCGATGGAAGTAGCGATAGAGTACTAAGAGGCTTGCTACATCCCATCTGTTTATATAGGTACCTCCAATAAATCGTTGAAGAAAGAGCATACCATAATGAAAAAAAGGCCCCAAATTTGATAAAAAGGTTTTATTGTCAAAATATTTTTATTAAGAAGAAAGACCAAAGTATTTTTTGATTATTTTATTAATATTTTTAATCATTTTTAGCACGTTCGAAATTTTGGTTAGCAAAGAGTAATATAGGAAATTTTAGTGTAATTTTTTTGTGTTAAAAAACACATTGATTTGAAAATTATTGCAAAAATTAAATAATTGTCGAATTTTAATGAATCATTCAGGAATGAATGAAATTATTTTAGAATTTTTTTTTTTAAATCTTAGTAGAATTTTTTTAACCTCTGTTACCCCTACCCCTTACTTAATTAATGAAATTTCCAGAAATTAAAATTCCATCCTCTTCATATTTATATTAGTTAAATTCAGGACTCCTCGGATAACGTAAATCATCATTTTTTTTTCAAACAGTTACTCAGTAACTAAAAATCTTCTCTGAAATGTAAAATAAAAAATGCAATGAAACTCAGACATTTTTTAATTACAAAAAAAAATTAATTGCTTTTATAAATAATATATCTTAAAGAACTATTGTCTTAAGAAAACAAAAATCGATTAATAATGAATTTTTACAAGATTTTTTAATCTTTTAAAATTCTGTCCCTTTTAGACTATATTATTATTAAGTGAAAACTATATTTACTAATCATAAGCTTAGTCATTTATTGAAAAGTTTAGTACAAATCATCACACAACAATATGTTTAAAAGAATTTTGAATATTTTTCATGTGTATAAACGTGCCGATTTTCTATATAGAGTCGACCAGACACAACATTATCAGAAACTAAGAACGATAATTATAATAAATTTACAGTCCAAAATATTTGAAATTCAATAAAACATTAGATTAGGGGAATATTTTCTTAATTTTTTAAGATTACTGAGTACTTAAAAATATATATATAAAAGACGCTCACGTTAATTCAATTACATTTTTAATTCCTGACGTCCCCATAGAACAACATTAGGTACATATCAAGCTGTCAAACCCGTTAATGTCTTAAATAAATATCTACTGTTTTGTTTAAAAATTTAATTTCTGCGATATTTTACACTTAAAGTAAATAATAGTTTTTTTTTTAAATAAGATGAATTGTATTTTAAAACAGTTAATATTTCTGAAATAAAGTTTCAGAAAAGTATATCTTATTTTTAAAAGATTTTTTAATAAAGAGAATTACAAATTACATTGCGATGAAAGACAACTAAAAATGACCGCTAATCAGGTATTTTAGCAAAAAAAAGTAAAATAAAAAAAATAAAAATAAAATAAAAAATAAAATAAAAAATAAAATAAAAAATGAAAATAAAAATTTAAAAAAATAAAAAATAAAATAAAAAATAAAATAAAATAAAATAAAAAATAAAAATAAAAACTGGTTCCAGTCAATTAAAATTTGTTTTAAATTAGTTTTTGAAATCCAGCAAAGTATTTTGCTTATTGGAAAGATTTACTATATTAGCTTGAAATTAAAATAAAAGTTTCAAGAAAGATTCTAAAATGCTGGTAACTATGTTTCGAGTGATTTTCTAAGTGTAGCTTAGATATGGCACAAGGCCAAAAATAGGGGGTACCAAGTGAGTCTCGAACTAACTACTCAGACATAACCGTTCCCGTGAGACAAGCTCGCCAACCACAACACCGCCTCAGGTGCCTAGGTATCAATGTTTATAAGAATAATTACTAAGCGTTGCTTATCCTGGTACAAGGTAGTGTGACATCAAGCTAAACGTGGAGATATCGCCCTAATAACGAATCTAACACTAGCTCTATATTTTAGTGAGGAAGGCGTTCAGAATTCAAATAAATCATTCACATAACATAATGATGAATTTGAAATGTTTCAAGTAAGCATAATTTCCACGATATCCATTAGCATAAGAGTTTCCTATAAATGAGGATAGCCTGGTCATTTGAACAAAACGTGACTTTCATTGGAATGTTATACTTCGCTAAAGACCTATTATTTCAACCAAATATTAAGCGGCTTCTGGTAGTTGGGATTTCAGAACAGGTCACTTTCTAAAGGGTTTCTTCTGGAACTTTATCCCCAACAATTAGAGAGTTAGAGTTAGCCAATCCCTGCATAGCCTAAATAATTTCCCCTTCCTAACAAAGTAAAAATGGCAGTCGTTAAACGCCTACTTAGCGAATTGCAAAAGGATACTTTTAGGATTATATCGTCAAATTATCTCTATCACATGCCATTTAACTAGAAGTGCCGTGTCAGTTATGAAATATATTACGCAAGCGAAAGTGAGAACGACAGACAAAGACATTATCAGTGAAAGCGTCTTTATAATAATTTCTATCATAAAACTTTGGTGTATTTCAAACATCCATCTTCCCACACTTCAGCTATGGGATAAGATCAGGAAAAAACCGTGCTGTCTAGTATCAGCCAGCTTAAGAGAATGATTATGATAAATTGTGGAGAAGGCAACGGGAAGTCACTCCACTATATTTCCTAAGAAGGCATGGATATTCAAAGATAATCAAAAAAAGAAATCTATGGAAAGTTAGGATTACCTACGTCTTCCAGGGACAGTATTTAAGAAAGAAAAATAGTAAAAATAATTTGTGGAAGCCTAATGCGTCAGTATAATATATATATATATATATATATATATATATATATATATATATATATATATATATATATATATATACTGAAATTATGTCAATGACAATATGAATACAATAGCGTTTTCTAAATTATTCTAGTTGCTAAAGACATTTTGTTTGTTGTTAATAGTTACTCTGTATTCAATAAATTAATTTCGTTTTTGACTTGAAAAAGTCCAAATTAGACGAAACGCGTCGGCTAATAAACAGTTTTCCTATTGTCTTTTACATTTATACATAGTCTTTTTCTACAGGTTAACTGAGAATTTTTTCATATATATATAAATAAATATATATATATATATATATATATATATATATATATATATATATATATATATATATATATATATATATATATATATATATATATATATATATATATATATATATATATGGTACCTTATGAAAATTAGAACAAATTGCTGGCTTGGGTTATTTGAGGGTATAAAGATGTGCCCTTTTGTAGGGTCCAAACGATGAGGGGTAGGATGTATATTTATTAATAACTTAATATTTGTTATATTATATTGAGCACGGTTTTATTAACACCACCACTCTCTGTGTGACATTATATTCATATATATATATATATAACAACAGTTTCAGCTGCTAAAAAGACGCTGGTTCGAATCCTACAGGAGGGCACATCATTTTTTAATAAGATTTTTCTAATATTGAAGCTGGTAAACGAAAATAAATAAATAAATATAGTATTTAATAAATAAACGGAATTTCTACTCAAATATGAATACCTACTAAAAATTATTTTTATGTGAATATATATATATATATATATATATATATATATATATATATATATATATATATATATATATATATATATATATATATGCAAATATATAGAAAATAAGAAAGAACTCGTTGGGTAAATAATCTGAAGTTCTTTAACTGTGCTCGATACAAAAGTAGCTCTTTCAGCTCTTGTTTTTGAAACATGAGAACTCTTCTATAGCGAAGGAATCATTTTTTTTTAAATAATTATAATATATATATATATATATATATATATATATATATATATATATATATATATATATATATATATATATGAAGTCTGATCATAAAGTATCGAGACTGGTGATATAAAAAGAAAACTGCATTCATTCTCCTTCGAAGTAGTCCCCCTGTGTTCCACAAACTTTAACCAGGGTCGTTTCCATTGCTAAAAGCTAGCCTAGGACTCCTTTTTTTCCTTTCCTTTTTTTTTGTGAGCAGCTTCATCGACGTCTTGAAATCTTATTCCTTTCAAGATGTTAGATTTGAGGAATATGATGGTTGTCGGACCTGGGGAGTGTTGTCCATGCCAAAAACTGCCGCGCAAGCCATGGTCACGGATGGAGCCTCCATGCAGGTGGCTAGACGACCATGGTATACACACTTCCCTTCCAAGCACTGCTAGAAACAACGTTATAACTTGGTGTGTATGAGCTAAGTGTGTATGTGTGCCAAGTGGCTTCACTCTGCGTACTTTAGCTCCGATACCATATCAACAGTTCCGATACTTTTTAATCATCCCTCATATATATATATATATATATATATATATATATATATATATATATATATATATAAAGGTACCTCTAGAAAAATGAGATACCTATGGTTCAACATTAATTTTTTTAATGAAAAATCTTTCTTGAACATTTTCTATTAATTTCAAGCTAATAGATTAAAATTAATATTTCCAATAAGTAGATATTTTGCTGTATTTTCAAAACTAATTTAAATTGAGTGGAAGGAGATTTGTTTTGAAATCAATAGGTTTAGCGCCATTTTAGCCATCTGTCAACACAATGTTATTCTCTTTGTTAAAAAATCTTTCAAAAATAAAAAATATATACTTTTTAAAAACTTTTTTGAGTTAAGTTTAACTGATTTAAACTTTAATCAATCGGATCTGAAACAGTTATTTGTTAATTTAACTTTAAAATAACGTAGAAATGCATAGGTGTTTATTTAAGGTGCTGACATGTTGAAAGCTTGACTGACAGACGGAAGTTTATGCAATTCTACGGTGGACATATCTGTAAAAATTACATTAGGAAAATATAACCTGAGCGCCTTTTTTATATATATATATTTTTTAAGCTTATCACCCCAAGCAAGGCTGGAAGCCACTAGCAGGCAAGGGGTTACAGAAGGTTTGGAGGAAGAGCAGATAGGAGTGGTAAAAGAGAGGATGTGGAGAAAGATAGTGGATCGATCAAGGCAAGGGGGTTACAGAAGATTTGGAGGGAGAGCAGATAGGAATGAAAGGTGAAAGGATGTGGAGAGGGGAAGAGGATAGATCAAGGCAACTGGAGATGTCGATTGACGTTACACTTAAATAGTTGGAGATTGTATTTGTCAGGGAAACAGGAATAAGGAAGGGAGTTCCACAGGCGAGATGTGCGAGACATGAAGCTATTGGGGTAGAAGAGACGTCTACATCTAACAGTTTCAACGGTGAAGGGGTGGGAACGGGATGCCAGCCTCGTAGGACGTTTAAATTCATGAGGCCTAGGAACCAATTTTAACTGCTTATCTTAAAATTTAGCAAAATATTCTCCGTAGTTTAATGTTTTATTGTAGCTACTTTGCCTTTAAAGTTATTATAATTCTTTCTCTTATTTTCTGGCTATGTGAATACACGAGTGTTTTTATAAAAACCGGCACGATTATACACACACACAAACAAAAATTCAAAAGTATTTTAATATATTAGCGGTTGCTGAATTGTAGTAAGCGTTTCCATTTATGATTAGTAAATATAGTTTTTACTTAATAAGAATATCACCTAACTGGTACAAATTAATACAAATATTTAAAAGATGTAAAAGTTTATAAATTATTCTAATTAAGATTTTTGAAAATGGAAACAATTCTTGTAAAAGTTCATTATTCATCGATAAAAAATTCTTATGACAATAATGATCATTATATATCTTATTAATAAAATCACTTAAAAGCTTCTATAATTAAATAATATCTGCGTTTTATCGCATTTTTATTTTACTATCGAAAACATTTTCGGTAACTGGGGATCCAGTTTCATGAAAAAAATTAATAATTTAAAATCTTGAAAATTAAATAAGTAGCCCTTAAAGGATCTAAAAACAAGGTTTTCTAAAATAAGAAACATTCCTAAAATAATTTAATTCATTTGTGAATAACTCCTGAAAGTTTAATTAATAGCCGATAGTTATCTGATTTTTAATCAATGCATTTTTCGCCATAAAAATGAGGCTAAAATTTTCCTATACACCCCCCACTGACGCTGACACACGAAAAAAAAAAAAGATTATTAACCAAAGTTTCAAACTTTCTAAAAAGGATTAAAAAAATATAATTTAGTAATGAAAAAATGATTTGGTCTTTCCTCTTAATAATGACATAAATATTTTGACGATAAAATTTTGTTTTGATTAAGTTTCGGGCATTTTTCATCATGGCATGCTCATTTTTAGCGAATCTATGGCGATACATACATACATACAATATATATATATGTGTGTGTGTGTGTGTGTGTGTGTGTGTGTGCGCGCGTGCGTGTGTGTGTATATGATGGGACTAATAAAAAGAGAGAAATATGCAAAAATTGAAGGTATGGGTGTAGTAAAAAAAAAAAGAACTAATCTTAAAAAAAGGAAAAAGAAAAGGACACTCCCAAACGTGATGCCGCCCCTTCTAATCGTTCAAACCACCCTTTGTTTCCTGTGACGGGATGGGCATGGGCTGTCAACAAAATTACGACGTTTATGTAATCCAATCTTTCTACCAGCCATTAAAATGCGGTTGGGCAGAATAACCACCCGTTGGGATCAACGCGACACGACACAGAGAAGAAGTCTTCTCTTTAAAAAGAGTGAAGGAAATTTAGCAAAAATATTAGTATCAGGTGAATTTCAAGGAGAAGGATATTGACCAACTGTTCTGACAATCGATTCCTTCTGTAGCGAGTTTGTAGTTTATTGAATAAACAGTCTTTTAGTAAGAAAAATTACTAAAACTTCGAAAGGATATCGCTTGCAGAGGAAACTAGGCTTTAAAGGTAATTAATAAAAGTACCATTTTTTTTTTAATACTAATATTCACCCAATGCAAATCCCAAGTGCCACTTAAGGTAGGGGGCTACTGTGTGCTGTTGTATGAACGCAAGAAGAGTCTGGAAGTGAAGTTCATGGGGTAAGAAAACGGTTAACCCTAGATTTGAAGATTGTAACTATTTAAACTATTTACATTGTTCGGACTGTTTTCCTCGCCATTCTTGTCATATTCGCGACGTTCCGACCTTCTTCAGGTGATATACGTTGGAATTCGAACCGAACTCTGTATTTAGTCCATGAGAGTAGATTGTTCTCGTTCCACATGCCATGCTTATTTTTTGGATATCTTAGTTGTCAGTTATTTCCCTTTAGTAACACAACTCTCCAAGTTTTTGTTCACCTCTGCTGTGGCCAGGTATTGAACTCCCAACTCGTTAGGTCAAGTCCCTTTTGGATTGTTTCAACCAACGCTTGTATCCACTTGGGGACATCAGTGAGTGAATTTTTGTTACTTATAAACCTATTGTCTCAGAAGTGATTTTTTAAAAGAGCTCATATGACAATTTTACTTATTGTTGTTTTTCTAGCACTCTGTATTACTGGTTCCCATATTGTATTCATATCTATGCTTGGCTGGCTTAGGAAATTGGCGGGGGGGGGGGGGCTAGCATATGCGAGGATTCATTAAATTTTCGCATTTTCCAGTGGGATCGGTTCGAAATTCCAATGTATACCAACGAAGAAGGCCGGAGCGTACAACGAAACGTCGTGAATATGACAATAAAAATGAGGACAACAGTTCACACAATCTAAATAGTTACACTACCTCATCTCAGTTGATATGCCGCTAAACAAACTATAAACTCATTATGGATATTTAACATGATTGTGTGTATATATATATACATATATCATCTCCCCAGACAAACAAAATTTACGACATAAAATATCAAAATGCCGGCACGAAAGCAAAAATGTTACTATGTTACAGGTGATCCAATAAACAGGAAATACCTGACTTTGTTACCTATAATGCTCCACTGAATAGCATATATAAATTATCGAGACACCACACAAACACACATGGCCTGAAGATTGCGTTCAAGCATGAAACAGACTGTCGCCACTTGACGTTGACCTCAGTGTCCACTTTCATATTTATATACGCTCTATTCTTGATATTCTGCACTTTTACCTATAAACATAGCATAACTTAAAACTATATTTTTCCATATATACATATATACATATATATGAATATATAAATAGATATACTGATATACACGCACACACACACACACATACACACACACACACACACACACACACACACATATATATATATATATATATATATATATATATATATATATAAGCGAAATGTTACGTAAAATTATTTTTATAAAAAAAGACGTGTTTTTCCTGTGTAAGCCACTTTTTGGATATTAGTAACTTTTTTGTTTTTTCGATTAAAAGGGTGCTTTTGATTTCCATGTCAACAATGTGATAAATTTCTCATAATAAATCTGTAAAGACAGATTTAATATATATATATATATATATATATATATATATATATATATATATATATATTCCTGGCAGAACTTTTATTATGACAGTGTGGGATTAGAAAACGAATCTAAATTAAATCGGCTAGATTAAAAAGAAAAATTTAAATTACCAGCATGCCTCGTTTTTGCGCATGTGCAGTCGCACCAACGTAACAAATTTAGTCCGAGGAATTCGTAAAGGACGAAACGTGTCCCAAGAAAACTTTTTCCACATTGTCATGTATTTTTCCCCAATATTGTTCCTGATGTATAAAAGTATATATCATCATCTCATATATATATATATATATATATATATATATATATATATATATATATATATATATATATATATAACAGATTGTTTGTCAGAGTTGAGTCAGAGCAGGAGACAGTTGTATTAAAATGTGCTTTGTACACAATACCAAAAATTGAAGATATTAAATACTAGCATTTACCGCTTGACATAGTAGTGGATGTGTAAATCATTCCTAATTTTAAAAAAAATAAACACACACACACACATATATATATAAGTGGACATTAAAGCCGACACCCAGAGTCGATTGCGTTTAGCATGGAACAGACGATTGCGTTAGCATGAAACAGACTATCGCGCCTGAGTTTTGAATTCAATGCCCACGTTTATATTTACATATGTTATATTCTTGATATTGAGCACTTTAACCCATAATTATAACATACCTTAAAACTATATATATATATATATATATATATATATATATATATATATATATATATATAAAAGTGAACATAGAAGTCAACACTTAGAGGCGACAGGCTGTTTCATGCTAGACGCAATCGTCAGGCCACGAGTGTTGTTTTTTTTTCTCGGGTTTTTTCTTGCCGAGAAAAAAACAACATTCGTGGCCTGACGATTGCGTCTCGCATGAAACAGTCTGTCGCCTCTAAGTGTTGATTTCTATGTTCACTTTTATATTTACACACGCTCTATCTCTGATATTGAGCACTTTATCCCATAAATATAGCACACCTTAAGACTATATTTCTTCATATATATATATATATATATATATATATATATATTATTTATTTACCCATTAACAGCCTGCTTCACGCTTAGCGGTTTTTAAAAATAGAGTTTATTTTGAACGCTCGCGATATCTATTGTTATTTTTCACGTCTTTTCAAAAGAAATGCGCCCTTTTAAAATAAAGAAAAAGAAGGTAGATGAATTTCAAAATGTGTGTTGCAGATTGCAGATCTGGATTGGATTTGAAATTTGAATGTTTGTATTTAAAAATGTCTGCTTCAGAATCACAAGTGATTTTCTTAATTGTTCGGTGTTTTGAATTAATGGCTTCTAACATTTGTAATTCTATGTTTACAGTTTGTTTTGTTGGGTATTAATGTGTTATACACTAAGTACTGCGCTTTCTTGTTCTGATTTTCAGGTTTTTTATCATCTGCTGTTGTATATGTTTGCAGATGCGTATGCATGAGTGTGTTTAGCACTTTGTGTAAATCCAAGCGCTTGCATTTGATCATATATATATGTCTGTATTTGTTTGTGCACGTAATTCTATGTATCTGCCGTCGTGTTTCTATGTGCGTGTGTTTGGTGGGTCGTTGTGCCTGCTTCTGTGTCTGCATATGCGAGTGCATTGGTGGTCTTTGCTGATAAGTGTTGCCTTTTGCTCATATAAAATAAATACGGTCAGACAGCAAATTGCAGTCCCTGTAACTAAAATGTCTGAGGCAGACAGAACGGCAAATAACAGGCCAGATTAGGGGAAATTAATGACAACACCTACAATCCAATAAATAAATAAAAATAAACAAACTATTAATGCTGTGTAATACTATGCTGTTCATATATAATTTATATATAATTATGTAGCCTGTCGCTTGGCTGACGGTAAGATGATTAAATTTCATATATAAATTGTCCATTTAAAATACAAAATTTATTTAAAGATATATTGTTTAAATACAGGGGTCATAAAAATGAATTCAGAGGGCTGCAAATTTCAGCTTATACTATTTTCCTGTTACCCAGTGGTTGTTGCCAGATAAAAAAAAATGAAAAATTAGCTCTCATAATACAGATTTCCATTTCAGTTTCATTCAAATTGTGCATGTGTGTTTGTATGTATATTTTAATTTAATCACAGGCTTAAATGTATTTCTCCAAACTATTCAAATAAAAAATAATTTAATCACCGAATAATTTCTGGAAAGTTCAATAAAATCTTATAATTATCTGATTTTTTAGGGTTTAATTTTTTTCACCAATTTCATTATTTTATTGCTCAGTCCATGTTAGACGTTGTTTCCCAGACTAAGCTGGAGAGGGAAGTACCCCAGTGCCTTATTTGAAACTTATTAAAATTGTGTATGTGTGTGTATATATTTGCGTATATATTAAATGCCACAAACAGTAAGTCATTCACAAACAACACAGATATACACGCAGACAATGTGTGACAGACAAAGAATCTGCATTTCTTTTTTTTTAATAAAGGCTAGTGTACCAGTACGTCAAAAATGGCGTCAATTGTTTTAATAGTGTGATGCAATGAAACAAGTCTTGAAACAATGTACTGTGATTCAATAAAGCGGAGATAAAGTATTCACAACTAAAATCGAGGACAACGAATCGGTTAATTAATCTGTCCCAATTACATTTTTTAGACGTTTAATGGTATCTGTGATTCATTCATTACTCCCGGTATTATATAAATCGCTGCTTGTTCATGGTTTTTCATGCTAAAAATCGTATGTGTCAGGGAAATGGAAATATCTCTCGGGAGAAAAAAATTATCAACGGAACGGCACAGACGTCGATGAGAAAGTCTATTTCAAGACCAAATTGAAGCAAGACGGTCACTTAATGGACAAAGGTATCTGAGTGCCTCACATGAAAGTCTTGAGCAAATGAGATTGCAATCTAAGAAACGTATGAGTAAAGAAATTGATTAATTAAACGGTTCTTTTAGTTCGAGAATTAATTTTGCCTAATTTCGGATAAATATTTTACTTGTATTGATTATTAAAATGACTAAGGGAAGTAATCACTCATAAATTTAATAACCTAAGTTGATTTACCTCCCTTCCCACTATAGATGGGGCAGGAAATATATAAATATATTCACAGGACATAGATGAATAAAAACACATTGAAAATTATTTATTGTTTGATTTATATATCCATCCACTTGAACATGCACGTATCTGTTTATCTATATATGCTTGTGTACGGAGACGTATGTGTGTGCATATTTAAAGAGATAGAAAGAAAGAGAGAAAGAGTGAGAGAGAGAGAAAGAGAGAGAGAGTGTGTGTGTGTGTGTGTGTGTGTGTGTGTGTGTGTGTGTGTGTGTGTGTGTGTGTGTGTGTGTTTGCGGAGAGGTGAAAATGTGATTGACTTTGTTTCTGGCGTCAGTACACTGTGACTGGGTCAAATTTCAAGTTTTCGAATGTGTATTTTCCCGAGTAAACACAACTCACCAAGCATTACGCTGTCTCTCTGTTTGCGATTAGTCAATACAGCATACTTATAAAATCTAAGGTAACCGGAAGTATGAATCTGTCTGTCTCTCTCTCCCTCTCTCCGTTAGCCTGTCTCTCTCTCAATCTAGCTAATTATCCAAACATAAGCACGCACACAACATACACACACGTATACACTCACATATACACACAAGGCGTTAAAATTACTGTGTTACCATACAGTGTTGATTTCTTTTTCCACATTGTTTACATCCATTGAGGTATTTATCTGTCTATTGTTTCTGTTAAAACCTACGTGGTGCTGCTGAAAAGTTATCGACCCTACCCACTTTCATAAACATGACCGAATGATCCATCCGAATTTAAAAAAACAAATCCTTTCTTGGTCAGACCAAGAACTTTTCAGTAAAAAAAAGCCAGATGTATTTACAAGAATAACTTCAATACTGGCTCATATTGGAGAACCTGAGATTTATGTAACTTTAATCGAAACATGATAATGTTAATGGTTAACATTCGACATTCATTGACCGAGCAGCTAGTGCAAATTTCGGTTGAAAATCTATCACTTGAAACAGTATTTTCTTAGAAAAATGGGTTTCTGTTGTGGTAGGATCCACCTAATCTGCATAGGTGACTACCGACTATATAAATAATGGTTGGTACCGGAAGACGAGGAAGCGAATACAGAGATCCAGCTAGAGACTCTGCCCGACTGCGACTTAGTCAACACATTCTCCAGGAACGTCTTCCCAGAAATATACAGAAATACTAGATGTAAATATTGTGTACACTTTCTTGTTATAATACATTCTTGTTCTAAGTACATTTCGTGTTGCATTATTATTCCATGCATTAGTCGAGATTCAACAATGAGTCAAGACTCAACAGTTTCTCAAGTCAATTAGCTTTTATCGATCTTTCCAGTAGTGATGTGGTTTTCCTTCCTAACCTTTTGTTTGAAATCATGTGGAAAGTTAACGTCCTGACTATGTCAATATTTTTCCTTAGACTTACATGTGATATCCCTTTTAGTTGTTGCTGTTGTTGAAACTCTTCAAGTGGTGTTTCTGTTTTTTCGGTAGAGTTCTTTATGATTTTGGACCGACAGTCCTCTGGGTTCGAATAATATTGGTCCACGCTAAGATCTACAGGCTTCATTCATTCGAAGCCATTTTAACCCTTGGTCTGAGAGAGCGGTTATATACAGTTGTCAATTAAGATATTTCTGAATGTGTTTGGCGCCATGTATGACATTCATATGAAAATTTCGATCTGGCGAGGCTATTTAAGAACATGGCTAGTTTTTGTAAGTTTATGTTTCGGCTTGGTACTAGTTTGCGACATTGTGCGAAGCTAGCTCAAGAGCAGCCTGGAGACATTCAATATGATATATATATATATATATATATATATAGAGAGAGAGAGAGAGAGAGGGGGGAGATAGATATAGATATAATAAAAAGGCTTAAACACTAATATTCCATGGTTATAATTTATTACATTGGAATCGTAATTACGATCCAATTCATCAGACCTACAAATTCAAAAAGAAATCAGAAAAAGTAACCCCGGGAATAATAAAATTTTAATTTAGTGAGAGTGTATGTATGAGAGTGGGGAACGAATGTGAGAGGTAAAAGAAAGATATACATACACTCTCACTAAATTTTAGTTTTTATTCCCGGAGTTACTTTTTCTGATTTCTTTTTGAATTTGTAGATCTGATGAATTGGATCGTAATTACGATTTCAATGTAATAAATTATAACCATGGAATATTAGTGTTTAAGCCTTTTTATTATATCGTCGTGATACTGATTTACATGACCTAGTAGATCAACTGAAAAACGTCGACTACACAATGGAATTTACATACGAAATGGAAAAACACAATTCCTTACCCTTTCTAGCATCAAGCTACACCGCGTTAACAACAGTTTAAAACTCGGTGTCAACAGGAAATCATTCAGCAAAAACGACCTAGTAATTTTCTATTCTCTACATAACAAAATAAAATCCGGCATAATCATCGGATTCTACTTAAGAGCATTAAGAACATACAGCCCGGATTATTTACACGAAGAGCAGCAATACATTGAAAACATTTTCAAACTTCTCCAGTATACTATTTTATATGCATCGCAAAACAAAGCCCCATAAAATAGTCCTAAACAAAAAGAACGGTCCCTCCGGAAAAAAACCAATGAATCAAAAAAAAATATTATCCTACCAACTAACTCTATCGCATCGAAAACTGATCATAAAATCTGTTACTAGTACATGCAATACAAATAAAGACTTAGTCAATACTGAACAAAATCATAAGCTAAAACCTGAAGGATGAATTTACTCCATCGTCTGTAATAATTGTCGCAAAGAATACATAAGAGCAAGCAGAAAGAATCCAAATAAAAGATCCTGTGAACACAATTGGGATACTTTAAAAAACAACACTTCAAATGCATTAGTTGCGCACCGTAACAAGACTGGCCACAATTTTGAAATAAAAAATGCTACTCTGATCAAAGAAGAAAACAAATCACTACGTCGTAAATATCCTGAGAGTGGCTTTGTCTGCTGAGTCATCTACAGTAAATTTGCGCCTTGACTCTTGCAACATTTCACCATTCCTGGAAGATCTATTATCACAGCGTGGGATACATACTAACAAAAGTGATCCAACGAAAAAGAAAAAGATTCTAAATGAATTCGGTTATATATATATATATATATATATATATATATATATATATATATATATATATATATATATATATATATATATATATATATATATATAGAGAGAGAGAGAGAGAGAGAGAGAATTTTAAAATAATAAAATCCCCAACGCACTTCGTTTGTGCGTGCGCATATATGGTTGTACTAACATAACAAATCTAATCCTTTACCAGGGGAGCATATGTTCGATTCCTACCGGAATGCACATATTTTTCTTTAATGAGATTTCTCGAATATTCAGGCCGGTAGTCGAAAACAAAGAAATATACTGTTTAATAAATAAACGGAACATCTACTCAAATTCGAGTCGAGTGTTCACTAAAAATAACGTTTAAGTAATAAAAAATATATCGGATGAATTAAATAAAAACCCATTCCTTTCTTTACATAATAATAATAGCTGACCACTGGTATTCGAAGATACCCAACTAGGGCGACTAGCTAATCTCTATTGCAGACGTTAGCTCAGGCACATTTGTGTTTGCTCAACACCCAGAGAGCCTACCTGTGGTTTATACTGCAACTATGCTGAGCAGACCTTAGTTACAGTTTCTGGGAGATAGCGTGTTATTTAGAATGATCAACAATTTAAACAAGGCCAGGACGCTCAAGCTCTCGGCCACGATGACTTGTGGCTTCCTGCTAGCACAGCTATCGGCGGACCCCAAGTGTTCCGTCTACCCAATTTCACTCACAAAGTTGGGCCAACTCGTGGTATGGTTTTCAGGCACTTTCCAAAGGATCCTCACGCTGAGATTACAACAATATGAGATAATATATATATATATATATATATAGAGAGAGAGAGAGAGAGAGGGGGGGATTTTAAAATAATAAAATCCCCAACGCACTTCGTTTGCGCGTGCGCATATGTGGTTGTACTAACATAACAAATCTAATCCTTTAAAGAAATGAAGGACAAGTCAACTTTTTCCAACTTTGTTATACAATTCCACAAATATTTTCTGTTTATACGTTATTTTTATAGATATAACTTATTTAAGTAAATACTCTGTTTTTTTCAATTAAACGATATTAATTACATTTACCACTCTGTATGTTCGAGAAATTTCGTAGAAAATCTGCGCTCGCCGACAGGAATCAAACCAGTAACCCTAATGCAATCCTTTGATCTGACGTGCTGTTAACCATTCAGCATCAGCGAAGCGTCTGGTGAGCAAAGTTCGAATCGTCGAAAGTGTGTATTTATAAACAGTAATTTATGTCTCTAAAAATAACCTATAAACAGAAAATATATTAAATAATTATCGGACTTAATACATTTCATTATATATATATATATCTTAAAGTGTGCTATATTTATGGGATAAAGTGCTCAATATCAGAGATAGAGCGTGTATAAATATATATATATATATATATATATATATATATATATATATATATATATATTATTCAATTATTTATTATCCACTGACTGGTTTGAAAAAATCTTGAAAATTTTATTTCAATTTACAAGGTAAAAATGATCATTATGCTAACGTAATCTTAACTACTATTGTATAAAATATGTTGCTTTCTTTAATTAAAACACTGAATTCTTTGTGTGGATCAGTTTTAATATTTAACATTTTATATTGTATTAATAGGATTCACTTGGATTGCATACCAACGGATTATTACATATATATATATATATATATATATATATATATATATATATATATATATATATATATATATATATAGTATAGTATTAATATAGGTTTAAAGTATGCAATATTTATGGGTAAAATTGCTCAATAGAGCCTTATGTAAATATAAAAATGGACAACAAAATGTAACGGTCTGTTTCATACTTCAACACAATTGTCAGACAAGAAAGATATTTTGTCTCATTAGAATTTTTGGGTAGAATAATGGGAGTAGAATAACGTGAAATTGTTTCGATTTTTTTAAAATTCCATGTTGTTTTGCTTTCCATGGGAACATGCCACATGTTAATTTTATGTTGTTAGTATGTGTGTATGTATTAGATGCTCTGTGGTATAAAGGATAGCGCCTCGGAATGAGAAATCAAAGGCTCCGAGTTCGAATTCCAGTCGAGTTAGTAACATCCATTTACGGGAAAATAGCCTCTGTAAAGTTCTGAATCTATTTCTTCTCATCTTTATGGGTAAATAGCAGGACGGACTGGATCCTATAGCCTTGGTTGGAAACTAGTCTAGTAGAAGTAAAACTCTGAATTCAAACTGTCCTGGAGTGGGTTCGGTTCCGTCAGGCTACCTTGCCAAAGACACATCACTGATGCTACGACCTCAGTACATGTGGTGCCCTACGACCTATTGTGGGAGTCGTGATGTGTATGTATGCATTCATTTCTGTAGTCGTCATGTGTTTGCCTGAAAGGTCTCCCTGTGCGTGTTTGAATTTTTAATCTCTTTTATTCAAATTATATCTGTGTACATTTGTCCCTGTTCTCTGTATGTAAATGCGTGCGTGTGTAAGTATGTATATGTGTTTATGTTTTCCCTCACACGAGAGTAGAAATAATAGAACCCGTGTTTTGTGTGTCTGTGTAACCGGTATAAAGTAAAGGCTGTCTAGCGATAAGTGGTCGCTGCTATTAATGTATCAAGCAGTTACCATAATTAGGACAAAATTAAAGAAATTCTTTTATTTTTGTCCTCTGCTTTGGCATTTCCAGGGAGAGGTTGAACACGGTGCATCGTTACAGACTTTTGTGGCCTGTGCCACAGTCATTATCATGCTTAATGGCACCGTCCTATTGTTTGCTTCGTTTGCTTCGTTTGTTGTTAGGCTTTCCAATTATTTATTTCTTTTATACGACTTTGTAGTTGTTTGTTCGCCTAGTTTTACTTTCTCTGTATTTTTTTTTCACTTTCTTTTTTTTTCCCCTTTTCTCCCATGTCTCTTGTTTTTTTTCTTTTGTCTGCTTTCTCTTTTTTGTTTTCTTTCCTTTACATTTAATTTTGTCCGTTTTTTCTCTTTTCACCATTGCTCCATTTTTCCTTAATCGTAGCCTTACTTAGTTCGTTCTTTCTTTCTTTCTTTCTTTCTTTCTTTCTTTCTTTCTTTCTTTCCATCATTTGATGCAGGCCAGCGAATCTTAGGTTCTAGCGACTTACAAATAAACGTCAGAAGTGGAGCACCTACTGTAGACTGGACTCTCATTACACAAGCCAAATGGTGTGCAATACGAACTTGTTAAACATTGTGATACGACAGGCACCATTCCTAGTGTTCTACAATGTAGACACACACACATACATATATATATATATATATATATATATATATATGTGTGTGTGTGTGTGTGTGTGTGTGTGTGTGTACAGTAGAGAACATCAAGTAGAGTGCCTTCTGTAGGACAATACATAAAAAGTTCGTCTTTCAAACACACACACAGACATACAAAACACACACACACACACACACACGTGTGTGTGTGTGTGTGTGTGTGTTTCTGACTGTTTGTAAACAATGTATATTTAGTCAGTAACAATTAGATTAAACGCGATTCAAATTTAAACAACAACGTATATCTCTTATAGGCTTTTGCGCATTCGGAACACATTGAGCAACTATCAAAAATTGATATTCTTCAAGAACATTCGGCCGTCTTGCTCATTATACACACACACACATACATAAACACACACACACACACACATATAAACAATCAAGGGATTTATTTTTAATCTGACATTTTATTATTTCAGACGATATTATAGTGGACAATTCTGATTTGAAATAGACGCCCTATTTTTATTTATTAAATAGTTTATATTTTCTTTACTTATATTTTCGAAGGCGCAGACCAATAAATTTAAAACCGGCTGTTTAATAAATAAAAATGGGACGTCTATTTCAAATAAGCTGTGTCCGCTATAATATATATTTGATTCATTGATTGTGACGTATCAGAAAACCATTATAAGTTTTTTTAAATTCAGTTTTCATAGTCTTCTGACAGGTTTCTATTATGAAGACTAATAGAACTTAGAAACTGGCCATTGTGGTTATTATCCCAAGCGCTTTCGGAACTATTCATTAGCCATTTTCAAAGCTTTCGTTCTCTGCATATTTTTCTGTGTTTATGTTCTAGATCTGTTGTATAGAAGTAGTACTAATTATAAATCGTGTTGGATAGGGATATAGTAATTCTATATTGGGTACCTTTAAAAGACCACTAACACGTTCCAACTTTTTACAAAGCAAGCGATATTGGGTTGGCTTCTTCTGCATTATTTGAATTGCTTCAGTTATCTTTAAACGTATTTTACAATAATATGTCTTTAGAATGACAGTATTAGCTATAAGGATTTTTCTTATGGTAGTGCTTTTGACAATCATTACAGTCAATTTCTACACTTCCTTTTTCCCCACAAAAGAATAACTGTAAAAAAAAAACACTAGTTAAAAATGAATAAAAAAATTATAAAATTTTACATGTTCCACACATTCAATGAAACATATATAAAGGAAGCATTTCTTCAGAAATACATACATGTATTTCACTAATGCTAGCCTAAATAAAACAGAACATAACTCTTTAAAGAGAAAATATTTTGAAAATATATTTCTAGCATTACTAAAAACTATAAACACACGGTTAAAACATTACATCACACCACCATCTTTCTACAGATTAATTATTCATGTATCTAAATTGTCTATTACATAAAATAATGAAATTTTACAAATCCTTTTCAAAAATGTGCATGAGAAATGCGTTAATGATAAATCCAACCAAAACAAGATTATTACAATATCTTACTTCGTTTCACCAACCCACACAGAGTTGACCACCACAGACATTCGCCACACACACTTACACATACACGAGAATATAAAAATACAAACAAATACAAAATTATCGCAACATATCTCTACATTTCACCGACATATACGAGGGTGACATCTATAGACATTCCTCACACATACACTTATACACTTACACGAATTAACGTTAACGTCCAACATATACACACAAGCGTTTTCTTTATATATACACTCATACACTGTTACAGATTTTAATGTCCAAAATGTTCCCTATACATATTTATATATTATATTTATATTATAATTTATACATGTGACGCGTGTCTGGCCAATGAGAACTAAACAAAAATCATAACATACCAGTACTCTGTCTCTTTGCTTTTTTCATTTCTATTCTCGATCTCTGACAACCACCTCAATAAAAGTGAAACATGTTAGACTGAGACACGTTTTATACCTGTTCTTTATATTATCAAATTCAGAAGAAACCGGAAGCCAATCCTAAACAGGGATCAAGGGATAAATCTCTACTCCTGTTCAAAATATCAGAGGGAGTGTGAATCGGACCACACACACACACACACACACACACACACACACACACACACACATATATATATATATATATATATATATATATGCATTATGAAAAATAAAGGATAATATTTTTCTTCTTTTTTAAAAAAAATCCACATTACAACCAAAAAAGTTTGCGGTACCTCTCTTCTTTTTAATATACACAGTTTTCTCTCGTTGGAACTATTATAACCTCTTCGTTTTATATATATATATTCTATTTTAATAAGTATTTCGATGTATTGTTCAGTCTTTTCTTTTTAAATGAGAAAAAGATCACTAAATTAGCAGCAAAACGGCATGATTTGAAAATGGAAGATTAGGGATGAGCCATTTCTTTCTTATTTCTCGCCGTATCACTGAAGTTCTTTTTGCCTTTTGTCCGTTGTCTGAGTTATTCAACCCATAGAAAGCAGACACAATTAGATTTCCAATTTTTGCCCTGGTCACCAAGTTTTATTCCAAATTAGGCGTAATACATTTTATATAATTTCCTAAGAAAATATATTATGTTATGCCTATTTGTCTACTATAAACATTCCGCAAATAAAACAAAAAAGAACTGGTCTATTCACTTTGATGCCATAACATGATCGTGAACAACGCAATAATATTATAATTTATCGATAAAGAAAAACTGCCAAAGAGTATCATTAAGCCAATACTATAAGGCGATATCAGATATTGTATGATACACTATAAGAACATGCATGACGAAATGAGATCCTAATGGAATGACCAGTCACGAATACTGTATTCCGATTATATTTTATTTTATGGATAAAATAATTGTTACACTAAACAAATATTTAATACAGAATTAAAATAGATACAGCAATTAAATATAGAATATTAAATATATATCGCGCGAACGAAAAAACTAAATAGTGGGAAAATAAAAAAATATTTGACAAAATGTCACGTGAAGTCGAAAAAATGTTTTTCTATTTATTTTTGAATTCAGCATATATATATATAGATAATATACATACATACCTACATATATATATATATAATATATATATATATATATATAAATTTTCAAGAAGATAGAATCCAGGTAGAACTCAATGATATTAAACAGGACAAAGCAAGAATATAATATAAAAGGCTCAAACACTAATATTCCATGGTTATAATTTATTACATTGTAATCGTAATCACGATCCAATTCAGCATCCTCCACAGACAGACTGTTTCGCTGTATCACAGCTCGTTAGTGTGAATATACCTCCGGTTGCCTCTAGCTAGGATTGAAACCCGGCTGAATTGGCGTTAATCGAAAAATCTACCCTCCAAGCCGTCGGTGCACGGCAGGGACGAAGGCGAATTTAAGTGTATTTATTTTTAGATAAACACTTCAGTGACTGAGAGAACTCGATTCGTTTTATCGAAGATTATTGCATTATTAGCAGTAGTAGTTACTGTTTAGAAAGTCACTATTTTTTCCCGCGAGAGCCCAACCAAAATAATTTTTTAGGAACATATATATTGTCATCCACAGACAAACTGAAGAGTATTACATTATTAGTGTAGTATTTGCAGTAATATATATATATATATATATATATATATATATATATATATATATATATATATATATATATAATTTTTATTCCTCTTTCAATTCTCTTCAAATATTTCAGAAATTCTTATTTTTTACATTCTTTAATCTCAAAACCTGTTTTATGCTTACCATTTCTCTTGTTTTTTCTTTAACTTTCTTCATGTTATTATGTTCATATCACTTTCTATTCTTTTTACGTTATTTCTCTCTCTTTCCTATCAAGTCTCCTACCCTTCCTGTTCATTTTATTACTCCTGTCTCACTGAAGATAATATAGGAAACAGCCTCTTTCATCATAATACATTTTTCAACCTCTCCTACTAATTATCTCACCCCCTCTTCTAACGTCCAGCTTTCTCTTTTCCTCTCACAATTTCATTCTCCCTTTCCCTTATTTAGTATCTTCAGCTTTCTCTGTGAACAAACTTCATCATTCATGCCCTTTCTTTTCATATAACTGTTTACTTATTGGGTTGGTGCATAATTATCAGGCGTTTTTAAACAATATTAATTATGAAAAAAGAAACATAACAATTCAACAATAACATTTTTAAATGAGTATGATTAACGACAGGCATATTTATAACCTGAAAATAAAATAATATTTTTATTAAAAAAACTAAAAAATTTTTATTAATAAATATCTCGCCTACAAAAACGCCTGATAATTATGCACCAACTCAATATATACTATCTTCAGCTTTTTTCTCTTATTTAATATCTTTTTCTTTCAGTTCAAGCCTCATCAGTCAATCTCTCTATTTTCTTATTATGTTTTCTTCCCTTGTTTCTCTTATTTAATATCTTCTACTTTCAGTGCAAGCCTCATCAGTCAATCTCTCTATTTTCTTATTATGTTTTCTTCCCTTGTTTCTCTTATTTAATATCTTCTACTTTCAGTCCAAGCCTCATCAGTCAATCTCTCTATTTTCTTATTATGTTTTCTTCCCTTGTTTCTCTTATTTAATATCTTCTACTTTCAGTCCAAGCCTCATCATTCAACCTCTCTATTTTCTTATTATGTTTTCTTCCCTTGTTTCTCTTATTTAATATCTTCTACTTTCAGTCCAAGCCTCATCATTCAACCTCTCTATTTTCTTATTATGTTTTCCTCCCTTGTTTCTCTTATTTAATATCTTCTACTTTCAGTCCAAGCCTCATCATTCAACCTCTCTATTTTCTTATTATGTTTTCTTCCCTTGTTTCTCTTATTTAATATCTTCTACTTTCAGTCCAAGCCTCATCATTCAACCTCTCTATTTTCTTATTATGTTTTCTTCCCTTGTTTCTCTTATTTAATATCTTCTACTTTCAGTCCAAGCCTCATCATTCAACCTCTCTTTTTTGTCCTCTCACACTTTTTCTTCTTTATTTGCCCCTTCTCTATAAATTAGTATCTTTAAATTTCTCTCTGTTCAAACCTCCCAATATACCTTAAGCATTATTATCACATAACCGCAAAAGCCGTGTTATTTTAACAAATAAACAATTACGCGGTTAATGTCAAACTTGTCTTTTGATTTCCTTCTTACTTTTCTCCAATTAACATATTTTGCTATAAAGAATCTGTTGCTCTTTCTATTTCCAGCCTTTCTCAAGTATATTTTCATATACCGCCATTTTCTCTGTCATCTGCAAACATTTGTTCTTCTCACATTAATTATTAATCATTTCACCCCAAGGAAGGCAAAAAAGCCACTAAGACGCGAGAGAATGGAACGGGTAGAATAAAAGCACAGGTATTAAGAAGACAGAAGATAATGAAGACAGTCATCATGATTTTATTCAGCACATTTTTTGCCGCTGTGATCACTCCACACCTTCTCACAATTATGGTTCATGGTGACATTCAAGGCAGAATATTGCAATGGCTTGCCGGTTCCTTTTGACATTGCATTTAAATTTTCGAAGTGCACAGATAAAAAGTGTTTCACAAGCGAGAAGTGCAAGTGAAGAAACTGTTAGCATAGAACTTACGGTTACATCTAGACTTTTTCAAATGTAAAAATATATAAGACCTAGAATTATAATTAATTATTATTAATTAATTAATTAACCTAGAATTAGAAATGCGATGTTTAGTTCGTTTTTTTTTAATGTAATGTGTACGATTCCATTACGTTCTATTTTAATAAGTATTTTGATGTATTGTTCAGTCTTTTCTATTTAAACGAGAAAAAGATCACTAAATTAGCAGCAAAACTGCAAGGTTTGAAAATGGAAGATTAGGGATGAGCCATGTCTTTCTTATTTCTCGCCATATCACTGAAGTTCTTTTTGCCTTTTGTCCGTTGTCTGAGTTATTCAACCCATAGAAAGCAGACACAATTAGATTTCCAATTTTTGCCCTGGTCACCAATTTTTATTCCAAATTAGGCGTAATACATTTTATATAATTTCCTAAGAAAATATATTATGTTATGCCTATTTGTCTACTACAAACATTCCGCAAATAGAACAAAAAAGAACTGGTCTATTCACTTTGATGCCATAACATGATCGTGAACAACGCAATAATATTATAATTTATCGATAAAGAAAAACTGCCAAAGAGTATCATTAAGCCAATACTATAAGGCGATATCAGATATTGTATGATACACTATAAGAACATGCATGACGAAATGAGATTCTAATGGAATGACCAGTCACGAATACTGTATTCCAGTTATATTTTATTTTATGGATAAAATAATTGTTACACTAAACAAATATTTAATACAGAATTAAAATAGATACAGCAATTAAATATAGAATATTAAATATATATCGCACGAACGAAAAAACTAAATAGTGGGAAAATAAAAAAATATTTGACAAAATGTCACGTGAAGTCGAAAAAATGTTTTTCTATTTATTTTTCAATTCAGCATATATATATATTGATAATATTAGTGGTCAATATACATACATACTTACATATATATATATATATATATATATATATATATATATATATATATATATATATATAAATTCCCAAGTGGATAGAAACCAGGTAGAATTCAATGTCCAGGACAGAGTAAGAATATAATATAAAAGGCTCAAACACTAATATCCCATGGTTATAATTTATTACATTGGAATCATAATCACAATCCAATTTATCAGTCCTACACACACACACACACACACACACACACATATATATATATATATATATATATATATATATATATATATATATATATATATATATATAATCAGTTAAGCCCAAGCAAGGCGATAATGCCACTAAGATGCAAGAGGCTACTGGTAGCAAAAGAGAATGGGAAAAATGTGGAGGGAACCGGTAACTCAATCATAAACAGGAAACAAGCGATAAAGCACTACTCCTGTTCAAAACTTCGGACTGGAGTGTGAACCTGATATATATATATAGTGTGATGTGTAAGCTTTCGCTATTATATATTTTTAATTTCGCGCATGCTCGTTGTACTGCTTGGCATTCGCGCCGGTAGCTCCAATACAAACATTTCCGAGTGTTTGGGTGTCAGTGTCAGGACAGTGCTGATGTTTCGGAAAGAGTTGGATGAGTCTAATGGTGATCTCGGATGTACGGTAACTCGGAAAATTCACTTTGAGCGTTCTGATAAGAAAAGAACTCCCGAATTTGTTGATGAGGACAGACTCAACACGGAGGCCTACAACAATTCCTTTGAGGAGTTAGTGCTTCTCTTGACCAAGAAGGTGGCTCCTGGAAGATCCTATGTCTCACAGCAGGACTCTGCAGCATACCACATATGCAGGAGAACCCAGTCATGGTTGTCAGACAATTTCTGCTACCACACCACCCCTTACATCTGGCCACCTAACTCCCCAGACTGCAATCCCCTAGATTATTATATATGGGGTGCAGTTGATCGAGAAACCAACGAAACTCCTTGTAACACCAAAGATGAACTGAAGGCAAGGGTTATGGTAGAATTCACCAACTTAAACTAGGAGATCATCCATAAGAGTTGCAGTAGATTTCGAAATCATCTCGAGGTCGTTGTTAGAGCTAATCGCGATTTTATTGAATAAATTTACTCTTTAGTATTTAAAGATATTTTTGTGTGTAATATTGGTAAATATATCTGTTAAAATGAGATGTCAGTGTTATTTTTCATTTTTGTGTCTATTAGACGACAATTTATCTATCGTATCCCCATGTATATATATATATATATATATATATATATATATATATATATATATATATATATGACGGAAGGAGTTATTCAGTTTGGAAGAATATAAAAAAAACATTATTAAGCAGAGAGAACAATAAAAGAACAGGAATTATGAAGATACCGATTGACATTGCTTTTAAATTTTTGAAGATATAAGTTGACTGGGAAAAAAGAAGCCGGAAAAAAGTTCTACAAGCGAGATGGACGAGAGAAAAAAACTGTTAGCATTTCAACTGTAAAATGATGAGACCTTGCCGCCAACTTGGTAGTACGCTTATATTCATAAAGTCTAGGTACCAAAGAGGAAAGCTCACCAGAACAATTATTTTGAAAATATTTATATAGAAGATACAGAGAAGCTATGTTACGTCGGTAGGAAAGTGACTGAAGCCGAGATACCTGGTCAGAACCAATAACATTTCACATTCTTCTTTATATTTTATCAAGAATCTCTAATTATAAAGTAGAAGCACCAGACCAGATGTGACAGCAGTATAAATATCACCTGGAATAACCGAAACAGTCTTTCAATGTGTACTTATTTCAAGGTAATTTATTCTAACACCGACTTTCGCGATAAAAAACAAAGCTATGCGAACTATGTGTGGCTTTTGCCTACCACATGAGGAAACACAAAACTATTTTTAACAAACATGCCGGCAAATTATCCAGTTATCTAAGCAGATTGTCCATGTATTAAAGCGAGTCCTTGATAGCATTTCTCGGGGCAATGGAGATAATTTGATAGTATCCATCTTTTCTATAATTAACTCGCCACAAAATGAACTGCAGCGGGAGTATTCCTTTGAGTCAACCTGCAGCGGGAGTAATCCTTGTTTCGACATCTTTGGAGAAATAGTTTCGTGATTTACCCAATGGCATTAGCGTAAAGTAAACAAAAACTTGTCTCATATGAAGTCTGAACAAAAACTTAACTGTTCCCTTCCATCCTCAGATATACAGGCATAACAATTATATACATCCGTAAAGAAGATCCATGTCTATTAAAACTGACAAATTTATTTTAAACTTGATTTCTATGTACCAATGTTGATTTTGTTTTTGTAGTTAAATCCCTGTATACTCCCTGTATAGAGCTCCTGTCTCACATTACTAGGTGTTGCTATTGTGGTTTCTGTAACAGGTTTACATGGTAGAATGACTAGATCCATACCAACCAGTTTTGAATTCACAGCTGTCTTTCACTTTAAAGGTTACCAAACTAAACTAGAGAGGCCAGTCTGAACTGCTGTTTAACCCGTAGGTGGTGAAAGAAGGCATAGATACCTATCTGTCTGAAATCGAACGCAACTGACTCGGCTGGGGTGTGAAGTCGGCATACCAATCCGTCTTTTCAGCGCTGCTAACCACCACACTACATCGCATCGATACATTAATGTGCACACATTGACACAATCAGACAATATCTCCGAAAGACGTTTGTAATATTTCCTAATTGTTCCCACGGAAACAACAACGGATCCACGCAGCACAATAATGTTGGATAGAGCAAGTTTTCTCAAGATAAGAGATATGACTTTTCATCAGTAATGCATATATGCCACACTGATATACGTGTCTTGTCAGAAACACCATTATTGGAATTGCTGAAACGCATGACCCACCGTCTGTGCTCAAATCCAATGTTTGGTCTCCGAAAACATTCAGCATACTTCGATGATTTTCACTGAGTTCAATTTTCTCCGCATGGAGGAATTCAAAGACGCAACTCTGATTCGTCAGCACATATATGTCAGAAGCCATTTTGCCAGATTGCGGCTCATTCGTCATATGCAACAAGACCTAAATGTGTTGTTAGCGGGACGGTTCAACATCTAATGCCATACCAACATTTGTCTCTGATTTAATAAAACAGAAGGAATTACTCTCGCATCGATCTTTGTAATATCGAATTATTTGCACCAATCAATATCATAGGTTTAAATTATTTTCACATGTAGCAAATGTAAAATAATTTAATCCATGGAATGTTCTGGCGTTTTCTCGACTTTTTAAAAATATATATTTTAGAGATATTCTCTGATTAAATATCATGTTACGTGTTTAAAATTCAACGCAGTGGTTGAATTGCAGATTTGAACTTTTGGCTAATTGCTTTCTCGTATCCAAAAACAGGAAGCGCGGAATTAAGTGGAAACATACGAACAAGTTGAGATTAATTTTGAGTTTCAGAGTTTGTTTGTTTTACTGCAAATAGATACACTTATACAAAGCAGTATCGGAATTTTCCTGCATTCTGTGTGTTGTAGGATACCTACGGACGATAATGGACATGTCCCCATTCATATAAATACAGTAGTAAATACTGTATGTTGGTCAGCAGTTGGAGATTCGTCTCCAGCTGTGCTGGTCAAACTACTGCCCCCTTGTAGAGAGTATCCACGGTTGAGGCTATGTCGAAGGGCAGAGTCTCGTTTCGGAAAACAGCTACCCGACCCCGTTTTATACGGGGTCTACGGGGAATTTTTTGGCCGAGCCTACGGGTTCGGATACCCCACATTAAATTCGGCCTTGTGCCACATCTGACCACTTGGGGCAGTTATTAGATATCCTGCAGTTAGAGATTCATTGTGGAATTCACTTGACTCGCTTCTAGCAGTTGACTACTTCTTCTACGCGCCGATGGCGAATCTTATATGTGTTGTTCTTGTCCTAAGTATTATCGTTCATTGCCAACCTTCGTGTGATTATTCTGTTCCGTAACCTTCCCTAGGTTACAACAGTGTGTAATGTGATTTTTGCCGTTTAAAGGAAATAACGCACATTTGTATCCATTTTATTTATTGATTGGTTAGTTTTCTACGGCTTATCAACGGCTTATGAATGTTATTTGAAGATGCTATTTTAGACTGTAAGAACTTCCTTTTTTTAAAAATAATAATGATTTACTGATACGAGTCTTACTAATTAACCCGTAGCTGGTGGAGGGGGAGAGAGGTGGATTTATATCTTTCCCAAGGTTATTTGCGAATATAACGAACCCAACTGGAATTGGAACTCTTCGATTAACAATTCCAAGCCATTATCCATTACACCACCCGCGCATCCAAGTTTACAGCATCTGGTATTTCTAAGCGGTTACTCATCTAGGTACTGACCAGACTCGATGTTGCGTAACTTCGGTGATCGTTCAGGAACCGGTGATTCAACGTGAGATGCCCGTAAGCCGTCATTGGTATCCGGTCGACTGATTAACTCTGCTAATAGAATTCGTGCTTTCGGCTCGTGTTAAATTATTATTACGTGAGGTTTTGGGAAGTAGTATTGAGAAACTCTTTGCAGTGGCTGACAAAGTCGAGCAACGTGCCTACATCATAATCTGGGTGAAGATCAACAAGTTTGCTCCAATAGCGTCTCTCAAAATGCTTCTTCAGGCTTTTGGAGGAAAGTCTGTTTTTTGTTTTTTTGGTGGGGAGCGTTTCAAACCGGTCGAGTATCGGTTCAAAATGACCAGCTTTCCGTGCGACCAATCAGCACAAAAAATTTAGAAAACTTTCATGGACATATCCATGTAGGTCGTCGCCAAACAACCAATGTTTAGTGGAATACTAGTACAAGACAGTAGTCACTACGAATAGTAACTCTTCTATGTGCCGTGTCCATTCAGGACGTTGGTGATCACGGCTCACCACAATTTCCTGTCCTTAGTATCTCTCAATAAATTTGTCTTTTTGTTATATCCCCTAAACCATGTTCTGCAATTCATTTACGCATGCATTATTTCTCTCTGTTCCTCGGCCTTTAATCTGTCCTGTGAGTATCAAGTCAATCAGGACCTCTTTCCTCTTCATGTAGCTCAAGTCTCTCCCTGTTGTTAAATATAAGTATCCTTTTGGTTTCCATTTTCTCTAAAGCTTGAGGCTCACGTGTTAGGTCAATGGTATTCTCAGCATCCTTATGTAGAACTACATTTATGTTGCTTCAAGTCTCCTCTTCAGCACTCACTGTCATATAAGAGGACTGAGGTTAATATTTCGGTACACTTTTCTTTGTTTCTAAAGACTTTTTCTATTTTTTAATACTTTGTTTAGCAATGCAACATTCACTATTCCAAGGTGCTTTCGTACTTTCCGTTTTCTGTAAATCCAGATATTTAAATAGTTGCACTTATTTGATTTTGGCATCCCCAATTTGTAATTTGCATGTTGGCCTGTTCCTTTTGCTAACAACGCATGTGTCCCGTTTTCTTGCAATTGAGTCTTCATAAAAGCAAAACTGTAAGGATGCTAGAGAAAATAAATACGAGTATAAAGCTCACAAAGATTCCCCTGTCCATTACATTCAATGAAAAAATTTATAAAACAAGGTTTGCTGTCTATATATATATATATATATATATATATATATATATATATATATATATATATATATATGTGTATATATATATATATATATATATATATGTATATATATATATATATATAATCATCCACTGACAGACGATTTCGCTGTATCACAGCTCATCAGTGTGGCTAGACATCCGATCGCTTCAACCCAGGATCGAAACCGGACCTACTTGGCATCAATCGGAGATTCTAACCCCTTGGCTATCGGTGCCCGGTAGGCTAATTTTTGCGTATTTATTTTTCATAAACACGCCAGTGACCTATATATATATATATATATATATATATATATATATATATATATATATAAAGAGAGAGAGAGAGAGAGAGAGAGAGAAAGAGAAAGAGACAGACAGACAAAGAAAGAGAGAGAGTGTAACAGCAACATTGTTCAATTGTTAGATTAGGTTCTGAACCGTTGTATGATAGAAATGATTAAAGATATATTACTGGAATTCTCCGAGGTTTTTATAACACTACTGGACTCTACTTTGAGCAATAAGAATGTATAATTATTCTCCAAGATTAACAGAAGAATCGTGATGAAATCGATCATAAACGAAAATGACATGTTCATCATTAATTAATCATAGCTAAGGATCGGAAGTTCATGAATGATTGATATAAAGTTCATATATATATATATATATATATATATATATATATATATATATTATTCCAGTATCATTTTCCAATTTATTCACGTTGATCACCGCTCTCTCTAAACTTCTATTTTTCTGTCCTAGAGTAACAAAGTGCCTCACATGTTTCACGTACGATTTCATTTTCAAGTCTTTTTTCATTGCTCTATGGACTGTCGTAGGTGAAACTTCTTTCTCATACTCTTATGGATTGAGTTGGATCTTTTCTAATTGATCTCTTTAGTTCTAAGTTGAAATGATGATCCCTTTTCCTGTTGTGACCTCCTGATCCAGTTTTCCTCTCTACTGTTCCCTCTTTTTAAAACTTATTCACCGTTCTCTTGATGGTTCTTCAATGGACTTTGAAGATGGAAGCCAGTGTATGAATGTTGGTACCATTAAGGCCTGAATGATCTTTTTCCCCTCAACATTGCTCGGTTGGGAAGACAGTGGATCTGACACAAAACAATTTTAACACGCTCTTTTTTAGCTGAATAACTCAAAGAGTTTTCCAGTGATTCCTACGACAAGTGGCGAAAAAATGTCTAAAGATAGCTAAACGTCTTATCTGAAAACCTTAAAAAAAGAAACTGAATTATATATATATATATAGTGATAATACAATATGTTAATCCGTTTGGAATTTCCAGGAGGATATAGATCCAGGGAGAGCTCTATGTCATAAGACAGAGCAAAATTCTTATTAATTAAAGAATATGAAACACTTAAAATCCATGGGATTTTAAGTGTTTCATATTCTTTAATTATATATATATATATATATTAGGAACATTAATAACAAAGTGAAAACATTTTTGAGTCTGACGCGTTTCATTCTTTAAGATTTATAAAGTAATGGATATTTATTGCATAAAAATACAATTATGGCACAAGGCCGAAAAGGGGAGGGTTGAGGCTGGTCTTCACTAACTATCTTATACCTAGCTAATCCGATTCATGACCCATTCACTCATTACAATTTGCCCATTTACCATAAAAACTCGTCCGTCACCAATCAATATAGCATAATACGACATCCTCTCAAGGAGATACTTCAAAACGCGCTCCATGCCATAAAAATTTAATGAAAATAAACTATATATACAATTCTAAAGATGAAAAATGAGAGGGAAGGAAGATTAACCCAATAACAAACTAAACATGAACACAAAGTGAATTAAACATAACTGATGTTAGTAGGGCCCGGCCAACCCTCAAGAAGGAGAGAGGCCGCTGTATTCTGCCCATTGGACAAAATCAAGAATCTCTCTTACTAAAGGAGTGGGAAATGGAGAAAATATATACGGACATGGGGAATAAAAAGCTGACCCAGTCGAGATAAAAAGAGGGCCAAAAACAAACTGGGGAGGTTGGGAATTTCGACTTGGATCATAACCAAAGAGGCAGCCGGGAACAGGCCAGGAACAACATTTACTCACATTAAATAGGTACACAAAGGCTTGTCTAACCTAACCAGGGAGAGGGCTCCACAGGAAACCACCCCGATGTGACGTAAGTTGACCTAAAAGAGAAAATCAAGACTAAATCCGTTCAAATGAACCAAGGTCGCTTCAGTCACCCACCTTTCGCTGTCGAATACAGGTGCTTTCTATCAGTTCTAATCTTCATCTTGAGTTGATGCTCAAAGAATCGGATTAGATCCTGATGAGAAAGACGGATGCCACGCAAGACTTCCTCCATTCGCGCCGTCCAAATCACCATTCGGGCCGTGGCCAGCAGCGTGAGAAACACCATCCGTTTCACCCCGGGAGACGGGGGCGATACATTGTCACACGCGTATGCACGATCAATGAGCACGAGCTGTTCGGGAGCGAGACGACATGGTCCCATAAGGGTCGGACCCGGGGACAAAGGTAGAAGGCGTGCGAAGCCGTTTCATCTAAACCAAGGTCACACCGTTCACGGTCAGGCAAATCCGCCAAGCCCCATATGAATACCATGTCATTGAGAGGCAGCCGATTCCGAGCAAATCGCCAGGTAAGCAAAAACTCAGGGTTACTAAGATAATCCGCCGCTGGCGCCCAAGACAAAGGGAGCGAAACTCCTCCCTCGAGCAAGTTCAGATAGAGGATCCTTTGCGACCCCCTCCAATAAATAACGATTGAAGAACTTACTAGGCCGTGAAAGGTCACTGGACCAAGGAACAGCCAACAAGGCAGACCGACACCCGCGAAAGAAATCCGATTGAACCCGGGGTTTACGATGGCGCTCAACTCACGAGCTGGGTGGACTGATAGTAAGGAAAGGGGACGCGTCCCTAACAATCCCCACCATAATCGAATCTCCTGTCAATGTGCAGCGTAGGAAAGTCAACCTAGAGGCGAGTTTGTGGCTCACCAACTGTGGCATTCCCAGCGGTTAATATTGGCTCCTGTCACCTTTTCGTACCGATCAAGCGCCTTCAGTACCGCGTCAATGTCACTACGGGACGACACGAAAGATGATACGTTATCGGCATATGCGGAAACCCTGGCTCGAGCCCCTCCAGAAACGGCGATACCACGTATGGCCGGACTGCACGCCCTGTCCCTTAGCCGGCGGAAGAGAGGCACCAACGCCAAAGCATAAAGTAGAGGAGACAGTGGACAACCCTGACGGACCGACCTAGACAGCGCAAAAGCGCCCGACAGTCTCGGGTGACGGTACACGGTGTGCCGCCGGACATAAGTGAGGACCGCACGGGGGCCTTTTTCGCTAAGTATGGTGAAGTGAACGAGGTCTCCGCGGTCATAATGTCTTTAGCGCTTCCTCCATGGTTTTCCCTACTGATCCCAATCAATTTCCGACTTTTCACGTCCGAGGTGGGTAGGGAGATTGTCCGTGTCGTAACGGCGTTCAGCGCCTCTGGGATGGTTATGAATTCGTTTCCTTTACGAATTCCTCGTATTTACTTACTCGTATTACTTTTTAAGTCCTTTATAATCCTTTTTTTTCTGCTTGCCATGGTGATCCGGGTTTTTCACCAGATTCCGGCCGTGATTCGTCAGCGTCACTCAGATTACTAACTTTTTTCTTTTAATTTTTTCTTTTCGTTATAGTTTTTTTTTCTCTTTATAATTATAAACCAGAAAACAAACCAAAGCGTGTCAACTGTCAACAAAATAAAATAAAATGAAACTTGGCTTGCCAAAAGGCAAGTCAGAAATAAAATATGAAAAGAAAAGCAACCAAGGCAAACGCTAAAAATTAAACCAAAATTTTACAAACGAAAATAAAAAATTAAAAAAATGTGGGATGAGGCAAAATTTAAATCTTGCTTACTAGTAACACGTGGAAACTAAAAAAAACTTGAATAAAAGAAATAAAATAAAATAAAAAGTTAAATAGAAAGAAAAGTTTCAATAGTAAAAATCAAAATCTGACACTTAGCGTAAATTTGTATGCTATCCAATAATTGCCAAAATAAACGACTGAAGTAATGTCTTTGTTGATATTCCCCGACCCCTCCATATACATATATAATTACATCATAATTATCATAATTATCATAATTACATCAACAAAACATTATTTAATCCGATAATATCCTAAAAACGTCACACAAAAAACGTCACACAAAAAGATTTTTCATTGTGTCATTAATTTTCCTAATATTGTTCTGATTTATAAAAATTGATATATCATATTCTCCAATATATATATATATATATATATATATATATATATATATATATATATATATATATATATATATATAAAACAACTGAAAAGTATATGTATATGTAGAAAAACAACTGAAAAGTTGCAAATTAAAAAAAATGAATGTTTTTTTTGTGAAAGTATTTATTTATATTTTTATATATATATATATATATATTTGATATTTTAGATCGACCCCGATCTTTCATCAGAAGATTTTAAGAAGTTTGTTAGACAAGTAGCGTCCGTCACGAGACGTGGGCCTCACGTGATATGGAATGCAACTGTGTTCGAATATTTTTAACGTAAATCTAACTGTAATAATATTTTTGTTATTTCTGATGAGAGATCGGGGTCGATCTGAAATATCAAATATATATATATATATATATATATATATAAAAATATAAATAAATACTTTCACAAAAAACATTCATTTTTTTTTAATTTGCAACTTTTCAGTTGTTTTTCTATATATACATATTAAGAAAGTATACGTGGCTTCACATTATGCTTATATATATATATATATATATATGTATATATATATATATATATATATATATATGTATATATATATATATATATATATATATATATATATATATATATAATATGTACATAAATATAAATTATATATATATATGCAATTTTTATGTATATTATCTATATATTATATATGCGTGGTACTTATTGGATAGCGCTCAGTATTTGTTTGTTATCCTGGGTTTCACTCTCGCTACGATCGTCAGACAAACTGATTAATTTTTGAAATTTTGGATTTATTTATGGTTATTTATATCAGTGTTTTATGGTAGTGGGAGAAAAACTTATCGTCTGCGAACAAAATAAACGAACGATCTGTGCGTTGATATTGCCGCTTGGAAAGAAGTTCGCTGCACAATCCAACATTGAATACGGAGACCAATTGCGTACGTATGCACGCAACGACACATTGATGTGCATATCCGCCCAGTCCCACACAGTTCCTATATGTTTATGTTTGTGTGAGCTGCAATGCGTGAACTTGCGTGTATCTATGTCTGCGTACGTATGAGTGGCACTCAGACAACAATTTTTCCTCCTACCGTTATACGCAACCATAAATAAACCCAAAATTTCAAAAATTAAACAGGTTGTCTGACGATCGCAGAGATCGTGAAACTCAGGGTCACACACTCACATCAGTCGAACTATATATATATATATATATATAAGAATTAAATAACAATGTTAATTTGATTAATGTCGAAATCATTTCGTTAACAGGACTTAATGACACATTAATTTACTATCATTTCCTTGAATAAGATCCTCATATTCGAGTTGTCAGATGGAAGACACATGCTAAGTACTTTCACAATTTCAAATTGTCATCTTCAGGGCGCAATTTTCTTATATATAGGCAAATATTATAAAATATAGCTGCACACTCTAATATATATATATATATATAAATATATATATATATATATATATATGCATATATATATACAAATATATAAACATATATATGTGTATATATATATATATATATATATATATGTATATATGTATGCAGGTATGCAGTGAAATAGGAAAGAACACGTTAGTTAGATAATCCGGTGTTCCTTAATATTTAGCTTTATTTTCAAAAGGACAGTGCTCCATACAGAAGTAGAGCTTATATTATAATAATATTTTTAGTTTTTAAAAATATGATTCCTCCGCTACATAAGAGTTCTCATGTTTCAAAAGCGAGAGCCGAGACCCCTAACATAATTTTTTAAGTTATGAAGAGTTAAGGCGTCTGGACCCGCTTCCTTGTCAAGCGAGAATTGCGTTCCCAAATTCTCGCTTGACAAGGAAGCGGGTCCAGACGCCTTAACTCTTCATAACTTAAAAAATTATGTTAGGGGTCTCGGCTCTCGCTTTTGAAACATGAGAACTCTTATGTAGCGGAGGAATCATATTTTTAAAAACTAAAAATATTATTATATTATATATATATATATATATATATATATATATATATATATAATTGGACTCTAAGACCTAAAGATTGCGCACAAAATGTAACCTCTCGGTGCTGAATTTTACATTTACATTCTCTCTATCCCTGATATTGAGCTTTTTTAACCATTAATAGTGCATACGTTAAAAATTGAAAACTATACACATATATATATATATATATATATATATATATATATATATATATATATATATATATATATATATATATATATATATATATATATATATATATATAGTTTTTATGACCTAGTCCGGGAATTTTCCGATACTGACGCATAACAGATTCCAGTAAGATTTATCATAGTAGTGACTGTAGCTAACCGTGAAATCACTGCTTACAACAAACTTAAAATATCTATTCTTATGAGTAGGTCTAGTCTTAATACCTGAAATGAGTGAAAGAAAGAAAGAAAGAAAGAAAGAAAGAGGTAGAGAAAAAGAGAGGGACGATGATTTGTATGACAAACGTTGATGCCACAAATCCTGACGCAATATCACCCAACAAATGTCATAAAAAAATGACCATTGTGTTTTTACTTCCTTCTGAAGTCTAATTCAATTCTATACTTCTAACGCAGATGTACTCAACCGGGGTGCATATGAACCCTAGGGGTGACATTACTGGGGGTAGATACAAAAAATAGCAAAATGGGCGGTCCACAGTCATATTTTAATGGTCCATAGAATAATTTCACTTCGGAACGGTTATTACAACAGACAATTGAAATTTCTACAGAAATCTACGTCATATAAAAATATTAAATACAGAAAAACAAATCTAAACGTGGCAGAAAACGAGATCATGCAATATAAGTTAGTTTTCCTTTTCCTCTACCAGATGTTTTGGTTGCAAATGTTGAATAAAAGCTGACGATATATAAAGTAAGGATTATTATTATATACATCAAAGAAATAGTAATATTTATACTACCGATGATACGGTTTTGAAGGCTGACTCAGAAGCAAAACTTAACTCTGAGATAAATCATTAAAAAAATGCAAACCATTGTAAGACTGAATGCATCGTTGTTAACAAAAGAGACATACCATTTTGTGAACTACGCATTGGGGAGGTGCAATAGTGGTTTGGTTTGGTTTGTTTTAGGGAATATCAACCTCAATGGGTTATTTAATGACAACAAAATCTTTGTTGTTGTTGTTAATATATTTTTCCTTCATAAATCTATTTTTTGTAATATTTTTTTCTTCAAAAATGTATTGCTGGCAATAATTTTAAAAAAAAGTATTTCTGGTATTAAAATCTATTTTTACACTTTCATAGTGCTTTGACCCCAGTTTGGGGGTTAACTTTTTGCCTATAGCTGGAGCCCTAACACCGGGTCAGGGTGGACCTGGGAGCACCAGCAATTAAGAGGTGGTTCCACTCTCCTCAAAACCTCCTGATCAGAGGCCTTGCTGTTGGACGTAGTTTATCGTCATACCCAGGACGGAGGTGCAATAGTGAAAATACCTTTCAGAAAGTAAGCAAATGATTAGATGATAGTATATTATCCTTAGGAATGAAAAAGACTGCTTTGTAATGCTGTGCAACATCTAATCCCGTATTTGCTAAGAAATGTTGGAAATCTCTTCATAGATGAAGAGGAGACTTGAAGTAAAAAAAAAATATATGTGGTTCTACCGACGAATGCTAAAAAGAATTACACAAAGAGAAAATATAAGCAAAGAAAAAATCTTAAGGAAAATAGAAGCAACATGGGAATTTATACTTACAATCAGAATTAAACTGTTTACATTTCTGACACAAATAATGAGATGAGACGTGAAGAATCTAACACTAACGGGATGCATTGAAGACAAGAGAAGCTTAAGGGAAACAGATTAACCTACTTAACGATTTTTTTATGATTTGATAGCAGAACAAGACCAAGAAGAGATTGTAAAGAGTTAAAAGTCTCTTAGAGCAACAGAAGAGATGAAGTTGTGGACAGGGATGACCATATACATCCTAAAGAGTCATGGCATATAAAAGATAATTGTCACCGATAAAAGGAAAACGTATTATCCACCATCTGTCGAAAACATTCACCAAGTTTCGATGATTGTCACTCGGTTCAATTTTCTTCGCAGACATGAATTCACTCGCACAACTCTGATTAGTAAGCATTTTATGTCAGACGCCATTTTGCCAGATTGCAGTTCATTTGCTTTATGTAACAAGAAAAACTAGGCTATTAGCGGGAAGAATCAACATCGAATGCCATACCAAGATCTGGTTTCCCGCAGCGACCCTCGTAATACAGAATTATTTGCACTAATCAATACACCATAGTTTTAAATAGGAAGATGTAAAAAAATTTGATCCTTGAAATGTTCTGTAATTTTTCATGTTTTTGTTTTTTTTTAAATTAAAAAAAAAACTATTTTAGAGATAATCTCTGGTTAAATTTCAAGTTAATCGTTTAAAATTCAACGCAGGGCTTGAATTGCAGCTTTGAACTTTTAAAAGAAGATTGGCAACGCTAAAATGGTTTTGATTTCAACCGCGTTATTCTAAACAAATCGGAATGTGAATTGCATAATCAGCAAGTGTTCTGTGTTCCATGATGCTTCGTTTCGAAGGAACATGTAAATTCGATGGCAGTAGAGGTCACTTCAATGTAAGTCACGCCCAGGAGGACACCAAGTGCAATTGGTCTGTCGAATAAACAAGCAAAAAACGAAAGGTTGGACAGTGTACGTTAAAGGTTTGCCCAAGGCCGAAATACCTGCTTACTGGAGCGTATAAAGTGGCACAGTGATATATGCAATATCCACTTGATTTACTTATCTTTCTAACTATATAACTGCATATATACAAACCTTTTTGTCAACATTTTCAAATAACACATATCAATGCTCATATTAAGGCGCATACAATGGAACAGTGTTTTTGATGGCACTGCCTTACGGATTGCGTCATGAGATTTGCTTAATTAATGCTTACCCTTCGAATATAAATAAATTATTCTATTATAATATTGTAATACGATTAGCTAAGCGAGACACGACTAACGGACCTTGTTTCAGGACTGAATCTTTTTTCCTAAAAAATTAAAATAAAATAAAAACTAAAATAAAATAAAAACTAAAATAAAATAAAAACTAAAATAAAATAAAAACTAAAATAAAATAAAAACTAAAAACAGGTCAAGACCACGTGACATTGCATAGTGGGAATATTTTAACGTTAAAGATGGTGTCGTGAACCGGCAGCTGATGACGTCATAGGTGAAAACCGATTCTAATCTCTAATGGCATCTATCGTGTCCGGGATGTGTTTGATGATGTTCCAGTTAATCTCCAGTTTATTTTTTTTCCATTTTTTGTTTTTTGTTTAACGGTTTCGGCTGACATGGGGTAGAACGGTTATATAGAATCAATTGCTATATCTGTAGCTAGGTAAAGTTGGTTAACTGTGTCGTAAACCATTCTTCTCACCAAAATCTATCTTACATATTTATAAGTCTACCATTCGTCTATGCTTTGAATATTTCTGCTACATCTTGCGTGGTGCTTCTGTTATATATTTAGAGAGATTTTTGATAAAAATACAAAGGGGAATAAACTAAAATAAAATATAAACTAAAATAAAATAAAAACTAAAATAAAATATAAACTAAAATAAAATAAAAACTAAAATAAAATATAAACTAAAAACAGGTCAAGATCACGTGACATTGCTTAGTGGGAATGTTTTAACGGTAAAGGTGGCGTCGTGAACCGGCAGCTGATGACGTCATATGTGAAAACCGATTCTAATTTCTAATGGCATCTATCGTATCCGGGATGTGTTTGATGATGTTCCAGTTAATCTCCAGTTTATTTTTTTTTCATTTTTTGTTTAACGTTTTCGGCTGACATGGGGTAGAAACGTTATATAGAATCAATTGCTATATCTGTAGCTAGGAAAGTTGGTTCACTGTGTCGTAAACCATTCTTCTCACCAAAATCTATCTTACATCTTTATAAGTCTACCATTCGTCTATGCTTTGAATATTTCTGCTACATCTTGCGTGGTGCTTCTGTTATATATTTAGAGAGATTCTTGATAAAAATACAAAGGGGAATAAAATAAAATAAAATAAAAACTAAACTAAAATAAAAACTAAAAATAGGTCAAGGTCACGTGACATTGCTTAGTGGGAATGTTTTAACGGTAAAGGTGGCGTCGTGAACCGGCAGCTGATGACGTCATATGTGAAAACCGATTCTAATTTCTAATGGCATCTATCGTATCCGGGATGTGTTTGAGGATGTTCCAGTTAATCTCCAGTTTTTTTTTTTTTTCATTTTTTGTTTAACGTTTTATGCTGACATGGGCTAGAAACGTTATATAGAATCAATTGCTATATCTGTAGCTAGGAAAGTTGGTTCACTGTGTCGTAAACCATTCTTCTCACCAAAATCTATCTTACATCTTTATAAGTCTACCATTCGTCTATGCTTTGAATATTTCTGCTACATCTTGCGTGGTGCTTCTGTTATATATTTAGAGAGATTCTTGATAAAAATACAAAGGAGAATTTGCAACATCATGACCTGGCATCTTCGCTTCAGTCTCTTTACCACCTCCGTCACCTAGTATTCTTTTTCTATAAATACTTTCATGATAATTGTTCAGGTGAACTTTACGATATGGTACCTGGACGTTATGAACTTAAGCACAGTAATAGATTGCTGACATGGTCTTATATATTTTTTCAGTTGAAAATGGCTAAATGTTACCGTAAGTTCTATGCTAATATTTTCTTCTTTCGCACTTCTCGTTTGTGGAACATCCTTCCGGCTTCTTGCTTTTCAGTCGACTTTGATTTTCAAAAATATAAATGCAATGTCAGTCGTTATCGTCTTAATTACTGTTCTTTTATTGTTTTCTCTCCTTAATAGGATTTTTTCTAATATTCTCTCACACCCAGTAACCCCTTTTTGTCATAGTGACTTTATTGTCTTGCTTAGGGTGAAATTATTAAAAAGAATTTAGCCGCTTGAGGAGACTTCAATGACTTAGGAAGACACATCAAATCTATTAACATCGGTCTTTGTTAGACCATAACAATTTCATTTTGCCTTAACGATGATTGCAGGGAATTGATGCATGAGCGACAAAAAATATGAAAATAGTTTTGCTCGTTGCTAGTTGAGACTAAGTTAGCTAGAATCATTCAGCTACAAACAATTGATATCCCTATCAATCTTATTCTATGTGTTGTGTGTCTTCTGGACGTGGGTGATCATGGCTCTCCACAATTTCCTATCCCTTGTAGCTCTTAGTAAGGTTTGTCTTGTATATACACTCGTTATGTAGGTTACTCACTGTCCCTTTTGCCTTCAATATGTCATGTGAATGCCAAATTCCACAATCCTTCTATCCTCATTATGTGTCCTAGAAAATTCAACTCGTTCTGATTCCAAGTAAAAGTGTCCTTCTTCTTTTAATTTTCCTTAAAACTTCAACGTTAATCAAGCCAGATATTTGCGCTTTCTCCCTTTCTCTAAACTATAACTGAGGTCCGTTCAGCATAGTTGCAGTATAAACCGCAGGTTGGGTTTGTGGGTTTGTGACGAAACACAAATGTACCTGAGCAGGCGTCTGCAACATGGATTTGCTAACTCCTCTTGTATACTACATACCGTATATACTCGACTATAGTGCGATTTTTTTATGAGCATCATTTTTACGCAGAAAATAAGGGGGCACTATACGCAGGTAATTTTTTTTATAGAGGGGTTAAAATTCATGCCCCAAAATTCAGGGATCGTTCTATATATGAATTCGGAAAATACACGATTATATGCGTTAGTTTCTCGACAATGACGGATGTCTTGTACACTCAAAATAAATAACTGACCCTAAATGTGGTTTAATTCATAATTTTTCCCTTACAAAGGTCGCTATGAAAATTCTCGGTATACTGGCCTACTTTTAAGTATTTAATGGTTCTATTAGCACGGGAAATATACTCCAGATTTGTGACTCTAGGCCAAGTTTAAAAATGCCGCTACTTTCAGCCCATCTGCAGCAAATTAGAGGCCTTCATCGCTCCCTTTTAAACTAATTTAGAAGAAACTGAAATAAATTTCCCCAAATTAGAAATATCCTTCCGTTAATCGTCTTCCTCCAATCAGATTAGCAAAATGGTAATCAAAAGCTGTTATCTTCTCTTTTTGTCTGCCGTCAAATATGAAAGCTTCCTTCTGTTTCTCCGAGAATTTCAAAGCTACCATGAAAATAATAACAGATTCTTTCACTTCGGGGGCTATGCTTTTGTTAGAGGCATGAATCTGAATTCCCCCGTCTCTTATCCATATATAAAAAAGCTTGCTACTTGAGACTAATCGAAAGAGAAAAGAAGTGTTTATGAAGAAAAATGAAAAAAAAAACTGATGATGTAAGTTCGGATTACACACACACACACACACACACACACACACACACACATATATATATATATATAAATATATATATATATATATATATATATATCACTGCCATAAACAGACAAAAATTAATTTCATTATTACTCATGATGATAATGAAAAGTAAAGCTAGCCCATTTTTCATTTTTGCTTTTTTATTATCATCATGAGTGGTAATAATAAAATTAATTTTTATCTGTTTATGGCAGTGATAAAGTTTTGTACCACTAAACATATCTTTGCATATATATATATATATATATATATATATATATATATATATATATATATATATATAGCATAATGAGAAGCCACGTATCCTTATTCCCCCATAGCTGAACACTTTAATCAATCAGGACACTCATTAGACAACTGTAAATGTATATTGATAGACTCAGGTTTTAGTACAACATACACACGAAGAAAAAAAGAGAAATACTGGATTTTAAAATTAGACACATATAAACTAGGGTTAAACAAAGACTTGGGTATTTTAAATCTGTATAAATATTTCAATAGTTAAAAAAATTCTTTAGATATATTTAAAAAAACCTTTTTAAACAACATCTAAAATACTATCGTTAGATTTACGTTAAAAAATTCAAACAGAGTTGCATTCCACATCACGTGACGTCCGCGTCCAACGACGGACGCTACTTGTAAAAACAAACTCCCAAATACAGTTATTCAATTAATTTCTGAGGAAGGACCGAGGTGGTCTGAAATATCAAATATATAAAAACATAAATAAATACTTTCGCAAAAAAACACCCAATTTTTTTCTATATTATATATATATATGTATATATATATGTATATATATATATATATATATATATATATATATATATATATATATATATGTGTGTGTGTGTGTGTGTGTGTGTGTGTGTGTGTGTGTGTGTGTATGTATGTATAGGGGCAGCAAAATTAGCTATACAGTAACTATTATAAAAGTATTACCAGTATTATATTTATATGTTTGTATAATCATGACAATGCATTTTATGTGCACGTTTTTGTTTTTGTTTTTTTGCTGTATACCTACTTTTGCATCTGGAAATACGGTGAAGTAATGGATGACAGTTTGAATTGAGGACTCGGAGAGCTGAGTTTGAATTCCAGTCGAATTCATTAGATTCACTTGTGTCTTAATACCCTTGAACCTATCTATTCTCCCCCACCCCCAGACATAGGTAAACAGAGACAAAGTTCTATAGAATTGGCTGGCAACCGGTTCAGGAGAATGACAACTTTGCATTCCCTAACCTGAGTAGGTTTGCTTGGGGACATTGGGGCCTGCTGTTCACCAGTTGTCTATATTCGGTTACCTCCAAAGCAGCTTAAAAATCTATATCGGTTATAATTTACTTCATGAATATTGTTATTTTCATCTCTTCATACCGAATATTTTTAAGAAATTGAATCAATACAGACAGACCGACAGACATACCGGGATAAAAAGATGAAAGGTAAAAAATAGAAAGGAAAAGAAAAAAGAAAAAATAAGAAAAAATAATTAAAAATTAAGAGAAAAAAAAGAAAGAAAAGAAATGAAAGACGGAAGAAGTAAATGATAAGCCAATACCAAAAATAAATAGATTGATCGAGACAAATTTCCTTAAAAGGCTTATATAACGATGAAAGAACAAGTTAATATACTTTGTAAGGGAAGGTAGAGATATAAGAGGGAAAAGGGATAGGAAGTTAAGAGTTACAACAATGTGTCTAATAAAGTCAGTGAAAGTGGTGTCAGTTTAGACAGCAATCATCATCACCTAATACAATCATCATCATTTTAAACTAAAATAATAATATCCATATAATATCCAACATAAAAATAAAAAATTATATATATATATATATATATATATATATATATATATATATATATATATATGAACTTTATATCAATCATTCATGAACTTCCGATCCTTAGCTATGATTAATTAATGATGAACATGTCATTTTCGTTTATGATCGATTTCATCACGATTCTTCTGTTAAGCTTGGAGAATAATTATACATTCTTATTGCTAAAAGTAGAGTCCAATAGTATTATATATATATATATATATATATATATATATATATATATATATATATATATATATATATATTGAAACGGACAAAGTCCGACAATTATTTAAAGACATTTTTATGTTTATCATTTTTTTTATAGATACAAGTATTTAAATAAATGCTCTGTTTATAATAAACAGTATATAAAAAAATGCTAAACATAAAAATGTCTTGATAGATAGATAGATAGATAGATGAAACTTTTTCATGACTCTTCAGGGTGTGTGTGCCCATGGCTCTCCACAACTTCTTATAGCACTAATCATTTTTTCTTCAATCACTATCCATCACCATCATTGTTGCCATCTATTTACACAAGTTCGTTAGGTAGACTATTCGATGTTTCCTTTATATTCTTTCCTTCAACATGTCATATGAGTGTCAAATTCTCCAAGCCCTCTTTTCTCATCATGTGTCCTAGAAATTCAACTATCTTTCTTATTCTAAGTAAAAGTGTTTCTATTTTTGTTAAAACTTCCTCGTAGCTCACATATTTCACCCAAAGAATTGTCAACATACGTCTACAGAACCATGTTGTCTCAAGTCTCCTCTTCATCTGTGAAGAAATTGTCCAGTATAGTCTTTTACATCATATTGTTATTGCTTATTGCCTCAACTTTCTGATCGTTTTTGTATTCTACGACCATTCCGAAAGAAACATGGATCGGCATAAGAAAAGAAACAATTGTCAAAAATTAATAATAATGCTTCGTTAAAGAAATTGGAACAATTTTAGACTAATTTTTCTGCTACCGCGACTAATATTGCTACTACTATTACAGCTGCTTAATTAACGGGCTGGGATATAAGAACTACCAGAGTGTTTCAATAAAACACCTCTGGAATCTTTTCCACGACAGTGCGCATATTTTTGCATAAATTTGATTACAGTCAATCATTTTACGTTTTTCTTCCAGAGAAATCGTACTTAACACAGATGGAAGTGCGGTACTATGATTTCGTAAGCCATTAGTACTGACTTTCTTTATGAGTAAGTTGCTTGTAAATATTACCTTATGTCAAACTTAGATTTTCCCTAAAATATCATCAAGTCAAAAGCAGTCCGACTGGTCAAATAACTAATTACATAGTCCAAATCCATTGCAGTTCCTTAAAACATGTTTTTATGTTCAACATTACACTTATTCTCTCTCTGTTTTATATATATATATATATATATATATATATATATATATATATATATATATATATATATATATATATATACGCGTGTGCGTGCGTGCGTGCTAAAGGAGGTTACGTTTGGATTCAACGATTCTTTTATTTCAGTTTAAGATTCTAGTCATATATCATGCTCAGCGACACCTGGTGGTAAATATAGAGCATGCAATATCTTTCCCGCAGAGTTGCCGCCCATGTTTTTTCATAAGAATGGGTGCGTTAAATGATTTTATTACAGCAGATAGAAAAAAAAATGGAACGGACATGAAGAGATGAAAAGAAAAAAAGAAAAGGAAAGGCATTGTAAAACAAAGAAAGAACGCGAAGACGTAAAAGAGTTTAAAAAATAACCCTGTAGAATGGCGAAAGAAACAGAGAAAAGCGAAATAAAATAAGAAAAGACGGGGGAGACAATGTTTAATAACAAATAATATGTTAGGGAAAATGTAGAAGGAAGAAGGCGAATGGAAAAAGAGGCAAAAGACAAGGAAGAATGGATATAAGAGAGGAAGTTACAAAAAGAATGAAAGAAAGAAAGAAAGAAAGAAAGAAAGAAAGGAGGAAAGAAAGGAAGGAAGAAATAAAGGTAGAAAAAGAAAGAAATAAAAGAAGAAAAATGAAAGTAAGCTAGAATGAAAGGAAGAAAAAAGAAAGCTAGAAAGAAAGGAAGAAAAAAGAAAGCTAGAATGAAAGGAAGAAATAAAGGAAGAAAAAAGAAAGAAAGATAGAAAAAAGGAAGAAAGAAAGGAAAAAAGAAAGAAAAAAATGATGATAGTTCTGAATAGCGAGTGACAGTTAAAGATAGAAGAAAAAATAATAACTGAAATGTTTACAAAAATTAAATAAAGATATTCAAAGTAACACGAGTGAAGAAGAAAAAAGAAAAAATACCAGATTTTATAGTAAAAATTAATAAAAGAAGGAAAAAGACTCACTTCAAACGCACTTTCTTTTAATTGTTTATTTTCCTCTTTCTTTACTAATCTTTTAACTGTATTATTTTTATTACTTCATTTCGCGCTGTCTTTCATGACACATGGAAGCTCAGTCAGTGGTGTCACCCATGTCATTATTCTCTTCTTCTTATCTACAGGATATGTCTCCACGATTTTTCTATGCTGTGATTGTCTACTAAAGGTATCGAGCGTGACAAGCGTACGCAGAATTTGTCAAGCGTTCATTATAACAACTCATTTCATTCCGTTTCTCTTAACCTTTTGTTACTCGGGATATTTTTATTGCACTCATACATATATAAAATTCTGACAGAATACAAAAGGCTAATCTACGGATTATCTCCAAGTTTCACGCGGCTCTCGGAAATGGCTGTGGTAATGTTAGCCGTTTCTCTACAAGGAAACATTTGGCATTCATTGACCAAGCAGCCAGTACTTCGTTCGGTTGGAATTTATAAAATCTTACTCTGAAAAGCGTTTTTCCTGGGAAATAGGCTTCTCAAGCACACTAGATTTTATCGCTTTTTCCATTACTAATGGAGGTTTCCTTCTGAATCTTCTATTTGAAGCCGCGGAGAATGATAACATCTTGATTATGCCATTATTTTATCTTCAAGTTACATGTGGTATCTATTTTAATTGTTGTCGCTGTTGGTAGTCCTCAAGTGATGTGTTGTCTGTTATTTTTTACAGATCATTGCTTGTTATTTTGTAGCGCCAGCTCACAATGTTCAAAGACGAATGATCTCTGCCAAGATCTTCAGGCTTTACTCGCTCAAAGCCTTTTTTTCACCATCGATCTTAGGAAGCGGTTGTATTTAGCTGACAGTTTAGATGTTTCTGAACGGGTTTGGTGCCATGCATGACATCCATATCAACGTCTCAATCTATAGAAGCTCTTTAAACATGACTCAAGTTTTCAGGTTGATGTTTTGGCTTCGTAGCAGTTTGCGGTGTTGGGCGAAACTACCTCTGGCGCAGCCTATTCTATGTTCAAATTCTTTCTGTTAGCGCTTATTTGCTTAATATTTATCTATTTGCTATTTCTTCCAGATAATAAACTTCGGAAGGTTTTACAGGTTCTATTCAAATATTAAAATAACAGACTATTTCGGTGAAAAACCTAGGCTCTATACCCAATCTTGCCCTAAGAGGGGGTTATCAAATAAGAGTGGGTCTTTCAACTTCCAAAGATTTAATAAGGACGTTTTCAAATAAAAGTGGAAGATAAGTAAATAAGTAGAACTAGTTAATATGTATTCATAAGTACGAATGGTGATGATAATATTAACGGTTTCCTTATAAGGAAACATTCGGGATTCATTAACCGAGCAGCCACTGTTACTGTCGGATGAAATTTATAAAAGCTGTTTAGTCAAACTTCTAAGAAAATAAGTTTGTCAAGTCCAGTAACTTTTTTTCGCCCCAAGCAAGGCGGCATTGCCACTAGTACACAGTGTGGGGCGGGGTTGGGTTTACAAAGAATGAAAGTGAGGGAAAAGACTGCATAGTGGGGATTGAGGAAAGAATGAAAGAAGAACGGGATCAAGGCAACAGAATATGGCGATTGACGTTGCATTATTATCGTTTCTCCAGTATTGATGGGGGTTTCCTTCCTAACCTTTTGTTGGAAGTACTGTGCAACGTCGACATTTTGATTATGTCCTTATCTTATTTTTGACTTACATGTGCTATCCATTTTAGTTGTTGCCGGTGTTGAAAGTACTCAAGCGGGCTAGTTTTGTTATTTGATGAGTACACCCCGGTTATTCGGGATTCAAGAGTATGGACTGATGGAAACGAAAACTAAAATCCTCTCAGTTGGCTTTTCTAAGTACTCGGAATACGCATTTAATTAAAATTGTTTATTTAGAACTAACGAGAGAGTTCTGTTTCAAGGAAACTTATTCGTGCCTCACGAAATTCGGGATTGATAAATGTATTATGAAAGACAGGATAGATAAACGTTAGTCTTTCTAAATGAGTTCGTAGAGAAAAGAAAATGAATCTACAAATAAACAAAAAATGAAATGTTTGTGATGTCAACGAACACTCGTTGCCACTTTTGTAATGTCAACGAATACTCGTTGTCACTTTCGTAATGCTCGTTGTAGTAGAGACTTTGTAATCGCAGATACAACTATAGTAACGCAGTTGAACAATACTGGTGTCAGGCGCCTTCGAATAATACTCGCACTAATAGTACTTGCTCGACAATACTCGCTCGAATAGTAACCACCGCGATCCGTATAGTGATCAGTATAGTGAAATAGTATAGTGAATAGCATAGTGAATAGTATAGAGAAAAGCCATTCGTATAGTGATAGAGGATAGTGTAGAAAGAGTGATCAATTAGCCGCCACGCTAATTCCCATATATACATTTTCCTTTATCATCACGTGATATATTTATTCAAAGTGGGATCGCCTGTGTTTGCTCTCTGGTGTTCAAACTCCAGTGTCGGCAACTACACTTTATTCCTATATGATAAAAATAGAACAAAAATCTATAAAAAGTAATGAAATTCTTTCAGCAAAACTTACTGGGATTGCAAAATTAACCGCGACAGTATGACATATTCTCGCAGAACAAGAATATGTACATGATCAAATGCAAAAAGAAGAAAAGAAAAAAGTGTAAAAAAATAAACTAAAAATATAAAAATAAAGATAAAAATAAGGAAAAAATTGTACAATGACTTATAAGAATCTCTATCAATAAAAGGCTGGATATATGTGTGTGTGTGTGTGTGTGTGTGTGTGTGTGTGTGTGTGTGTGTGTGTGTGTGTGTAACGAATGCACGGCCACAATTTTCGACGGATTTGCACCAAAATGTACATGCACATGGTCCAAGATAGCAGAGAGGCCAAGACCGACGTTGCATTTCCCAACTCCCATCGATAGTGAAAATAATCGATTTTTTCATGCTTCTACGGTAGTTTTCATGTAGTTTGTGGCCATTTTCTACTGGACAGAGTGAGAGCCTATAGCTGGCTGCCACGAATAGGCAGGAAGATTCTATTGGCCAGCGTGAGAGCCAACAGCTGACTGACACGAATGTTAACTAGCATGCAAAAAAAATCGATAGCTGCATTCGTCACAAGTGGGAAAAAATTAAATCTGCATGGCACTTTACTCCAATTGGCTCATTCGCTTGCTTAAACTCAACGTTGATTCTGATTCCACAGAACTGGGTTGGGTGTGAAAAAATATTTGTTGTTAACATTCTTTTTTCATTCGGTTTTTCCAGTTACGAGTTCTTTTTTTTAAAGCTGATCGTTTTGTGTTCATTTTGTTTAGTTCTTTTTCCGTAACAGATTTAATGTTTAGTATAGAGCTTAGAAAAAATTCGCAGTGTGAGATAGGCAAGAAGTAAGGCATGTAGCAACATCAGCACGGCAAAGAGCACTCCTTTAAAGGCAAGGAAGGGCAAACATATTTTAAGTCAAGTGATAGCGATTGCTGTATGAGTTGTAAGATTTTTGAATCAAGCACGGGCAACGCCGTGTCATGGTGCTAGTAAATTATAAAAATAAACATAACGCGAAATATTACAAATAACCAACTAAATAGTCGCCAAATATCAGCCAAATTTTCTCATATATTTGTTAAATTTGTATCATTCGAGTCATATGATGTCTCTGATGCCTTATAAAGCGCACTTAAAACTAGTTTTAAAATATGCTAATTTGAGGTCTACTTTTATTACCAACGCTGACTACCATAGACTATAATTTTTCTTCAAAATCTCACTTCTATCTATAAATACGGTGAACGAAGAGTTGACTACTGGACATTTGCGTCTCTAAACAAATGCGCCTCTGGATAATTGCGTAACTCTGATAATTTTTTACTATATTTTTTTAGAGTTGTTTAATATAGAAATTTGCACACTAATACCTTTAATTACTCTAAACAAGCAGGAAGGTAGTTACCATAAATAAAAAAAGAGAGAAAAATTTCTTTTTTTAAAGCAAGAGAAAATTAAGCTAGCAGTTTGAGTTCACTCCAGCAGTAAGTACCAAAAAACATCTAATAGATTCTGGATTTTATAAATTATATTTTTTATTTGGAACCCATGGCTGAGTTCAGACAATCAAACACTGGTGGAAAAATATTTGTGAACGAAGAAAATTATAGCTATCTCTATGATAAGAAAAACCTCGATGAAACAAAAACTTACTAGTGATGTGTAGAGCGATCTTGCAACACTATTAATCTGTCATTGCATTTTAAACAAAAATAAAGATTTAATTTTTTATTCTTTTATTCCTTTTTTAAATTTATGATTACTACCTATGTTTTTTTTTTCAAAATTTATGATAATTGCCTTTAAAAGTTTAAAGAATTATCAGAGATACGCAATTATGCAGAGACGTATTTGTCTTGGGGCGTAAATGTCCAGAGACGCATTAATCTGGTACGCAATTGTCCAGGACGCAATTGTCCAGAATGCAACTGTCCTAGAACGCTATAATTCCAGGCCATGTCACAAAATCTCGTAAAAATTTCAAAACCCAGAGAAAATGTTTATTGTACTCTCTAATGTGATGCTATAAAACTGTCGTAAGAATGTCACAAACAGAAAAGAGGCTTTTTGCAATAAAGAGCAATAAAATGTCGTGAAAATTGCATATAATGCAATAAGCATATAATGACATAAGATTTTCATAAGGATATCATAACGTCATAAGGATATCATGTTATTATATCCTTATGGCATTATGATATCCTTATAACATTATGATATCCTTTTGCCATTATGATATTCTTATGGCATTATGATATCCTTACGATAGCCACACCCATTTAATCTTACCGCTCACACAAAAACCGCCTTCAATAAAAACCTATCTTGATAGGACATTGTGCGTTGTATAGAGTGAACATTAGCAAAAACAATGAAATTTGTTTAAAAGCTTGTAAAATCTTGACCTAAATTGAATAAAGACTGATTCCACAGGATCATACCTATTACATTTCCATCTCTAATTGGATCCAATTAATTTTTCAAAAAATTAGTACGTTGGTGAACACTACTTCCCAATAGATTATTACTTCTCCCTAAATTTATTTTGCAACAGTATACAATGTCTATTTTGAAATTTTTCCCTAATGTCCACATTTCAGGTTACCCGAATATCTACCATTTTGAAAATCTGGATTCGTTGACAAGTTGACAATCTAGTGATACGTACCAAAATTTTTCTTGGAGTCGTAGAGTCATATCGTATAGGACTAGTTTTAAGGAACTTTATGCCAGGGTCTGGACGACTAGCATAATATTCATAATATTATTTTTTATTCAAACGCATAATGGAATTTGATACGCATATATGTTTCGCTCCTTAGGATATCATTTCATGGTTTCTGTTCTATTTACTTTTTCAAAGATGTGTTTTTGTCGTCTGGGACGGCAACATCTGTCATAAGACATGTCTTTACAAGATGATTTTTTATAATTTTGTGCTTTCGATTTGTCTGGATTTTATTATCAGATTGAATACTGAAATTTCAGAGAATGGCAACCCTATCATTCTACATGACTTGTGGTGGCTTATGTTCCCATCAATTCTCTTTATAAGGGAGGTGGAATGCGCGACATGCAAGTATTGAGCAGCCCTATCATGTTGTCGCAAGTATTCTGTTGGCACCAGTCCGCTACACCCAAATAAGATGTGGTCATTTTCTCCCTATGTTCTCCACATACGCAGCAGTTTGGGTTGCTGTTATATCTTAGGACATTATATTGGTAGTTCCTGGTTGGAAGGCAAGGATCCTGGACAGCGATTATACATCCTTCAGTTTGTAGTTTTAGATCAGAGGCCACCAGCCACGGATGGGTAAGACTTCGATCTACAAGATCACATAGGATTTTGCCATGCATAAGTTTTCTCTCCAATTTCTCCCAGGTGTTTCTATTTGTTTTTTTTTCCTTTTCCAATTATTTTATAACTATGGTGTCGTGTTTTTCCGACGTGTCGTGTTAATCTATTAATTGACATCCGAACGTGTTTATAGTTAAGTATGGTGGAGCAGACGATAAAGTTTATAAGGAGGGGAACAACCCCTGAAATATGTGACCTTTTAATGATAGATTTATCGGTTTGTACATCCATACTTTAAAAATTCTGCACGTAATCACACATACAAAAAGGAGGGGGTCGTCAGATTGTAATAAGCTTTACAATATATGATTAGTAAATATAGTTTTACTTAATAACATTATTTCCTTATAAATATCACATTGAAAATGAATTTTAAAAGATTTAAAAGCTTTATAAATTATTCAATTTAAAACTGTAAAAAAATGAAAACAAATCTTGTAAAATTCATTTTTCGTTGAATTTTTTTAATCAGACAATATTGTCTTTAATATATATTATTCATAAAATCAACTAAAAGCTTCTCTAATTAAATAATGTCTTAGTTTTATTCCGTTTTTTATTTTTTGATTCAGAACAGATTTTCATTAAGACCTGGTTTGATTTTGCAAAAGCAATTCTGTGATTTAAATTCTTCAAAGAAT
>OZ038476.1:46128054-46155554 GCA_964036315.1 Acanthosepion esculentum | reverse complement strand
TACCCTTCTCAGTTGAAATTGAAAAATCAAATTAACTTCTCAACACGTGTTTCGCAAAACTAAAGGCCTTAACGGGGGAGAACAATGCTTAGCTCAAATAACACAACTTAATTGTATTCTGGTTGGTCTTCCGTACTTTATAATTACAGCCCGATTATAAACATAAAATTATATTTCTTAATTACTGCGAGTCTTCTGATTAGTCAAAACGATACAATTTACAACGCGCTAAAAAGATCTATCTCATAAGGGCACTTACGAAAGTGAATGCGGCTTTTAACTAAATTTATAATATTTTAACAACTTAAATGTAAAAATCTATTATAATTAAAGAAATAACAAATAATTGTATTAAAAATTCATTTTTCATCGAAAAAATTTTTTGCGTTAAAAAAAAATTGTCCATCTTCATAAAAACAACTAAAAGCAAATAAAAGTATTTGAAATTAAATAATATCTTTGTTTTAATGAGTTTTGTATGTTACAATTCAGAGCTGATTTTCCGGTAGGGGTGGTCCAATTAAAAACAAAAAAAAACATGATTTGCATTCCTCAAAGCCTTGTCCTTTTAACTATTGTAATTACTAAAGTGCGCTCGATCGAATTTCTAGAGTTTTCATAAAGTTAGTTATTGGGAGGGTAATAAATATAATAAAATATTTCTGCCATGACTTTAATAACAAAAAAACAATTTATAATAATTTCGATCATCTGTGAATAGTTTCTGAAAGTTTCAATAACATCCGAAAACTATTTCTATTTTTGCAAGATTTTCCAAATTAATGTGTGCCATACAAAAAAAAAACGTGCTAAAAATTGTATATGTTATTTTACTAGTTCCGGTGATACAAAGAGAAACAAGGATTTTTAAATCAAAATTCAGAATGTTCTACAAAGAAGGACAAATTTAAAAAAATAATTAAAATAAACTTTGATCTTACAACTTAATAATAACAAACATTTAGACGATAAAACTTTGTTTTCGTCAAGTTTGGCGTCTTTTTCATCATGCTATGTTCTTTTTTTTAGTGATCTCATGGAGGTACCTAACTATACAGTAGTACTGCAAAAGACGTTTCCAAATTGTGGATTCTCTTCATTTCAAACGACGACAACCTAATATCAATATTTTAAAAAAAAAATCGTTTGTTTTTAAATCTTGTTTCTCTGTCATTAGCAAATTCAATTGTTAGTTTATTTGCAAGATCAGTTAATATTGTTTTACGGTGATATATAAATAAATCGTCATCGATATATAGGAAATATACCAATACCTTCGGTAAAATATTCTGAAAAGGAACAGTTTCTAGACATTTAAAAAAAAAAACGAAACATCTAATAAATTAAAAAAAGAAATAACCTCTCCCTACAGATAAATAAAATTATAAGGATTTGCTGACTGATTAAAAACCAATGTTATTTCACTATCAATAATTATTGACAAAATTGGATTAACGATGAGATTACTTCTTGACGGTGTATTATCTTAACTTTCTACATCTATAAGTATTCTCTAAAATAGAGCAAAGAAAAGATTGGAACAAATCTGCCTGTTGAAGCATCAACTGTCGATTGTTCTCTTCTATGGCCTGAGTAATAACGCTTTTACACATTGTTAGAAATGACCTGTCATTAATGACAATGATAATAGCAATAATTGTTTAGTTTTAATTAGCGGTTAAATGTCTCTAGAAGACAGACTTGAGTGCCAATTCAGACACTTTTTTGTATTCGATTCTGATTCTCTTGAAAATGAAAAACGGTGCGACAGACATGAGTAATTCATTTAACGCGGGTGAATTGATGATTGCGCAGACAGTTTGAAGATTGTTTGCGTGCACAGATCTGCATGATGTTGAGTCATTTTTTATGCTTATAATATAACAGATTAGTCGTTTATGGAGAAGGAGAACGAAAGAAAGAAAGAAAGAGAACAGAAAAAGTAGATAAGCAAAGAAAGAAAGACATTTAACGCGTGAGAAACAAATAAAAAAAAGAAATACCACAGAAAGAAAGAAACAAAGAAACAAAGACATTTAGCGTGCGAACAAGAAATAAAAAAGAAATACCACAGAAAGAAAGAAAGAAAGAAAAATCAGAAAAATAAGTAAGAAAAAAAGAAAGAGAACCGGAAAATAAGTAGGAAACAAGAAAGAAATCATGAAAGAAACAAAGAAAGAAAAAAAGAAAGAAAACAGAAAAAGAAGTAGGAAAAAAAAAATTAGCGTGCAAACAAAAAATTAAAAAATACCAAGGAAAGAAAGAAAGAAAAAAGAAGAAACAGCAGAAAAATAAGTAGGAAAGAAAGAAAGAGAACGGGAAGATAGGTAGGAAAGAAAGAAAAAAGAAAGAAAAAAAGAAAGAAACAAACACACATACAAACAAAGAAAAAATGAATTCGGAAAGTAAAACGAAGGAAAGGAAGGAAGGGAGGAAGGAAGGAAGGAGGGAAAAGGAAAGAAAAACACAGGTAATAAATACATATTTTCGTAAAAAGTAAACAAAATAAAAACAACAGATGCAACACAGAGTATGATGAGAAAATGATAGGTTGCTGAAATTTGGAAGGAAATAAACAGAAAACCAAATAGATTTTACAGATCATCCAGTATATATTGAATTAAAGTCGCAATGGTAATTAAGACCGACTATGATGCTATCATATAGGTACCTTAAAAGATTCGCTGAAAAAGTTTTGGAGACTTTAGTTTTCAGCAAGTAAACGAAAGGGATTCCCACAGGCGTGAAGTGCGAGAAAAGAATCTGGTGGTGTAGAAGTGGCGGTTATATTTAAATATTTCAACAGTAAAATGGTGGGACCTAGATGCCAATCTAGTAGCACGCTTAAATTCCTATATTCGGAGTACCAGGGGAAAAAGCTCATTAGAGCAGTTGTCATGAAAATATTTGTAGAAGTGAGTTTGTCTCTCTTCAGGATTCTAGCATCAGCCATGCTAATGGCAGGCAGAAAAGTTTCTCTATGGTGGTTAAACGAGAGCAGTTTCGTTTTGGAGCCATTAAATTTTGCAAACCATTTTCTGCCCCAGATTGGAGGTTCTTTACAAGAGCAGCGGCCAGGTTAACTTTATCAGCTCTGACAGATTTGCTATTGAGACAGGAGTAAATGGTATTATCATCCGCATAAATGCCTACTTGGGAAGGGATGACATGAAGATGATTGATAAAGATCAGAAACAGTATAGGAATCAGGATAGATCCTTGGGGAACAGCCGCGTTCTTGTGAAAGGATCTGGAAGAAAGCCCGTTCAAATCAACCTTTATTTCACGATTTGATAGGAACGATTGGAGTAAATCAAACAATAATATCGTAGCCCAGGAGCTTACGAAGAAGATCAGCGTGCCAATCTCTGTCAATCACCTTCGAGATATCTTGAGCCACAGCTCGATCTTTGTCGTTATCAAGAGCTTTATATGCATATTAAATGATAGGCGTTAATACATAGAAACGGAAGTCATATTGTTTGTCAGAGAGTAGGTTGTGATAAGTAAGATGCTTAACTACTTCAGTATTGATTAAAGTCTCGAATACTTTACCGAAAAGCGACAGGAGACTAATAGGGTGATAGTAGTGTCAGAAGGTTCTCCAGAGTTCTTAAAAACAGGAAAAACAGAAGAGGAGTTCCAACTATCAAGCAGGAAGCAGGAAGTTTGGAGATAGCTGGAGCCAGGTCGGGGGCAGATTTCTTTAGGATGTCGGCTGGGATCCCGTCACCTTCGCTTGCCATATGGGAGTCTAAATTAGAAATGATATCTGAAACAAGTCACGGGGTCATACGCATATCACTCAGTCGATTCTCTTTCCTAGGTGGGTGGAGAAATTAGGTGTGGACACTCCAAATGAGTCGAGTGCTGAATTGGAAGAAAATCTCCGAAAAAAGCATTCAACCATATCAACTGTAGATGTTAGAGCTTCGAATTGATTGAATAGAGGAGGGATCGGGGATTTACTGTTGTTCAGCCCTCTCTTGCAGAGCCGTCAATAATCTCTGGAACAGAACTTGCGAGATGCTATACTTTGTTTCATTTTATCAGCAAACAGTAACCTCACTTCATTGAGGACACGCTTGTACTCGTTATGAGCAAAGACAAAGAGACAGCTATTGCAATCAGACGTGCCTCTCAGGTACATCCGGAAGAAATGATTCCCGCGACCTAACATGCAGGTGAGAAGCAAGGAGATGAATGCCGTTTAACTTGGTATGTCCTTGTTGGAATGAAAGCGTCGAGGCCGGATTTCACTCAGGAGGAGACCTCAGATTCGCATTTTTGAACAGCATGATTAAAAGCTTCATTCAAAGAGATGTCGCGAAGGAAATCATGAAACGAGTCCCAATCCTCTCGTCGATAACATAAATATATTCTGTTGGTAGGAGGTTCTTAGCTGGTGGGGTATCGAAAAGAGACGTTTACAGACATCACCGCAAGATCATAGCTGCCAAGGGATCACAACTGCATAGTACGACATGTGCCAGGGATACAGGTGAATAAGAGATCAAGAAGAGAAGCGTATCCGTCAGTTACTAAAGAATCGCGTGAGGAAATCCTGCACTTGCGTGTGATATTGAGTGATTTAGAAGTTAAGAATTTGGATGCCAGCGAGATCAGTGACAGAAATGTTTAAGCCACCTAGCATGGTGGGCATTAAAAGCACCGACCACAAATACGGAGGAGCTTGCTGGGACACCCTTCCATACGCGAAATGGCACTGCAAGACCCCATCTCAAGGCGCTACGCAAGATTTCAGGCTCTTAACTGCCAGTCGGGAACAGCAACCAAACAGAAAATTACCAATCCGTTAGCCTCAGTTTAAAGAGGCGTTGCTACCATCCACACATATCACAAAAATTCATGACAGCACGACTATTAAGACCTGAGGAAAGGAACCGAGAACCCTTTCCTAAACAGGAAAAAAGGGATGAGCTCCTGTTAAAGAGAAGGGTGAAGAGTATGAACCGGGCAATAGGAAAGCCTATCTACCCCTATTAAAAAAAAGTTACTAAGTAGTTGAAGTCGAGATGTCAAAATTAGAAATTCAACAAAGATTTAAAACTGGCGAACTCTGAAAGAACTGAAAAGAAAATCAGTTCTTCCAGTTATTCCAAAGAATGAACATTCGGATAAGTAATTTGGAGAGTCGATCTGCGGCCCACAGAATTTTTTACCATACGATGTTTAACTGACAATCTAGGATATTGGGATGAGATTGTAGAATAGGTAATAGGTAGTGGAGATTTTACAGGAGACTTGCTTCTTTCCAATATTTAATTTTGTCACTTTATGGTCAGATCAGGCTGAATTGAATTCAGTCGTGCCTTGGTACAATTACGGCAACTTTGAAGTGATTTTCCTGATTTTCTTGGCCGAAAGCAAACGGCTATCTCTCATTTGGGACGGGTGGTGATGTTATGGGTGGAGGAGTGTCAATTGTCTTAATTTACCTACTTTTCTGTCAAAGGAATCCGAGTTCTTCCCAGATATCAAGAACAGCCAATCAACCACAAAAGAGTGACACTTTAAACAATATAAAGTGTGTTTCATTAAGACAGATTATATATAGGGGTGTTTCATTAAGACGAATCAAAGTCAGCAGTAAATGGACCAATGTTATTGGTAAAAAAATATTTATTTCTCTATTGGATCATGTTATTTAAGTCATGGCAATTATGTGTGAAAATAATATCGCCCAAATGTCTGCCAAATCTGAAAGAAAAAGAAAAGAAATCATGAGACGCTTAAACATTCGGTCCAAGTTATTGGAACACACTTTATATATATGGACACACAATTGAATGAAGCAACTTAAAATTTAAGTTTATTAAGTTTTACTTTAGGATAAGTCCTAATATTCACTTTGTTGGGGAAATTTCAATTGAAATTTCTCATTCATCTTACCACTCACAATAGACTCCCATTAAAATGTAATATTGGGAATTAACACTAAATGAATGTACAAGCACACTTTATGCAGACGTGCCCACATTGAATCAAGCATATATATATATATATATATATATATATATATATATATATATATATATATATATATATATATATATGCGTGTATTTCGGCAGCATGTTTTCATTGAGACAGGTTTCGTTAAATAATTTAGACAAGTTGTGTCTTCTTACTTTCATATTCGTGAATAAGCTTTTTTATGCGTTTGTTAAAACACAGTGTTAGCTCATATTGAATTTATTCCGAGTACTTTCGACATAGTATAATGTCATCATCAGGTTATTGTTATACTTACTCTATATTTAACAATTATTAGGGTATTGGTATACTTACTCTGTATTTAACAATTTAAGCTTATTCGTAAATATGAAAGGCTCTTATCGAAAATATGTAGACAGAACGTCTAAATTATTTAACGGAACCTGTCTGAATATATATATATATATTTTTTTTACATTTCTACATTTTAAGTGTCTGTGGCAATTATCCAATTTGTTGTGAAAATGTCAAGCCAAATTTCACATTCAGTTTACCACTCTAGATCAGTCAGTCAGTTATGGGCCATGCATGATACACGCTTAGGCGATCATGTATCTTTCGATACATGACTGACAAGGCAAACGTTTTCCCGCAGTAGGTTTCCATTTCTCTCTACAGTAGAACAGTTGCCATCCAAGGTTATAGAAGCCAGTCTGACCTGCTATTTACCCATAGCTGGGGGAAGAAGAAACGGATTCATACCTTTCCCAAGTGTATTAGTACGTAAGTAAATATAATGGATCTGAATGGAATTCGAACTCGGATCTCCGATTCCTGAACCCGACCTGCTATTATTTCACTGGATAGACTTCTATTAAAATGTAATACTGAGAATTGACACTAAATTAATGTGACAGACATTTCCACATGCGCGCTCACGCGCACACACACACACACACACACACACACACACACACACACACACACACACACACACACACATATATATATACACATACATATATATAGTCATCCACAGACAGACTGTTTCGCTGTATCACAGCTCTTCAGTGTGACTAGAGGATCGATTGCTTCAAGCCGGGATCGAAACCCTGCCGATCAGTCAGAGAACCTACCCCTAAGCAGAGAGAATAAGAAATTTTAGCGTTTTTTCTGTGAAATACGGCAGTGGCTAAGACAACTCAATTCGTACTTGAAGGGTAATGCATTCATAGCGGCATCAGCTACTGTCTTTATTAAATTTACCCTTTTCTCTGGAGTGCTCTATCGAAGCGTCAACGAGAGCATATATATAGTCATCTACAGACAGACACATATACACGTGCTGACGCAGCTATTAAGAGAAAATTATAAGAACGGAAGGAAGAAAAAGAAATAAAGAATAAAATTCGGAAATGTGGTACCTTGTAGGTTGCTAGTAGAAATATTTTTTTTAGCTCTTATGACGGATCTGTACCGTTTTAACATTGTCTTCGTGGGGGGTGGTGATAAGGTCTTCCAGTGGACCTGTTTCTTGTCATGCAATGTGTCGTTTGTGAGGCCGTCTACGTTGGAGATGACTACGATGCTTGGATTCCTTGCTGTAATTACGCTGTTATGGTTCAAGTTTTTCAGGCGTACAAAAAGACTGCAAAGACCAATGCACGCAAAAGTATGATCTTTGATTTCAGGCAGACATTCTTGTCTTTCTACATGGTGATTTATTACGCAACAACTGCCATTATCATTGAAGCGCTTCAGTAAAATTATTTACAAATCCCTTTCTTTTACGTACACAGAGCGTTATGCCTTCTCTGCCTAATGTACTTTGATGACATGAAGTGGAAAGACTATAAGGAATCAGTTCCTAAGTCAGCTTATCGGAAGGTTGGTTTATTGTATCGTGCTAGACAAGTTTTCTCTTCAGAATATATAATACATGTTTATATGTCGACCATTAGTCCCTGCTTAATATATTGCTGCCATATATGATCCGATTCTCCTGCTATATATCTAGAGATTCTCAATAAAATCAAAAAAAGAATCTGAAATTTGATTAGTTCCGACCTGGCATCCCGGCTTCAGTAACTTTTGCCTTCTGCCTTTCCCTATAAATACTTTCATGTTAATTGTTCTAATGAACTTTCCTATGTAAATATGGGGACTAGTTAGTATCTTCATAGAGACAGAGAGGTATTATGGTGGTTGTAGTAAGAAAGGTACGTATAAATGTGTTGTTTTGGTGTATGGAATATTGTTCGTACGATTGGGTCAGTGTTTGCGGCTAGCTAAGTTATATTTAAGACAGAAGAAGACCGTCCTTTCCCCAATCCCCCCTTCGGCCTTGTGCCACATTTCTGTATTTTCACAGAATAAATATCACTTTCCTCTATGATACCTAGACTTTATGAATTCAAGTGCAGTACTAGATTGGCAGCTAGGTCTCATCATTTTTTACAGTTTTATTGGCTAGATATAACCATAAGTTCTTTTCTTTTCTCGCACATCTCGCCTGTGCAACACACTTCTGTCTCCTTGCTTATCAGCCAATGTTGATCATCAGAAAAGAAATTTCAGCTGCCTCTTTCTGATACTGAGTATAAGTGTCCATTTTGTTTCCATTTTTTTCAAGACTTCTTCGTTGAATACGTGCTCCTTCCATAGTACTTCAGCATCGTTTAGTAAAACCACATTTCGATTTGCCTCCAGTCTTCTATTAATCTGGGAATCGCAAGTCACGAGAGACGACCATCACAAAGCAGACACTAACTTGTGGACGCGGACTAAGGGCATCCCGCTGACCAAACCCTCACCTGCCGCTCGGCTCCGTCGCTCCGCTCCGCCCCGTCGCCCGCATCCGTCGCTCGCTCCCGTCGCCACTGGACTGGCTGACGCGTGGATTTGATTTTACTGGAAAACTCTTTGCGACCCACAGACTTGTCCAGAATCGTCTCCCACGCGACTCAAAGGGGATTGAGATAGGGGAGATCTGGTAAACCTGGTTTCATCGGGCATTCCCTGGTTAAAAGGTTAAATGCAATGACAATTGTCATCTACTGTCTTCTTGATTCGTCTTCTCTTATTGTTCTCGCTCTTTAATGTTTCTGTTTATTATTCTTCCACGCCCAGTAACCCCTTGTGCCTTAGTGGCTTTATAGATCTGCTTTGGTGTGATGAGTTTTGAAAAAGTCACTACAGAGCCTGTGATTTGCTTTATGACTGAAATAATTAAATGTATTTTTCACCAATATTAGAGGTATGTGTTCAAGCCCAGTGAAAAGAAGCCAGAAATTCAAATACTAATTTTCAACCAAACAGACCTGCCCTACCCGTAAGTGTGTCGAAGCACAAGTTCCTCTTCATCCTAAATTCCCTACCCTTTCGGCCTTCCTCCAAAAATAATTGCAAAAAGAAGCTCATCAGGGGAAAGTACTAAGCAGAATAAACTTTGAAAACAAAAAAAAAAAGAAACCTAAAACAGAATATAAATGTGAAGAATTATTTACCGTGCCCACTCGGAAATACTAGAAAAATATACTGCGTCAAAGGGTTATCCCTACCTTCAAAACCGTAGAACCGTTACGAGGCGGTACGGTGGAGTAATGGATAGCGTCTCGGATTAAGGAACCAATGAACCGATTTCGAATTCCAGTCGAATCCATTACTAATACCCTTGGGAAAGGTATGAATCCTCTTCTTCTCCCCACCTTCTGCTGTGGGTAAATAGCAAGACAGCGCGGTAGCCTTGGATGACAAATGGTCTACCACAGAAAGAAATGGCAACCTACTGCAGAAAAAAATCTGCCTTGTCAGTCATGTATCGAAAGATACATGTTCGCCTAAGCGTGTATCACACATGGCACATAACTGACTGAGTACCTGAAACGGGTACGACTTAAGTTAGCTGTTCCTGTCGTAAAAAAGAAAATTCTTGGGGATAATTTTTGTAGATTAGCATTCAGTAGACCTTCCTCTTTCCATGAAATTTGTCAGACTCGAAAAATATTGATGTTTATTCATTTTAGAAGTGTGTTCGTATTCATGATATAAAAATAATGACGAATAGATCCCTTAAATTGATTCTTAAATAGTCATCTGTATTTCACTTTTATTTACAAATGTTAAATCCGAAACTGTGCTTACGTCATTGATAACTATGCAGAGCTGATGTCCTTTTTGCGAAATCGTATCAGTGCGCAATTATCAATGACGTAAGAACAGTTTCAAACTTGACATTTGTAAATAAATGCAAAAAAAGAAAAGGGATAAATTTGAAAGTGTTTATATATTTGAAAAGGATACCCCTTCTAAAATGATAAAAAAATATTTTTTTAATTCAGGCAAGTGGCATAGGTAGAGGGATGTCTTATAAATTTTAATCTGCAAAGATTATTGCCCATAAAAAATAATCTTTTTTTTCTTTCTTGTTTTTTTTTAGGGCGAACCAGCTATGAAAAGCGTGGAGAATTGTACACATTTCCAAAATGTTTGTCACTTAGTCGTGATGGGTGTTATATGGGAACGACAAAGACGGCGGTTATACTGGAGTAGGCTAAAATGCATTTGCAATGTCGACTACACTGATAGATTGCAACAATCAGGTAAGATCAACAACTGAAACATTTTTTTTTCAGTCTGAATTTCTAGAATGAAAGAGTTGTCATGATTTACATTCGAGCTAATGTCTCCGTTTTCGTTGTTCGCTTTATATAACTACAAGAATTAATTCCATTATCGAGCTATAGCAAATAATCACTAAAGAGTTAACCTGAACTTTGGGAAATTACAAAATACATTCCTGAATTCAATACGTTTCAAAATGTTCATCCTGTATTTAAAAAGAAACTTTTGTCGTTAATTTTATCATTTAAGGAATCTACTTTGCATAATGCATCGTTTTGTGGTGACAGCTGTTAAATCTATTTTATCGCTATAGTTGGTCAACCGAAGACATACAAAATATTTGTTGATTAGAAAATTGATTTAATTTGCTTGTAGCACTCGCTATACAAATACAAGATTAATACAAAGCTAAGTAAATGCACTGCTGCTATGGAAACTTTGATCGTCAACAGAAAGTAATGATTACGATATATTCGGGGGTTAACTCTGGTAATACAACGTTACTGCTAAAGCAGTAACTGTGAGATCAGTGGCACTTTGCTAGAAGTGAGTATTTATCAGTCGTAACTTTGATTGGATATTCTTTCTCAAATTAAATGGAACAGTATGGAAGACACCAGTAATGAAAAAGATATCCTACTGATATCTACACATGCAAATCAGGAACTGTCAGAAAAGAGATTTTAATATGATAACAGAAATTAACACGGACAATAATTACAGTCATCAGCATCATCGGTCCCATGACTGAGTGTGGTCGTAGGGTCGCTGCGCGCAACTGACGTCTTGAGCAGTCCCCGCAATATATTTGATTTAAAAGCCGAAAAAAGTACTCATTAATGTGACCTGGGTAAACCACAGCCGACGTCTTTTAAGGCTCGCTTTGATCTCGGACACGTGGCTGTTGATACCATCGGGGGAACATTCGAGGAAACCTTTCGCCCAGTGATGCCGTGTCACTATCGCACTGACTGCTTGCATATCTATCCTCTTTAGTGACTAGCCACCCACCATTCTCATCATAAAAATGGTAGGGAAACTGTTTAGTCGCCGATTCCCCGACCATGCAGCAGATAGTACTCAGATTTATGGTTCTTTTAAAATCATTTCACCCCATGCAAAGGAATAAAACCACTAAGACACAAGGGGTTATTGAGCGTGAAAGAATAAGAAAAAGAGAAACATTATCAAGGAGCGAGACCAAGAGAAGAGTAATCAAGTAGACAGTAGATAACGAGTGACATGGCATTTAATTTTTTTAAAGATCGGAGTTGGCTGGAAAGCAGGGAGCTGGAAGAGAGTTTCACAAGCGTGAAGTGCGATAAAAGAAACTATTAGCAAGGAACTTACGGTTACATCTAGCCAACTCAACTGTAAAGTGATGAGACCTTGTCACCAGTCTAGTACAGCGCTTACATTCATAAAATCTAGGTACCATAGCGAAGAGTTCATGCAAACAATTACCATGAAAATATGTATAGAAAAGTTACAGGGAAGCTATATTACGGCGAGAGTGACTGAAGCCGAGACGCCAGGTCAAGATAATACTGATGATTCTTTTTTGGATTTTATCAAGGATCTCTAAATAAGCAACAGGGGCATATCTGACAGTATTATTCAAAGCATGGGCGAATGGGAGACTTATAAATATGTAAAATATATTCAGGAGAAAAGAAATTAGCACAAAAAAAGTGAAAAAAAACTTTCATAGTGACAGATGGATTCAATATAAACTTTCCACTTCATGTCAGCCGAGAATGTTATCCTGGGAAGGCGCAATAAGTAACTCTCCCGGGGGTTACCTACAGCTATGCTCTTGGGAGACATAAAAGGGGTCTCTCAGATGATAGAGAGAATTTTCGTTTTGGAGGTTTTAAAATTAACAAGATTATTCCTTGTCCAATTTAACAACAGACTGTAGGTTATTTTTTAGATCAGCTGACAATTTGACCTTATCGAACTGATAAGATTTAGCATCGAGACAAGAGTAAATGTCATCAGCATAGATACCAAATTGAGCTATCACCATTAGTACTCGTAGAGTGACCTGACATTAAGGAGTATGACGACAAGTAAACTTACAATAATTCACCAAATGTTTTAAATCCTCACTTTCCAGCTTTAACGGAGTTCAAAAGCGTAGATGCGGCCTTGTGGGTGATGAATTCTCTTGAACGCTACAGCCCCTTTTCTCACTGACGGAACATTGCAAGACTCTCGCTACTCTGTTGGTTTCTTAAATGGGAAATATTTTGACGAGCTACTTCCCTTAGTTTCACCAGTTCAGACCTTTACAGGTGAGACCCGTCATGTCACGCACACAGGGTCGAATCATTCTCATTCCCTTCGTATTCGATTGTTGAGAAAGAATTTCCACTCAGAGGGCTTCTCCTCAAGAACCGCCCTGGGTATAACGATAAACTACATCCGCATCCTGGGTAGGACGAAGAACTGCGTCCGGCTGTGGGGTATCTCATCGGGAGGTTTTGGGGAGCGTGGAACCACCTCTTGGTTGCTGGTGTTCCCGAGTCCATCCTAGCCCGGGGTGGTGGCACCTGTTGGGGTCCCGGCTATGGATGGGTGGTTGGTCCCCAGATGGGGTCGTGGCATTATGAAAGTGTAAAAGTAGGTTTGATATCAGAATACTTTGTGAAAATTGCTACCAGCAATAAATTTTTGAAGTGGGGGGGGGTGCCAACGATGCATTATTACCAGCAATACAATTTTCAAAAAAGAAATATTACCAGCAATACATTTTTGAAAAAAATATTACCAGCAATAAAAATTTTGTCGGCATTAAATAACCCATTGAAGTTGATATGCCGTAAGACAAACCAAACGAAACCAAACCATCTCCTCAAGAACTGCTACTTTATGTAATAGCCTCCCGAGAGGATTCTTCTTAACCGCTTCTATGCTAAAGTCACTAATTATCTACCGTACATATCCTCGCAATCAGCATGTATGCAACAACCACATTCAGTAAACCCCACACTTGAATGGATTTTTGGATTTGTATCGGGGGAACTTTTATACTCTCGTATTTTTGAAGTAGACGAACCGGGAACTTTTCAGAATTCTCTTATAATAATAATAGAATTGTTTGTGTAAAAATTTATTTACATGAAGCATTTTCAGGATAATTATTTTATTCTGTATTTTAATCTATCTAGTTTAGATCCAAGACTAATAAAGTAAAGAGCTATCGGAGAATATGTCTATTTTAATATACTCCCTTAGAATTACTGAAAGCTTTCTAAACATTACAATTCGGGAGGTACAACCATTTTAAAGTGTTTTAACAGATGATGGAAAATGTGACACCGAAATCCGAAGTCGCGTTGTAATAGTAAAAGATGCTACCGGAAACCAAAACAAATATAAAGAAATAGGATATTTTATTTGGAAAGAAAAAAAATAATACTGAACTGAATCCTCTTATATGGCAGTAAATGCTGGAAATTTTCTTCACAGATTAAGAGAAGGTCTCAAGCAATAGAGATGCCATTATACGGAAGGGAACTGAGAACATTATGGATTGAGCACGCGATACTGGAGAATATAATACTCAAAGGACAAGTCGAGAGAGATAGAAGATAATAGCGTGTAACCTATCTAACAAACTTCAGTAAATGGATGCCAGAACAGCGAGTAGGAAGGATAGCAAAACAAACAAAGGTTTGGAAGTTGTGAAGAGCCATAATCGCCTACACCCCGAAAGGACACATTGAAGAAGAAGAAGAAGAAGAACAACAACAACAACAACCATGACTGGGCAGGTTGGTAGTAAGCTAATACGTGACAATAAAGTTCCTATTTGCTGTAGAGAGTAGACCTTAGGTAGTTAGGCAGGTAGGTAGGTAAACGCAAGTACAGTTTTAATAAAGGATTGACTTCACATAGCTAAACTGCAAAAACTGAAACCCTGTAATAGTAGACTTCATTATGAATCAAAGTCAGCCTACAGAGTCCTACCATATTTATTTAATAAATAAATGAACGAGTCGCAGTCTTGCAAGTTAGAACAGCTGAATATATACTCGTCATTTTTTCCCATCGTTATTCATATAATAAAGTTTAAAATGGTTTTATAATGACACGTCAACTGAGACTTAGATATAAAGTTTATATCCGCATGTAACAGAAGGTGTGATTTCGACGGCCAGTATCATCTCCACCTGCGGGCAATATCGGTGATTAGTTCCCATGTCAGGTAACTCTCGGTACACAAAACCTGTTCGACCCCAGAAGCCTTGAGCTAACAGACCTTGAGCGTTCCACATACTCCCTGCCGACTCCTCGTATCCCGACAAAAGTTCAGTACGAAACGATATAATTTCGCATTTACGTTCTAATTTCACGAACTGACATTCTATAAATCTTCTTTTATTTCTTATTTTTTAATCTATTACACTGAACTTTGTTATTCTTTGAAATTATTCATTTTCCCATATGCTATTTAGGCAACATAATCCATTCATTTTTTTTTTACCCATAAGAAGGGAAGCAATACATATTTGTAACAGAGCTTAAAACAACAATGTTCGAATTTTTTTTTAAATCCTCATTATGTTATGTTAATAATATAGCAAAAATTATCTGAGATTTTGGTCTGAGTGTCAAGTGGCATCAAGCTCTGAAACGTGATCTCAGCAAAGAAATGTTAGAAGTTTAAGTATTGTTATCATCTACTGAATTAATCAGTCTCAATTCAGTTATGTGTGATGCATGATACACGCTTAGGCGACCATGTATCTTTCGAAACGAGGCAGATTTTTTCCGGCAAAAGGTTGCCATTTCTTTCTGTTATTTACCCATAGCTGGGGGGGGGGTAGAAGAAGAGGATTCATACCTTCCCCAAGGGTATCAGCACATACGTGAATACAATGGATTCGACTGGAATTCGAACTCGGCTCTCCAAGCCGCTATCCATTACTCCACCGTGCCTCCAATCAGTCCATTGTCCCTAAATTTTCTTTTTTATTTTAATAGCAGTCATTAATAATTATTTACTTGTACTGCTTTCGGCAATACAAGTAAATTACTTTACCTCTTGACTTCTTGGAGGAAGATTTCTTACTTTTCTATGTGCCATGTCTCTTCAGGACGTTGGTGATCATGGCTCTCCATAACTTCCTATCCCATGTAACTCTTAGTAATGTTTAGCTTTTCGCTATCTCTCCCATTCCGCTATCCATTCACACAATCTCGTCAGATATGTGGCCCATTGCCTTTCCTTGACTCTTTTGCTTTCGATATGTCCTGTGAGTGTCAAATTCTCTAACCACTCCTTTGTCATTATGCGTCCAAGAAATTGCAGCTGCCTCTTTCTGATACTGAGTATAAGTGTCCTTTTAGTTTCCATTTGTTTTTTTTTTTCAAGACTTCGTTGAATACGTGCTCCTTCCATAGTACTTCAGCATCGTTTAGTAAAACCACATTTCGATTTGCCTCCAGTCTTCTATTAATCTGGGAATCGCAAGAGAGAGAGAGAGAGAGAGACGTCTATCACAAAGCAGACACTAACTTGTGGACGGGGAGGGGACATCCAGCTGACCAACCCCTTGTCCGTCGCTCGGCCCCGTCGCTCGGCCCCGTCGCTCGGTCCCGTTGCCACTGGACTGGCTGAAGAGTGGACGAAAGCGAAGTCAAATGGAGTTTTTGACAAGGCCATTCCCGTGGATTTGATTTTGGGGGATAACTCTGTGCGACCCACAGACTTGTCCAGAAGTGTCTCCCACGCGACTCAAAGGGGATTGAGACAGGGGAGATCTGGTAAACCTGGTTGCATCGGGCATTCCCTGCTATATACAAGGATTGATATTACATAGTAGTTCTTTTAATGGCTTTAATAAAACATTAGATTAAATGACTAGAAATGATAAACACACGTACAGTGCTACGTTACAGTGTTTACGATAGTGAGGAATGAATTTAAAAAGAACTTAAGATTAACTAGTAATAATTGAAATAAGATAACCTCATCGAGTATTGTGCTAGATCCACCTTCAGTAAGTATTTATATTCAGCCAAAGTACAATTAATGGTAGATAATGTAGTAACAATAGTTCAATTATGGCGATCCGTTTCTTCAATGAGGCCTGAGGTGAACTTGTCAAAATGTGATAACGAAATTGCGTCATTATTTTAGTTAATTCGGATTACTCCATTTAGTCAACTGCTTTATTGAAATCGTTGTCTCCCCCTAAGACCATGTTCCAGTTAAACAAGCCATCCTTTTAGCTTAATTTTAGATGCAACTGTCAGGACAGTCATTCTACGGCCGCTAATAAGCAGCACGAATCGGAAATAAAATATAAGTCCTCCGTGAGACTCAAAATCGCATCCCATTTTGGGGGGGGGGGCACTGGAAGCTTATCTTACCTTGATAGCTAGCCTACCGCTTGGATTGCGAGATCAGAGCAAAAGGTAAACCCTAACGATAATTATTTATTCCTATTTTCACCCTGAATGCTCTGTACTGCCATATTTAATGACTTCTACACTAGTAACGAGGAAAGAGAGCTTAAAAAATTTTATACACACAAGGCATAATAAAAGCAGAAGGGGAAGAGAAACAGCGAGTAAACTAAAGAGTTTGTGCGAATGGATAACAGAGTAGGAATAAAGAGGGTTGTTAATGAGTTAAACGTTGCTTACAACTACAAGAGAAAGTAAAGGGACATGTCATATAAAAAAGTATTAGTCGTGGTACCATGTCGAATTTAATTATTATTAGATAAATCTTTATCGACTATTATGAATTTTTTACTAGTATTTCAAAGGATATTTCCATGCGATTGTTTCGATTGACCCGTATTGGTATTTTCTCAGACTATAATTTTTTACATGCTGACTCGTGTTGAAATCCTCGCAGTATTTAGTATTGTTGAAATTATCGCTAACATTTTTGACGATATTTACGAACTGAACGTTTTGTTCAATTTCACAAACCAATCGATGAATTTTGATTAAGCTGATTTGTTTGGAAAAATACTTTGACAAAAACTTCATGGTTAAATAATTTCTTAATTAAGTTAATTTTATAGGACTTCATGGAAAACAATATTTTGTGAGAAAATTTTTCCTTTTTAACAACGAAGAATAAATTCTTTGGATTTCTTACTCTGAAGCATGCGACATATAACTGGCCATACGTAAATATTTCTTTCTGGAACCAAATCCCAACTTTTTGAAGCCTCTGACCTTGAGATTAGTCTATAATTCTTTCAAACGCAGGGCGAAATGAAAACTGGATTCTTGTATATTAAAACTTGAAGAAAAGATATTCAAAACAATATTGCCTTTTTTTTATTAAATAAGTATTTTTTTTATTTTAATCATTAAATTGTATAGGGTATTTTTTATGTTAAATATTAAAACTTTAATTTTTTCCAAATAAATTAATTAAAATTCATTGTACTAAAATACGCACCCAAGTAAAACCAACTGTACTTTGAGCCGACTTACCTGTTTGTACTTCTGCCCAAAATATGGTTTCGATCGGTCAATGTATGACTAGTTTTGTATATATATTTCAAGTTTAGTTTTGTATATATATTTTAAGTTTAGTTTTGTATATATATTTTAAGTTTAGTTTTGTATATTTATTTTAAGTTTAGTTTTGTATATATATTTTAAGTTTAGTTTTGTATATTTATTTTAAGTTTAGTTTTGTATATATATTTTAAGTTTAGTTTTGTATATATATTTTAAGTTTAGTTTTGTATATTTATTTTAAGTTTAGTTTTGTATATATATTTTAAGTTTAGTTTTGTATATATATTTCAAGTTTAGTTTTGTATATATATTTCAAGTTTAGTTTTGTATATATATTTCAAGTTTAGTTTTGTATATATATTTCAAGTTTAGTTTTGTATATATATTTCAAGTTTAGTTTTGTATATATATTTCAAGTTTAGTTTTGTATATATATTTCAAGTTTAGTTTTGTATATATATTTCAAGTTTAGTTTTGTATATATATTTCAAGTTTAGTTTTGTATATATATTTCAAGTTTAGTTTTGTATATATATTTCAAGTTTAGTTTTGTATATATATTTCAAGTTTAGTTTTGTATATATATTTCAAGTTTAGTTTTGTATATACATTTCAAGTTTAGTTTTGTATATTTATTTTAAGTTTAGTTTTGTATATTTATTTTAAGCAAAATCCTTTCATTACGTCTGATAAGCTTAATAACATTATCAATGAAAGGATATTATGAAATGATTTTGCTTAAAATAAATAGACAAAACTTGTTTATATCATTTAATGAAACATGTATTAATGAAAAAATGCTACCTAAATGCACACACACAATATATATATATATATATATATATATATATATATATTTACAGAGAGAGAGAGAGATATGGCGTTCATCAAGAAACTGTAAATCAAATATTCGTTTCTGGGAACATCTTTTTGTCTAACTATCGTTCTATGCATGTTCAACGGTAAAAAAAAAGGCAAAAGTATTGGAAAACAAATCTTGGTGAGCACGTTGACTAGTACAGACATTTTGTGCAGGTCATTATTTAACAGAAATGACTGCAGAATCTGTTGAACAATTTTCAAGTCGTACACGAGGCTGATCAACGTTCCCTCCTAAAGCACCAAAGATTTATGACACCGCACACCATGATGCCAGAGGTTGGATATGTGTCTTGCTTGCGATTATACTCTAATATATATCTATCCCCTGAGTCTGCATGGCACATATAAACAGCCATCAGTTACATGAAAACGGGACCATATCTCATTAACGGAGTTTAGAGTGCCGTTCGTCCGAACAAGTGATTCTCTTGCTACAGCTCTTGCACTGCATTTTGTCTCTGGCTTCCCAGAGTCTATCGACAATTCTCCAGGCGCCCGCGCTGCATCACAGACTGACTGAACAACGAACCTTAGATTTCTTTTCCTCTCTTTATTTCAGCTGATATACAATAGCAGTAGCATCGTTTTGGAGTAAGCTGGAGTAAGATGGAAACGGAAAGTATGACGTCCGATCTTTCTAGATCGGCCAGAAAATTGTCTTCATCACATGATGGGATGTATAAATCTACTGAAGCCATGGACGCCAAGGAATCTGACTGAGGATGTACTCTAAAATTGTGGGACATTTTCTAAAGCCTCTTGTGCATACGATTAAACGAGATCAACCCCCAAGACTGAGTTTCATCATGTAGGAAACTGATTATGGGCGAAGGGGTTTCGAAATAATGTCTTTTTAAAGGTATAAATGCAAAAATATGTGTGTATTTGTGTGCGTACGCGTATGTATTAAAATAAATGTAGACATGTTCCGAGAACAAAAATGTATTATCTCTATTCCCAAAATAATGCGTACACACAAATACACACACACACACACATATATATATATATATATATATATATATATATATACATATATATATATATATATATATATATTGAGAGAGAAATGTAGCAGACAAATAGGGAAAGGATACATTTTTGAAAGCCATTCACGTGCGCTCACACATGTGTATAGCTATTTACAAAGCGCCGTATAGCATCTACCGAAGATCGAACTCACAACTCAGTGGTAATTGATCGAGTGAGACTTGCTTGCTAAACATTATACCACCACGAAGTGCCCATTGACGGCGATTTTGCAGCTTAGATGTGGCTAAATTAATGCGCTATATTGTATATACATACATACATACATACATACATACATACATACATACATACATACATACATATCTGCCTAAGTGAAACCTTGGTAGGTGTGTCTGGCTCATTAGGTTTGACTATATAAATATATATATATATACATATAAACACATATGTTTTTATACATGCATATATATATACACACACACTCGCACACACACGCACACCATATATATATATATATATATATATATATATATATATATATATATATATATATAATTACTGATTGGGTGTGCATATATTTTGTGATGACAGAGTGTATAATTATTAAGTATTTTTGACCAGGCGTCTCATTTTCATTCGTAATCAACCTTTGATATAATAGAACGATACGAAATTTATTGCCCTGAAATTAAAAAGACATTTTCAAAACTGTATTCAATGGAAAATAAACTGAATTTAATGATTTTTTTCATTCAAATTATACACCAGTGCCTTGTTTCGAGTTGCATAAATCAATGTTACTTCGATTTTCTGTCGCAGGCGAAACGGACGCATACATATCCTATCTACGTAGGCGCGCACACACATTCACACATTCACACATTCACACGCCCACTCTCCCATTCGCATTATATAAGAGGTCACATTTGATAAAAACTATAAACCAGTATTTTTTTTTTGTTTTCCTCTTCTAAAGTAAAGCAAGAAAAAAACAAGAGTGTATTTGGCGACAACATTGACATTATTACTGTCGGGGAACATCAGAAATGAAATAATTAATATAATTTATTAATTAATAAATTAACAAATGTGTATTAGAAATTACAAGTGCAAATAACAAAATAATGAGTACAGAGTAATTGAGTCATATGGCATGTTGTTCATTGGCAGAAGCTTAAATATGTATTGCAAGAAAATCAATGTATATTTATGCACATTACTTCGGAATAAGTCTACTCGACATAATAACGAATTACAAAATATTATATAGTTTCTCTCACTGTCAAAGTATCTATCTGTCTATGTATGTATGTATGTATGTATATATCTATCTATCTATATACATATATATATACATATTAAGGTATATATATATATATATATATATATATATATATATATATATATATATATATATACAGAGAGAGTGAGAGAGAGAGAGAAAGATAGATAGATAAATTTTTTTCAGTTCTGTCTATTCACATCTCTCTCTCCCGCTCCCTCTCTCTATCTATATATATATATATATATATATATATATATATATATATATATATATATACACACACATATATATATATATATATATGCATGTGTGTCACATTATTTATTTATCTATTCAGATTGATCTATCTATACATTTATGTATCTTTTCGGATCTATCCATTTATCCATTCAGATCTTTCATTCTCTCTCTCTCTCTCTCTCTCTCCGTATATATATATATATATATATATATATATATATATATATATATATATATATATATATATATATATATATATATTAAATTTACTAATTTAAATATTTGGTCCCATCGCTGCTCAGGAATTATCATGTTTCAAAAATAGAAACTAAAAACTCTAAATTTAATTTTAGAATTAAATGAAAATCCTTGGTACTAATTCATTTTCAAAGGACTTTTGGAATATCTTATTTTAAAATTTACTGAATTTATAAGCACATACATTATTGATATCAGTTGCTAAAGTTACGGGGAAATGCAATCATTTTGGCAAGGGGTGGTAGTGTATTCATTTTCACTGACAACCTGTGTATCAAAATATGAGTGACTTTCCAAATGAGGTTAAGTTAAGGTAGGGTAGGTGTGCCTGTTCAACAAATTTCAACTTTTTCGCACGTCGTCTGTTTTTTCATTGGCGAACAGTTTTACGGCGCTTTAATTTTGCTGTTAAATTTATAACTGCATACTACACAAAGATTTTGTCAAAAGTGTCGTTTGATTATGAGTACGTCATATTAAAATACAATTTTAAATTATTATTCCTAATTCTAATTACTAATATTTACTATTTTAAAATTCATAAATATATTAGTATTACTTTCTTATTTAAAAATTATTATTCAAAGACCACGTATAAATACGTATGTTTCATTTTTCATCTTTCTTCTTTTTTAATCATTTAATGAAAATCTCTAACAATGTCTGCAAAAAATAATTACAGTTGTACTGAAAACTTAGAAATGGTTATTAAAAAACATAATGCTAATATCTTGAGTAAACACTTAAACCAAAATCAAAAAGATTTAGATAGTCTAATAAAAAGAGATGAGGATGAAGAAAAATTATGTAATTGCAGAAATCCTCAAAACAGTCCTCTTATTAAATGTCGCACTGAATCATTAGTGTACCAATGCAATATCTCATCTGTTGAGGATCCAAAGTAAAAGTCTACATTGCATCTATAAGACACGAATTCAAAAGGCGTTGTAACCAACATCAAAGGTCTTTTAAAATAAGTAAATATCGAAATCTGATGTCATCTATCTAAATATTTCTGGCACTTAAAGGAAACCAATAAAACACCTACTGTAAAATGGAAATCATTAAGAAAAGCTAAAGTTTGTAGGTCATTAAATGACCCATGTCCTTTGTGCATACATGAGAAATTATATATTATTAAGTTTATCAAAAATAAAAATTTACTTACTCAAAAAAATGAAATAGCTACTTTTTGCAGATATTGTCAAAGAGTATAAATGCTGGTACCAATACTGAAGGCCTGAATAATTTTTCTTCTCACCATTGCTCATTTAGGAAGACTGGGTCTGACACAAAACGGTTTTAACCTGTTCTCTTTCTAGATGAATAACTCAAAGGTTTTTCAGTGATTCTTATGACAAATGGTATCAAGACGTCTTATCTGAAAACCTGAAAAAAAGAAAACTCAGTTGAATCATTTTATGGGATATTGCGACATGGCGTAATGGTTAGTAAGTTTCGCTAGAACAATTACGACTAAATAGTGAGTTCGATCCTCACTGGGTGCCTCATACTTTCGGGGCCTTGTACCACATCAAAGCTACGCTTAGAAAACCACTATATATATATATATATATATATATATATATATATATATATATATATATATATATATATATATATATATATATATATATATATCAGTTTATTCAGATTTATATATCTGTCTATCTGTCTCATCTATTCAGATCTATATATTCATTTATCCATCTATCTCAGTCTGTTCAGATCTATCCCAGTCTATTCAGATCTATCTATCTCTCTAATTGAAGACGCCTCGGTTAGCGAGTCTAGTCTGATTGAGCATTAGTAATGAGTACTTAACTCGATCCTGATTGTGTGCCACATGCAACATTTATACACAAGACTAGCAGCATGGCCGGGCGGTGCCTGTGCTTGATTCAAAAATCGTACGACTCATACAGCAAACGCTATCACTTGACTTAAAATATTTTTGCCCTTCCTTGCCTTTAAAGGAATGCTCTTTGCCGTGCTGATGTTGCTACATGCCTTATTTCTTGCCTATCTCACACTGCGAATTTTTTCTAAGCTCTATACTAAACATTAAATCTGTTATGAAAAAAGAACTAAACAAAATGAACACAAAACGATCAGCTTTAAAAAAGGACACGTAACTGGAAAAACCTAATGAAAAAAAAATGTTAACAATAAATACTTTTTCACACCCAACCCACTTCTGTGGTATCAGATTCAACATTGAGTTTAAGCAAGCGAATGAGCCAATTGGAGTAAAGTGCCATGCAGATTTAAATTTTTCCCACTTGTGACAAATGCAGCCATCGATTTTTTTTTGCATGCTAGCATGCTAGTTAACATTCGTGTCAGTCAGCTGTTGGCTCTCACGCTGGCCAATAGAATCTTCCTGCCTATTCGTGGCAGCCAGCTATAGGCTCTCACTCTGGCCAGTAGAAAATGGCCGTAAACTACATGAAAACTGTCGTAGAAGCATGAAAAAATCGATTATTTCCACTATCGATGGGAGTTGGGAAATGCAATGTCGGTCTTGGCCTTCCCGCTAACTTGGAGCATGTGCATGTAAATTTTGGTGCAAATCTGTCGAAAATTGCCGTCGTGCATTCGTTACACACAGAGACACACACACATCCTGCCTTTTATAGATAGAGATAATAAGGATAACATAAAAAAACGATGTCGTAAAGGTAGTAGAATGAAAGGGAAAATAAAAATTGTGAACGGAAGAGAGATTAATGGAGTGGAAGCAGGAAACGGGAATAGTAAAAAAACACATCAACTTAATTTGAGGAAAGGGTTAGGGAAGAGGAGACACAGAATGGAAGAACGAACGACGCCAAAAAGATATTTTCACATTCAATTATTGAAGGGTATCAAGAGAATTAAAGGGAAAGACAGAAAACTAAAGAAAAGAAATATATTCAGGTCATCATACTTTTGCAATTTCATGTGACAAATCCAAGGATACAGAATCTGTCGACAGGATACGAATAAAAAGCAGCAAAATCATGCCATTTAGTATTTGATCTGAAGTTACGACTCCGGAGTTCAAGTAATGGCGCGGGTTTCAAAGTTGCATTTCAAACGCTGACATGATGACTTCAATCGTTTACGTATGTATAAAAGAAAAGAAATTCTAACACTTTGTGAACATTATCAAAGAATTATTGAATATTATGTATAGCTGTTATGCTTTTATGTGCCTTTGCAATTCAAAATTCTGAGAGAGAAATGAAATATTTTGTTCAGTTTCTTTTAGTTTTGTTAGATTCGATTCGGATTGCTTCGTTGTATTCACTTATGTGCAAATATCCTTGCAAAAGTTATGAATCCACCTACCCCATTTATGGGTTAATTAGTAAGACTTGTATTAATGAATTATTATTATTATTATCTCGCTCCCCAAAAATCGTACGATCTAAAAATATTTTCTTGCTTTAAATAACCTACAAAGGATTGATAAGCCGTAGAAAAAGAGTCAATCAATCATTCATATATATATATATATATATATATATATATATATATATTATTATTATTATTATTATTATTATTAAGCTCTACTCTGTATTGATCACTTTTTAAGATATAATATTCAGACACTGGAATTAAGTTAACCTACACTTAGATATATATATATATATATATATATATATATATATAGCTTCGAGGAAACAGTTTAGATATTGTCTGGTGTATTAAAATTATATAACTTAGCTTAGATAGATAGAGAGAGAGAGAGGGAGAGAGATAGATAGATAGAGAGAGAGAGACAGACAGACATAGATAGATAGATAGATAGATAGATAGATAGATTAACCACGTTTGAGAAAAAATGTCGAAAAGAGATAAATATTTTTTTTTCAAAATGAAGATCTGGTGATCACCCCAACCTTGTCAACCAGGACACCCGCTCGATGGTGTGTCGATTAACGGTATAAAAGAAAAGGATTAACTCTCTCTCCTTTCTCTTTTGTGACTGGATGTAGTAACGATAAAAGGAGACACTCCTTGTAAACCGGCTACTTAATTTCATACTACCCACGTGAACACACATACACGCGTGGCGCGCAAACACACAGACACACAGTCTATGTCTAAGTACATAAATGTTTTATTTCCTTATTTTTTGCTGTTTGTAAACATGTAATATAATTTCTCTTTTTTTTGCGAGCTATGCTGTTTCTTATAATAATAATTCTTGTTTACATATATAAAATCATCTACGTCTTTAATTCATTTTTTCTTTGAAAATGTTAATATATTTTGAAAGTCTCCATTCCCGTCGCAACACCTCTCTTTAGAAACTTGTGGCCAACAGCAACCACGTTCTTGACAAAGATGTAGCTCTTTTTCGCTACAAGGACTTCCTACTTGCCATGAAAATAACATTTTCGAATCCTTGCGCTTTATCGAGGCAGAAACTGGCAGACAATACGAGAAATGTGAAACCGAATTATATAAAAGTAAAATCAAAGAATTCAAATGCAAGAACGCGGGAAAAATTGAAAATAAATTTGGAAACTAAAAGCAACGGTTAAGATATTTTTAAGGTAAATTTTCTTGAAAATATAATAAACTGTGTTGGGAATTCCAAGAACTGATCAAGTTTCCAAAGCTTTTGGCAAAAAGATACCGGCACAAAACTTGCGCCATTCTTCTAAGAAATATCCCTAATGATATTCCGACCGTTTTTATCCGAGATTTGTATAATGCCTCTCGGTGTCTTGACGCAAGTCTTCTTAAGGATAAAAGCGTGCGAAGATCTCTGACTTAATATTTCCTCATTGACATCTGATCTTGAGTCTGATGTTATGCATATCTCTGTATTCTGTTTTAGGCAAAAAGGTAAAAGAACAACCAATATCACGTTTATAGATGTGCTTCCTTGGACACCCTTTACGGCAATTACGAAGTATCCATGTAAAAGCAGTTATCTTTTTCCCTTCCATTTTGTATGAAATATACTTAGATACGAGGGGCATTGTCAAATGGATGCGTAAAGCGCCTCTTGCATACCTTCGTTCGTATGCAGCTCAGGATTTTCCGCCAGACAAGTACCCGAGCAAGTATGCGTACATGAATACATACATAAAAAACTTATATGCATACATGGATATGTGTGTGTGTGCGTGCGTGCGTGCGTGCGTGCGTGCGTGCGTGCGTGCGTGTGTGTGTGTGTGTGTGCAAGCAATTGGAATAAGGTATATTTAGGCAGCAAGTATTCATCTGAAATGTTTGATTATCACGGACCGATATGGGGTCTGTTTGATAATTAGAATACAGACAAAGAAATACTAACTACAACATGGACACCATATCGCTACTTGATAATAACTGCAAAAGTCGAAATTACTTGAAAAAAGATAATAAAATATAAACTTCGAACAGTTTATTCAAAATGTATATAGTGTGCGAGGGATAAATTGTCGTCTAAATTAACAGATATATTCAACAAAATTACACAAAAATATCTTGAAATACTAAAGAGTAAATTTATTCAATGATTTCGCCATTGGCTTCAACTAAGGCCTCTAGACGACTTCTGAATCTCCTGCAACTGTTCTGGACAATCTCCTTGATTAAGTTGGTGAATGCTGCCATAATCCTTGCCTTCAGTTCATCTTTGGTGTTACAAGGTTTTTTTGGTCTCTCGCTCAAGTACATAATAATTAAGGGGGTTGCAGTCTGGGGAGTTAGTGTTGCCAGAGATAGGGTCTTCCAGCAGCTACCTTCGTGGTCCAAGACAGCACTACCTCCTCGAGGTAC
>OZ038476.1:45948054-46123054 GCA_964036315.1 Acanthosepion esculentum | reverse complement strand
GAAAGAAATGTCTTAATAGAAATTACCGTTGTCTTTTTATCAACCTTTAAAATATGGGAGGTATTTCAGCTCTACCCAGTATTTTGTAACATGATGTACACAGTATTTTGAGCAAAGGTACAGTCATATTCACGCAAAAAAAAAAAAATGGTAGCAGCCTTGCAACGGCATTAAGCTCACACTACCAGAAACAAAATTATAAAAACAAAATTACACATTCTAGTGGCTATTTCTCTATTGCAGCATAAAACCGGATGTGATATCAGATTCTATTATATGCACGTGGATACTGGAAACCTGGCAGATCATTTCTGCAGCCACCATGGCAAAGTAATTAAAAATGCTGCCTAACGAACACAATAGACGGCAGTCAATGTCATTTTTTGAGGAAGAAAGACGAAATGGCTTTTTGGACGACGGTTATATCGAAGATAACGAAAGCACACATTGCTCTGGCAAAATAGATGAGATGTTTCTGACATCTATATTTAACACGGACAACAGCGAAGCTAATTAAAGTGGGCTTAAAATCTACGGGAATATATATTTTAAACAAATGCAATTCTTTGTTACAGATTTAAACTCTTTGTTGCACATTCCTTAGTCTATATAATAGATATAACTCACGGTCGATCATACCATTCAATTATAATGACACACGTAAAAAGTTAATGTTTAGTTCTCGTGTATAATACGCACGCTTAGCTTTTCGGCTTAAAAGTAAATATTATACATGAATAATTATAGAATATACGATATATATTAAAACTACAATAATAATCACCGGTATTTCCGCTACTTCCATTTTTATATTCAGACTTTAAAATATATTTATTTTCGCAATCTTTCTGGTTTTTAAAAGGTGTGCCGCTGAAGCAGTAGTTGTAGTAGTATTCTTAGCGAATTTAGTTTTCATTGGATAGCGTACAACTTTGCCTCCGTGCCTCATTTAATTTTATCCAATATCTACAGTTTTCATCATCGTTTTCCTTGATCTTACGGTATGCTGATTAGCCCCCACAACACCCCAAAATGTTACGAATATGCACACACAACGACTAGTTAAATAGAACTCCCCTACTCTTGCTTCAGTTTGTTTAACCCTTGGTTTGTCTAAATTCACACTGTTGATTTATTTGCGTGAGCACAAAACAGTGTTTCCTCCTCCTGTCCAGACTACTGCCGCTTATTCTGCTGGCCTGTGGCCAAGAGCAAAATAAAATTATAAGTCATCAACATCGACATATTACTACTTCCGTTTGTGTATATTGAATGGTGGTTGGCGAAGAAGACAATCAGCCTTACGTTAATGCGCATGAGAAAAAGAGTTCAGCACACAGCCAGAGAGAGAGAGAGAGAGAGAGAGAGAGAGATAAAGATGAATAGAAAGAAGAAGTTAAGAGAAAAAGAATGAAAAGCAGATAAAGGAATGGATAAAGAACGGGATAAAAATTCGAAAAAGAAACACCAAAATATTCTTTAGGGTATAAAAAGTAACGATGAAAGATCCTGAAAAGTAAGACGAAGCCAGAAAGAATTTCAGATAAGAAGGAAGAGAATATCATCTAGAAAAATAGCGAAAGAGAAACAAAAAAATAAATAAATAAAATAAAAAAAGGATTCCATAGAATAAAGAATTAGAAGAATTATTAAAGAAAAATAATCCGAAGAGTAATCCAGGCTTGAATGGCAGCGGGGGGATTCTAAAGAGACTGGTGCGAACAGCCGAAGAGATGGAAGTAAAACTTCCTAAGTTAACATAGTAAGCCGGTAGTGTCTTAAGCGAGAAGAAGAAAAAAATGGAAGATGAGACGTAAAAGAAAAAGAACGTGTATGACGAGATAGCCCTGGGGGAAGTGGCGCCTCGAGTCACTGAAGAAGGGAACTGAAGCAACAAATTGCTGACACTCGTAAGCTCTGCCCTGAAACGACATAAACATCATTTCCGCCTGGCCTTCCATTCACCGTCTAACTTGCTCTTTCGTCTTCTTTCATAGCAGCTGTTTAGTCGACTCCACTGAATGCCAGTCGTTCCCATAGAAGCCGCCATGAATCACCAAGCGTCCAACAACGACCATAAAGAACAAGAGAAGAAAGTATCTACGATAGAGAGACTGACATTAAACGTGGCCCGTAATCAATTCATTCACCTTTTATACCGTAGGACTCTTCGCTGGGATTTTAGGAGCCTTCATTGGCTCGGCTTCGTTGGTCCAACTTTTAAGACATAACATACTATCCATTTCTTGCGTCATTGGGTAATGTGTAAATCAACCAACGCGCATTCGTTTTGACATCTTTTCAACGAAGTACTTGTGACTTGATTGATCAGAATTGTATACATACCAGAATGGAGAAGAATATAGAGCCAGTTTTTCGCTTTCGTTTAAAAGGTGGACAGGGAGCAGGACTTGGGATGGGTTTGTGAATTGACTTGTAAAACGTTCTTTTAAATGTTTTGTGAATATATATTCATGAATTCATATGTATATAGAAAGACAAACATCGATATATATATATATATATATATATATATATATATATATATATGAAACTGACAGTCGATGCTTGCTGTTGACCTTAGTGTCCGCTTTTATATCTACATACGCACTATGTCTGATACTGAGCACTTATACCCATAAATATAGCATGCCTTGAAATTATATTTTTATCATACAAAGGGGTCCAAAAGTAGGTAAATAGTAATGAAAAACAAAACGTATTGATATTGTATTGAAACATGTCAATAATTAACATATCAATCACTCAAATGTTCAAACTGTTTGCTCGTCATTCGCACTCTCCTCTTTACTTGTAAAACATTTATTATTATTACTTATGAAAAAATTAAAATTATAATAAATCTATTACAATAAAAATAATGAAAAGAAAAATACTTATTATAAATTAAATGAATTCTAGTTTTAAATGAATACTAGAACCACTTAATACGCGTATAATAATTTTGCATCCCCCATATATATATATATATATATATATATATATATATATATATATATATATATATATATAATCATTTATTTATTTAAATATTATAATATAAATATGTTATAAAATCACTACAAAAATAGCCATTTTGTTTCAACACTTCTGGTGTCTTATCAAGTGATGATGAGTTGAAACAAAATGGCTATTTTTGTAGTGATTTTATAACATATTTATGTTATAATATTTAAATAAATAAATGATTATATCTGCTCTACTCTGTATTGAGCACTCTTTAAAGAATAATAATTGTTGGTTATTGGAATTTACTCCGTATATACCAATCTCACACTTGTATATATATATATATATATATATATATATATATATATATATATATACATGGGGGCTTCAGATTATCCTGAAGATCCGTTTAGGTGAAACCTAGGTAGGTTGTTCCTGGCTCTTTAGGATTTATTTCGTAAGTTACTCCAAAATTCGCTTGACGAGGAAATGGAACTAATGTCTTTAATTTAATTTAATAACAAAATTAAATTCAAAGCTATTAGCTTCCATTTTTGAAACATGGTTATCACTGTGTAGCGAACAAAGACTATTTTAAATCAATTAATTTATAATATTAATGCTCTGTAAATTTACATTGAGCTCGCTTGATGAGGAAATGGAACTAATGTCTTTGGTTTAATAACAAAATTAAATTCAGGGGCTTTAGCTTCCATTTCTGAAACATGGTTATCACTGTGTAGCGGTAAAACCATATTTTAAATCTATTAATTTATAATATTAATGCTCTGTAAATTTAAATTTACATTGAGCACTATTGTGTAAAAATAAAAATATCTATAAGAACACCGGATTTTATATCTTACTGTTCTTTCTTTTTTATTTATATATATATATATATATATATATACATATATATATATATATATATATATATATATATATATATATATATATATATATATATATATATATATATGTGTGTGTGTGTGTGTGTGTGTGTGTGTGTGGAACTCTATTACCCTATTCACATGCCCATTTCACCCCCGGGATAATCTCCCTGGGGCTTGTCAATGCAAAAACTGTTGTCCATCTGAATAGGGTAACAGGGTTTCATTTTTTATGTAATTCATTTATATGCACAATAATAAATATATTGAGCTCAGTGGATCAGTTTTAATATTTTATATTATTAGGATCTACTTGGATTATTTACCTACGGATTTTTAACTATATATATATATATATATATATATATATATATATATATATATATATATATATATATATATATATATATATATATATGTCTATTATGTTTGATCATGAGCAGTTCTAAACTCCTTATATTTGCTTTAATTTCGGGAGAAAATAAAGAGAACATTATGCTGTTCCTTAATCTAAGCTTTCGGCATATTCATGAGCCATATTCAGAGAGGTTACGTGGACATTTCAACAAAGATATTCACCATCAAAGATGATATTCTGTTATGTTGACATAGAAGATTGCTCTGCGACAGTATCGGTCGTGGAATAACAGGCGTAGGTAGTAAATTCGTTTTGCGGTTCTATGCCGTTGTACCACGCGAGAGAACGAAATATTAACAACTGCTACTCCAATACATTATATATATATATATATATATGTAAATATATATATATATATATATATATATATATATATATATATATATATATATATATATATATATATATATATATATATATATATATATATATATATATATATATGTATATAGTAATAGTTTGTAACCTTGGAACACTAAATAAATTACGACTGGGGATTGAGTTCTATCCTTACTAAGTGCTCCATACTGTCGGGCTTGTGGCACATCTAATCTCTCGCTTAGAAAACCTCTCTTCCCACACACACACACACACACATATATATATATATATATATATATATATATATATATATATATATATATATATATATATCTCATAGGATAACGAACAGATGGAAAATGTTTATAAATTTAAAATGTTTTAATTTTATTTAAATATGTAATAAAGAGAAAATACAAACACTTCTAGTTCTGTGCTGTTTGTTTTTCATTGATCAGGTACATCTCACGTGTCTTTATCTTGTGACGTTAACGTGTATCTGTGCGCGTGTGTATGTGTTAGAGAGAGAGAGAGAGGGAGGGAGAGAGAGAGAGAGAGAGAGAGAACGCTTGTCCAAGCGAGTTTGATTAAAATGAACCGACAAGGTATGTCGTTTTAATTAAATTTAAATTTTATTTTAAATCAAACGTACTAGGATGAATGAGTGCTGTCTCTGGTCGTCGGATCTGATAAGGTATTTTAATTTATTGTCCCACTTATACTAAAAAATCACAACGCATTTTCGTTACACACAGTTTTGAACGGAAGCAAACACATTTCACGTCGTCGAATATATATATGTATGTATATATATATATATATATATATATATATATATATATATATATATATATATATATACGTGTGTGTGTGTATATATATGTGTGTGTGTGTGTGAGTGTGTATGTATATATATAATGCTAAAATAGATTTAAGGTTTGCTGTATTATGGGTAAAAGTGTTCAATAGAACAAGGATAGAATGTATTTAAATACAAATACAAATATAAATATAAATGTGGTCACTGAGTTCAACATCGAGCGGCGACAGTCTGTTTCATGCTTGAACGCAATCTTCAGCCTTGTGTATTGGCTTGAATTTTTATGTGGGCTGGACAGTGGTGCATTATGAATAGCAACGTCTATTGTATTATCCTAACGGATATGGAGAGGCAGTAACGTGTATATCTGAAATTATTCTGGAGGTTATTGAGGATAAATAATTCCGAACGCATTTTTAAATTAAGTTTTCACTCATTATTTATTATTGATAGCTTGATTATCTGTTGTTTGTATATACATACATACATACATACATATATATATATATATATATATACATATATATATATATATACATATATATATATATATATATATATATACATATATATATATATATATATACATACATATATATATATATATATATATATATATATATATATATATATATATATATATATACGTATATTTCGGGAGCATGTTTTAATTAAGGCTCTTATTTCATTTCATTAAGGATCTTAACGAAAATGAGGAGACAGAATATGTCTAAACTGTACAACGAAACATGCTTTAATATATATATATATATATATATATATATATATATATATATAACAGTGGACACTAGCATGAAACAGACTGTCGCCTCTAAGTGCTGACTTCCATGTCCACTTTTATATTTACATACGCTCTATCTCTGATATTGAGCACTTTATCCCATAAATATAGCACACTTTAAGACTATATTTCTTCATATATATATATACATATATATACATATATATATATATATATATATATATATATATATATATATATATATATATATATATATATATATATATATATATATATACATACATACATATACATATATATAAATATATATATATATATATATATATATATATATATATATATATATATACATATTCGGATATATACTTGTACCTACGTTTTGGTATGCGACTTAATTTTCCCTGAATTACAGCTTGTCGGGCACAATTCTGTGTTGCTAAAAGTAAACAAATGGCTTATGGGAGGAACGCTGCTACGTAGCCCAAAAATAAAATTGCCCCAAAAGTATATGCATATATATATATATATATATATATATATATATATATATATATATATATATATATGTTTATGGTAGTCATTGGTAATTTTTTATCTGCAAAGTATGTATGTTTGAGGTAAACCCGAACATGCTCAGACGGGTTATAATATCATATAATAATATATATAATATAATAATGGGCGGGTTATAATATATGTCTATGAACTGTCGAAAATTTACGTTCTTATTTATTCGTTTATATTTCTGGAAATTTCATAGTTTACATTAGTAAATCTTGTTACCGTAGACATTTCAGTTGCTCTATCAATCCTGCCATCAAAAATCTTTGCTATTCACAAATGTTGTCCTACGAAATTTTTCTCTTCTATAATATATGACACAATCTTTATCATTCATACAGCTTGCTCTCCAGTTCTTAGTAATGAGATACCCCGTTATAAAGGTATCATAGAGCATTACACGTCGCTAATATTTGGACAAGTCTCGTGTTACCATGATAACAGAATCTGTTGGTCGGAAAGTTAGTTCATTTTTTATTTTTATGCTGACAGTTTTTTTTCTCGCACTTCTCGCCCGTGGAACTCTCTTCTAGCTTCTTGCTTTCCAGTCAAGTTTGATCTTTAAAAATTTAAATGCAATGGCAATCGTTATCTACAGTCTTCTTCATTCCTCTTCTTTTATTTTTCTCGCTCTCCTAATAACGTTTCCTGTTTCTTTCACATTCAGTAACCTTTTGTGTGGTAATAGTTTTATTGCCTTGCTTGGGGTGAAATGATAAAAAATAGTATCATGCTGCCAATAAATAGCTTTCTTATGTCTTTTACTTTGCATTAGATTCCTACGTAAGTAATTCCTTTAATGATTTTTTAAAAATCGATATATTTCTTATTTTCGGCAGTAGAATTGTGCAAATAATAAAGAATCACAGACAACTGATGCGGACAAGACTATAAGCAATGTATTTGAATATTCTGTCATTTTTTGACGGTATGTATTGATACAAACTATTTTTTTACACTCTGCCATTTATGAATGTCAGCGAAAGGAACAGCCCAACAGCCCATGCAAATTACAAATCGGAGTTGCCAAAAACCAAGTAAGTAGAAAAAATTAAATATCTGGGAAGTATTTTAACAGAAGGCGGAAAGGAAGACACCAAAGTCTCATTGAAATAGGGAAATGTCTCTTCCAAAAGCTAAACAAAGTGTAAAGAAATAGAATTTTGTTGGAAACAATAATGAAATGTTACATACTATCGGTCCTCCTATATGGCAACGAATGCTAGACAGTCTCCTCACAGATGAAGAAGAGACTTTAAGCAACAGAAATGTGGTTCTCCATAAGTATGCTGAGGATACCAAAGACTGAACATGTGAACAATGACGAAGGTTTAGAGAAAATGGAAACAAAAAGGAAACTTGTATTTAACATCAGAAAGAGACAGTTGAAATTTCTATTGTCCATAATAATGAAAGAAATCTAAAATAATTGGCATTTTCAGGATATATTAGGCAAGAGGGACAGAGGAAAACAGAGCATAACCTACCTAACGAGCTTGTGTAAGTAGTTGACAGGACAGTGTTTAGGAGTAAGAGCAAAAAGACAAGATTTACTAAGAGCTACAAAGGACAGGAAATTGTGGAGAGCAATGGTCGCCAGCCTACTGAAGGGACAACGTACAAGAAAGAAAAAAAGAAGAAATATGTTTGTTGTATACATTGCATATTTATGGGAGAGACAAAGTAACGCTATTGATGTTTAATTATTTAAAATGAAAGTATAGCATCGATTTTTATCTTTAAAAATCAAAATGTAATAATGTAATCTTAAAAACGATATAAGAATACCTATTCAAATATCGCATCGGGGTAAAATAGATTAGAAACGAAAATTAAGCCATATTTGATATACGGTTAGATTCAAGGAGAATGTACCGTGAATTGAAAACTTGCAAGGTCTTTAGAGATCTGCACGCTTATTGATAATCATCGATAGATGGCATCTCTCTCTCTTTTCTTTCTGTCCGTCTTTGCCTTTCTGTCTATCTGTCTCTGCCTGTCTGTCTGTCTGCATCTCCCTCTTCTCTTTCTGTCCGTCTTTGCCTCTCTGTCTATCTGTCTCTGCCTGTCTGTCTGTCTGCATCTCCCTCTTCTCTTTCTGTCCGTCTTTGCCTCTCTGTCTATCTGTCTCTGCCTGTCTGTCTGTCTGCATCTCCCTCTTCTCTTTCTGTCCGTCTTTGCCTTTCTGTCTATCTGTCTCTGCCTGTCTGTCTGTCTGCATCTCTCTATTCGCCATTTACCTTCCGGATGCTTTGAGCAATAATTGCTTTCTTCTGGTTCCTTGTCCTGCCATCCATTTACTCAAAATTGCAAATAAGTCTCTATTTTTTTTCTTTTGCGTTTGGTATACCCTAGGAGTTATACAATCACCAAGTCTTCTTTCTTTATTGTGTGTTTCAAAGCTTCTAGCTGTCTCGTTTTGAGTGTTAGCAATGATTTTTTTGCATTCTTCTATAACTTCCTTGTTTCGCACATAATCTATCCACAGCATTCTCAAAATTATTTGCTAGAACCAAGTAAATTATTTTCTGACAGGAATTCAAGAACTAATTTCAAATGTTAATAAACGAATCTTTAATGAAAGCAAGTTTTTCACTTCGTATATCAAGTAATGAAACCAAAGTAATAAGACAAAAAGATTTCGCGTTTTAAAACATGCGATGAACTTTATCTACGGAGCCATATATATATATATCTGGGTTGAGGTATGAATTTGTAAACAGTGACTATTTAAGCTAATACTGCACGACTCTTCGACAGAATTGAGTCACTGTCAGTCACTGTGTGTTTATCTGAATCTAACAATAAACACGCTAAAATTCACCTTCATCCTGTACCGTACGCTGACGGCTTGGTGGGAGAAGTTCGGACTGACGCAAATTCAGTCGGATTTCGATGCTAGCTAGAGGCCACCGGACGTCTAGCCACACTGATGAGCTGTGAAACAGCGAAACAGTCTGTCTGTGGATGACAAAAAAAAAATATATATATATATAAATGTATATATACTGTATTATATTGCGCCCTCATTTAGCTAGGAATAGACAACTCCATCCCACCCCTTTATTTATTAACCGTTAATAAGTTCCAAACTTATGCGAGTGAACATTCGACTCTCTAGTGAACACTTTCTTCATTTTTCACATTTTCCAGCATTCACTGCCATTAGGGAGATGAGACATTACTCCGTTCCTTCGGACTTTGGTATTGCACTTTTCGATATCTGTTACTACATTACACAGTTAAATTTCCACGACAGCTTCCGTTTGATGTCTCCGATGCGCAATTGACGAACAGGACTACCCCCTTGACTGACAGTCGTGCATTCCTTTTACTTACAGCTAATGATTAGTGTTTCTCTTTTGCTTTCATAGACGATATTTTCTAATAGTTTTTGGCCTGAATCTCCCAGCAACAAAGTGTCCTCTGTGCAAAATATTTTGATAAAGTTTTATCCGCTGATAGAATCATCTCAATGTAAAAGTTAATTGATAGCCGATACTAAGTTTATATAAACAGTTTTATTTTTAAATTTCCAAGTTACATAGACAAAAGCTAAAAGCGGATTCTTTCTTTTTTGCTTTCATTTATCAAGTCTATCTGTATAGGTGTTAAATTACTTCTAGGATCGTGAAAGAAAGAAAGAAAGAAAGAAAGAAAGAAAGAAAGAAAGAAAGAAAGAAAGAAAACTGGAAAGAAAGAAAGAAAGAAAACGGGAAAGAAAGAAAGAAAGAAAGAAAGAAAGAAAGAAAGAAAGAAAGAAAACTGGAAAGAAAGAAAGAAAACTGGAAAGAAAGAAAGAAAGAAAGAAAGAAAGAAAGAAAGAAAACTGGAAAGAAAGAAAGAAAGAAAACTGGAAAGAAAGAAAGAAAGAAAGAAGGAAAGAAAGAAAACGGGAAAGAAAGAAAGAAAGAAAGAAAACTGGAAAGAAAGAAAGAAAGAAAGAAAGAAAGAAAACTGGAAAGAAAGAAAGAAAGAAAGAAAGAAAGAAAGAAAGAAAACTGGAAAGAAAGAAAGAAAGAAAACGGGAAAGAAAGAAAGAAAGAAAGAAAACTGGAAAGAAAGAAAGAAAGAAAGAAAGAAAGAAAGAAAAAAGTTTCTCCTATTGACAAGAGACGCAAACTTTAAATGAATGCACTATGTAATCATTTCACATATCAAAGAAAATGTTTTTCCATTGAAGACAATAAAACTATAAAGATAAGTGAAAATTAGGCACTGTTGGATAACATTTTAAGATTTTATTTTAATCAATTCATCCCGAGCAAAGCGATAACGCTACTAACAAGCAACGGGCTACTGGAAATGAAAGAGAAAGAAAAAACTTTAGACGGAACCGGAAATTCATTAATCTATATATAATATTTTGTAACTTCCATTGTTCCATCTAAAATAGCAATACATTGACCGATCGAAACTAAATTTGACAACATAGTACTACAATGTACCGTGTTTGGAACATGCAAAGTGGTATTAATCCCAAGAATAAATTGTATTCCTAATCCATCCGAATATCATTTCGAATGGATAAGAATCCAGTTTCCATTTCGCCCTACTTTTGCGAGAACTATAAACAAATCACAAGGCCAAGCGCATCAAAAAGCTGGAATTTGACTCCAGAAATATTTACGCATGGCCAGTTGTATGTTGCTTGCTCTAGAGTAAGAAACCCTAAAATATTTTCTCCGCTGTTAAAAAGGAAAAAGAAAAAAAAATAGATTTTCTTAAAAAATATTGTTTACCATGAAGCCCTATAAAATTAAATTAAAGAAATTATTAAACCGAAAAATAAGGTTATTATTAAATTCTTTTTCCAAGCAAATCAGCTTAATCAATATTCATCGATTAGTTTGCAAAAATGAACGTAATGTTTAGTTTGTAAATCTCAACAAAAAAGTTAGCGATAACTTTAACAATATTGTGGGAATTTAAACACGAATTCGCGTGTCGCAAAATAATTCTAGTAGTATACATTTCAGGGTCTAGGCAGAGATGAATTATAGAGGTGAAGTAGAATTTAGAAGGAACTGGAAACCTAATCTTCAACAGGAAACAAGGGATAAATCTCTACTCCTGTTCAAAAGACCGAGGAGTGTGAACTGGACGATAGTAGATCCTATCTACTCCTATTAAATAAGATAAGTACGAGGTGCATTCCAGAAGTTTTGATACTTTTTAGGTGTCGGGGGTAGATATAACTGTCCTATAATAATGTAATTTTAGTATATCATTACTATATATCTAATAAACTGATCTGCCAAATGTTGTTATTTCAGACTGAAGGAGACTGCCGTAACAGCTCTTTGAACACACACTACTAAACACTGATTGACTCAGCTGACTAATTTGTAGAAGGCAGTCGAGACGGGAGGACAATTTGGAAACTCACTATGCAATACAGTTTTGGATGGCATCGAAATTATACCTCACTTTGATAAAGTGCACACACTCTGTATCACAGTCACGTGATGAAATTTTCTAGCAGTTTCAAGTTTTACATTCATAAATTAATCGACAAAGATTATTTACTGATATAATTTATACTCATAAAACGCACACACATTTTAAAAAGGTAAACGGTAAGCATATACAGTGCTGTTCGATAAAAGTGACTCACCTTATCCTTTGAATTTAGCTCAACTTTCGTTTCATCGGAGAAGAGAACATTCTTCCAGTCTTCTACGGTGAAATTTTTGTAATAGTGAGCCCATTCAAGTCTCTTGTCTTTGTTGGCTTTGCTTATTAGCGGCTTAAACCTTCGTGTACAAGATTTGTAGCCTTGTTCTAACAGCCACCGACAGACTGTTGAAGAGGCAAGACTAACACCTTGCACTTCACTTAGACTGGCTGCAATTTCTTGGCTAGTTATTGTCCTATTCTTCGCAACTTCTATCATGATTACCCTGCCAGTTCTATCATCAATCTTTTTCTTTCATTCCCTTGTTTCCTTCCTTGGAGCAGGAGTGGTATCATTATGTGCCCTAAGCACTCGAGAGACAGTTGATTGCGAGGTTATAGCAATTTCTGCAATTTCTCTCGTAGGCTTGCCTACTTTTGAGAGGGCAATAATAGATGCCTTAAGTGGTTCTGATGCGTGTTTGTACCCTTTCATCTGGTTAGTGACTTGAGTGGCTATTTCAAGCTGTTTTTATATAGTATGAATATTCTGGAATACTCTAGATTTAATTTAATTCTCTAGAATATTGTGTATTGTAAAATAGTTTTCCATATTTTGTCAAAAGCTCTTTAAATTTACCAGTTTAATCATTAGAATGTGATATCTGAGTTTTTTTCCTGAATCTCCTTTATATCCAAATTTATAATTATCAATAGAATACCTTAGGGGGAATAAGCATTTTTCCTAGGTGGTCGGGAAGAGGTCTTTATATTAGTAAGATTCAATATTATTTTAACCCCAAAAACAATAGACAAAAAAATTTTTTAGTAAAAACAAATCAGGTAAGTCATTTTTATCGAACAGCACTGTACTGTCTTTTCACACAAACTCTAATGAGAAGAAGACGGGAAGATATTGTCAATTACCTACGACGATCTACAATACGTCATTTTGTGCTGTGTTTTCGATAGGCTATTACGGTGAATTGAATGACTTTTCCACGCTAACCATCTCCTCGTTCCACTGTTCTTGAATACGATCTTTAAACGTCTTGTTAAGACGCACACCCAGTTGTGTTTTTGTTCTAATATCTAAAGTGTGTGACGTATATGCGTTTTGTTGCTATCGTGCAATTATACCAAACATTATATAAGTTATGAGTACTTTTATTACACTACACTTTTATTATTTTACTAGGAACACGGCCCGGCGTTGCACGTGCTTGATTCAAAAATCGTACGACTCATACAGCAATCGCTATCACTTGACTTAAAATATTTTTGCCCTTCCTTGCCTTTAAAGGAGTGCCCTTTGCCGTGCTGATGTTGCTACATGCCTTACTTCTTGCTTATCTCACACAGCGAGTTTTTTCTAAGCTCTATACTAAACATTAAATCTGTTACGAAAAAAAGAACTAAACAAAATGAACACAAAACGATCAGCTTTAAAAAGGACTCGTAACTGGAAAAACCGAATGAAAAAAGAATTTTAACAACAAATACTTTTTCGCACCCAACCCAGTTCTGCGGAATCAGAATCAACATTGAGTTTAAGCAAGCGAATGAGCCAATTGGAGTAAAGTGCCATGCAGATTTAAATTTTCCCCACTTATGACGAATGCAGCTATCGATTTTTTTTCTGCATGCTAGTTAACATTCGTGTCAGTCAGCTGTTGGCTCACACGCTGGCCAATAGAATCTTCCTGACTATTCGTGGCAGCCAGCTATAGGCTCTCACTCTGGCCAGTAGAAAATGGCCGCAAACTACATAAAAACTGCCGTAGAAGCATGAAAAATCGTTTATTTCCACTATCGATGGGAGTTGGGAAATGCAATGTCGGTCTTGGCCTTCCCGCTAACTTGGAGCATGTGTATGTAATTTTGGTGCAAATCCGTCGAAAATTGCGGCCGTGCATTCGTTACACGCACACACACATCCTGCTTTTATAGATAGATTATAATAATGTGAATTAAGTTGGTTTCATTAGAAAATACTTGTGTCGATGGATACCAAGGTAGGTGTTAGCTTACCGTCAAAAAATCTCCCATGCTAACAACTTACCATAAAGTATAGGATTTAGTGTTCATATTTTATAACTGGTGTATTAAACGAACCCCTATTTATTTAGTAGGGGGATCGTTTAAGGTTAAAAGGTCGGATTTACGCCATCATATACGGTATATAATAATAATAATAATAATAATAATAATAATAATAATAATAATAATAATAATAATAATAATAATAAAGGAAAAATTAAAGATTCTTTTCACTTATAATTTATTTTGTGTATATCTCTATATATTCATGTCTTCAGACCGAAACATTTTAATTTTAGATTAAAAACTTTCGGTCTATATATATATATATATATATATATATATATATATATATATGTGTGTGTGTGTGTGTGTGTGTGTGTGTGTGTGTGTGTGTGTGTGTGTGTGTGTGTGTGTGTGTGTGTCAGATAATATAGCTATACTAATCTATCCAGGCTGTCAAAAATGACGTCTTGTATAAAGTCACTGTTATTCGAAAGGAACGTTGTCAAATGTAAAACTTTAAATATATTTTTCAATGAATATAATTCATCCATTTATGCGTCTATAAGCCCATATCATCGGAACCCTTTTATTTTATTTTTCTAGATTTTTATTTTTTTCATTACTTGTTCTCCCCATCCAATATTGTAAAAAAATAACACTGCAAATCTGAGGTCACCAGTGGAAAAAATAACTGTAGTTACTTCACTTGCACTGACCACACTAAAATTTATAAGCAAACAAATATGCAAATATATATTTGTTCTATATCAAGAACATATGCACACTACAGTTCAAACGTTTGAAGACGCTCCCAGAATTACCATGGGATAAATACTTGACAGAAGAGTGAATCATTTCCATCAAAAAATTAAGAAGTGCTCTTAGATTCATTGAAAAAAAGAATGGAATCAGTTATCAAACTTATACTTTGAGAAAATTTTGCAACGAATGCCAAAAATCTGTGCTGCAGTAATCAAGGCTAAAGGAGGATATTTCGACGGGACCAAAATTTAATCATAAAATGTTTTCATTCATAATATAATTTCTAATAGAAAAACATGTCTTACTTTTTTGACCATCAAAATAATTTTCTCTTATTTTTAAAGTACACAGCATCTAATTCTTGGGTCAATAAAATAAATTAGCAGGGATAGCGTCAAACGTTTAACTTTAAAATACATATAATTGTATATCTGTATGTATATATTAATGAATGTGTGCAGTTGTATGCGTACGGATCTTAGCCTCTGAATAATAGTGTTACATTTTTGTTAAAGGCTGTACAAACTATGAATATGTTTAGTACATTGGAGAGCAATAAAGAAAAAAATGTACATTTCGCATTTGTAAAACGACTTACTCATAAGAGTAATAAATAATCAAGGTTAGGTCATTAGTCAAATATCTCTCACACAAGTCTGTATTTGTGTTAAAGTTTGAATATTAGTAACCGCATGATACTTTGATACTGTGTGTAAAGAAAAAGAAAAAGATGAATTTTGCAGATGTCTCCATTTCACAGATGAAGACACAAAAGGACTGTGTGTTTGTTAACTCGCAAGACATGCAGTGTCTATGAAAGTTTATTTTACTGAAGAATTTTGTAATTACACCAACTGCTAGACTACTGTCTTTTCCTTCATTTTTCGCCTTCTCTAGCCATAAAACATGATTTTATCTTCTTAAACAAAGCGTTGGAACTGTTTCTGAATGATATCAAACCATTAGTCTATTTAGAATATTTCGATTTTTCGCGTTGCTAGGCCATCTGTGTAGACATTGAAATTTTTTTTTTTTAAGCGTATCACCCCAAGCAAGGCTGGAGGCCACTATCCCGCAAGGGGTTATAGAAGGGTTGGAGGAAGAGCAGATAGGAGTGGTAAAGGAGAGGATGTGGAGAAAGAGAAAGACAGTGGGTCGATCAAGGCAAGGGGGTTACAGAAGATTTGGAGCGAGAGCAGATAGGAATGAAAGGTGAAAGGATGTGGAGAAGGGAAGTGGATAGATCAAGGCAACTGGAGATGTCGATTGACGCTACACTTAAACCGTTGGAGATTGTATTTGTCAGGGAAACAGTAATAGGGAAAGGAGTTCCACAGGCGAGATGTGCGAGACATGAAACTATTGGAGTAGAAGAGACGTCTACATCTAACAGTTTCAACGGTGACGGGGTGGGAACAGGATGCCAGCCTCGTAGGACGTTTAAATTCATGAAGCCTAGGGACAAGCGAAAGCAACTCCTCGGAGCAATTACCGTGAAAGTACTTTTAAAAAAGGCAGAGCAAGGCAACATCGCGTCTGTGAGAGAGCGACTGCAGACGAGATGACGGATCAGGGCCAATCACATTGCATATCCGTCTTTGGATCTTATCAAGAACCCTGAGGCAAACAGCAGGGGCCCCAGACCATATATGGCAGCAATACTCCATGCAAGGGCGAATGGTCGATTTATAGACTTGGAGGATCGATTCCGGGGAGAAAAATTTCCTGGCTCGGCACAAGGAACCAACTTTCCTTGCGGTGGCTGATGCAACTGACTCGATGTATTTGTTCCATCTCAGATCAGCGGACAGCGTGAGACCGAGCAGCCGCAGAGAGGGGCTCTCGAGAAGTTGGTCTTCAGACATTCTAATGGGATGCAGGGATGGATCCTTGTGGTGGTTAATAGAGAGCAGTTTTGTTTTAGAGGCGTTAAAGTTAACCATCCATTTCTCGCCCCAGTTCACAACCGATTGGGGGTCCCTTTCCATGTGAACTGCCATGTTAACTTTGTCAGCATCACTAGATTTGTGTTTGAGGCAGGAGTAAATTGTGATGTCGTCAGCATAGATGCCGACTTGGGAGTCTATGGCGTCAGGAAGGTCGTTTATAAATATGAGGAACAGAGTAGGGCCTAGGATGGAGCCTTGAGGAACACCTGCGTTAGTGGGATAGGAGCTGGAGATGAATCCACTGAGAACAACCTTCAATTCCCGGTTTGACAGGAATGATTGTATTAGGTCAAACAATCGACATGTGATACCATAACCCTGGAGCTTGCGAAGAAGGCCGGCATGCCAAACTCTGTCAAACGCTTTGGAGTGGTATCAAGAAAGAAAGTGGCTAATAAAAAGTGGCAAATGAAAGGTAGAGGAACCTGCATAAATTTCCACGACAGAAAATCCAAATGTGAAACCAAGAAAAATGATCAACTGAAGTGAGCTTCACGCGTCAAACAAACAAACAAACAAACAAAAAAGATAAAATAAAATAAAAGGGAAAGAAAAGAAGAAAATGTAAAAATATTAAACTTTTCTCTTCCTATAACTACCATTTTTTGTTTCAACAATTATTTATGTTTTAACATGAAAGGTCACTGGTTGCTGCATAACATATAGAGAGAGTTATGATATTTTTGCAAGTCATAATTACATTCTTTTATTCCACTTATGTGAAAGAAAATTATAATGACGACGTATTCGTCTCGAGTTCATTTACCTTGGGTGAATTCTGTATCCATAGAAAATACTCAGTGAAAATTTTCGACGAATGTATCTAATATATCTTTAAAAATAACATTCCCTGACTCTTTCCCAAACGTAGACTCTGAATTAACTCCAAACTTTAAATGTCACCTGAACGTAAACTGCCCTGTCGGCGGAGAGCAGAATACACTGACTGCATTCCATATAAAGTAGTAACACATCTCACCAAAGGTGCCATCTTCCAGATGGAATCTTGTAGGATCAAGTATTAAACCGATCAATGTCTTGACTAAAGTATAGACCGGACAAAATGTTTACCTTTTGTCTAAAGTAGAAACATTACTAATGGTTACCTACTGAGTCAAGTATAAACCTGGTTTACATTTTTAATAACGTATAGACCAGACCAATATTTACATTTTGACTCAAGTACGATAAAAGATTGATTTAACCATTAAATACCCCAAAAGTATTGTTAGTTTCATTCAACGATTTTTACGTATACAAAAGAAAATTCGGATTCGGATTTGCACTAAATATTCTATTAAATTTCAACTCCATTTCTTGGGAAAATTAATGACAAAGCGGAACAATTTTTTTTCGTCCTGAGTACTTCATCGGACGTTTCGTCCGATGAAGTACAGGAAAAAACAGTTTTCCACGTTTGTCATTAATTTTCCTAACATTGTACTAGTATATAAACATTTATCTATCTTTTTTCTCTATTTTTCCTCCAAAAAGTTTATTTCCATTGATAGGTGAACTGTAGATACTGGGAATCAAGTTAGGCCCAGACCTTAAACGAAACATACAATCTATTGCTAAAGATGATTGAAAAATGGTTGGTACTTTGGACCACTGTTGACAGATCATAAATTTTTCTGATATGCTTTACATTTACTAGAGTCAGATGAGAATAAAAATAATGAAATATTGTTGCCATGTCTGACCTAGTACTGCTTAATCCATATTTCCAACTCTTGATAGTGTTTAACACGGTCTTACAGAGAGATTACTTATTTTCCATTCTACCGTTCCTTTCCCGCATACGTAAAGTTTCAAGCCGATCCTTATTCTATCGAAAATTCCTATGACAAATGTTCAGATGAGCTCCACTCTTTATTTCCACCTGTTCAGACCTTTAGAGATATGACACGCCAGGCTATGTCTAGTGAGTCGAATCAGCCACAATTCTTCTATGTTCTAAATTTAAGAAGATAGTTCCACTTAACACTTTACAAAGAACTGCCACTTTTTGGAACAGACTCCCGTGTGGATGGTTCTCAGAACACTAAAATCTTAAGGCTACATCACGTTGAAACACCAGTTCCCGTAAGATCAGCGTAGTTAAACAACGGCGAGCATGGTCAGTACCTATTTGACTGATCGCTTTGGAATATCAGCTGCTGCAAGCTTGGATATGCAGGTGGTGTAATAAATAATGGCCTTGGAATTGTTAATTGGAGAACCGAGTTTCAATTCCATTTGGGTTCGTTATATTCACTTACACGCAAACTGTAATACATGTTTAATGTAGTTTGAATGTAGCAATCCGACGTAGGAAGTAATTTGTCCAATGTAACAGCACCAATGTCTCGTAGCAGCTATTCAGGAATTCTTAAGGTCTTCCATATCAGAGGTTGGCAGGGGATATTTGGAAAGAATAGGAAAACGTACTTTTGCAGGTCTCCTCATCTGACAGATTAGCAGTAGATCTTCCGAAAAAGAAAACAAAATGGCCGCCTTTATACACATCGGTTCAAATATTTCTAGTCTTCTGATTGGTTAATCTTCTATGAGTGTACTATAAAATGAGTCAGCTCATTTTGGTTTGCTCACTAGTACACAAAATAATCTAACACCGCAAACACCCTTTGGGAAGGTATGAATTCGCCTCTTCTCCACCATTTAATTAGTTAGACTTGTATCACTAAACAATTATTATCTTCCTACCTCCCCACAAAAAAAATTTACAATCTAAAAGAATATTTTCTGGCTTTAAATAACCTGCAAAATGTTGATAAGTCGTAGAAAACGAATTTATCAAACTACAATATAAGTATCAATTTTAAGTATTAATTTTTATCTATCCTCTTTATCCTCATAATTCTCCCTTCCATCTAACTCCTCTATATTTCGTATCACACACCGCATTCAGTAACCTTATTTTAAGAGTTGCCGTTGAGCTTTGTACTGGGTGAACTTCAGTATAAAAATTCAGAACGTACCAATAAAGATATCGTAAATTTTGAGGTGACATTAACATGAGCATAAAATTTGAATATTATGAAAAAGCACGACAATGATATAACGTTTAATACGCTGACCTAAAAGTAAAAAGTCTGGCTAAACGTCAGCTCTAATGTTTTCCTTCTGATCAACAATACTTTGACGCTCTGCCGGACTCTGATGTAAACAAAACAAATGTCGACAACCGTTCAGCATTTAGCGTTATGTTACTTCTATTCTTGCGACATTATAGAATTGTATACCTACAAAATCTTTGTAGTGGAACATATCAAAACGTGCCTTTGTACCTGTAACAAAATAGGGATACTCCCTCTCCCCCCTCTCTCTCTCTCTCTCTCTCTCACTCCATATATATATATATATATATTTAGTTGGATTGATGTGAGTTTGTGACTCTGGGTTTCACGCTATTTGCGATCGTCAGACAACGCAAAAAGTTTGTAACCCAGGATCACAAACTCACATTAATCCGACTAAATATGTTAACTCTATCACTGATATTGAGCGTTTTCCAGTAAGTAGCAGGAATATATAATATATAAATAATATATATATAAAACTGCATATATATATATATATATATATATATATATATATATATATATATATATATATATATAAAAGTGAACATGGTGCTTAGTGCTAGCACTAGCTGCCTGACGATTGCACTAGCATGAAACAGACTGTTGCCTCTAAGTGTTGACTTCTATGTTCACTTTTATATTTACACACGCTCTATCTCTGATATTGAGCAGTTTATCCCGTAAATATAGCACACTTTAAGACTATATTTCTTTATATATATATATATATATATATATATATATATATATATAAATATAATATATATATATAAAAATATATATATAATAATAATATGTATAAAAAACTGCATATATATATATATATATATTATAAATTAATTGATTTAAAATATCGTTTTTCTTTCACTACACAGTGATAACCATGTTTCAAAAATGGAAGGGGTGGTAGCGTTTCCAATTTTTTAATTTTAAGATATATCTTTCCCGTCATTGTCATAAATTTTACTTAAAAAAAAATATAACCTGGTAATATACATACTTATACTCGATAAGAAAAAATAATTTTACATACTGTAAGTAATTCTAAAACATTTACTTGGTTTTAAAAAGAAATATAGTATATTAAATATTAAAAATTAAAAAATTTTAGAATTGTAGTTAAAACATATTCTGGCCTAAACAGCCCCTAAAAATCTTTAAGTATACAAATAGAAAAAATACCGTAAGAATTTTTGCCGTTAAAAATAAAATTTTTATAAAAAAAAACCAGACGACCTGCATTTAGCGGATGTCAGAATTTGTTGAAAAATACATCCCTACCCATCCCTAAACATAACCCCGCTTTCGAATGTAACTATTAACTGATACAACAAAAATAAAAAAATTGGACACGCTACCACCTCTTGTCTAGATGAATGGATTTCTCGGTATCCTTGGAAACACTCAATTATGAATCTTTGCCGTGCCTTTAAAACTGTAAATTTAAAAATAAGTTACTCCAAAATTCGCTTGACGAGGAAATGGAACTAATGTCTTTAATTTAATTTAATAACAAAATTAAATTCGAAGCTATTAGCTTCCATTTTTGAAACATGGTTATCACTGTGTAGCGAACAAAGACTATTTTAAATCAATTAATTTATAATATTAATGCTCTGTAAATTTACATTGAGCTCGCTTGATGAGGAAATGGAACTAATGTCTTTGGTTTAATAACAAAATTAAATTCAGGGGCTTTAGCTTCCATTTCTGAAACATGGTTATCACTGTGTAGCGGTAAAACCATATTTTAAATCTATTAATTTATAATATTAATGCTCTGTAAATTTAAATTTACATTGAGCACTATTGTGTAAAAATAAAAATATCTATAAGAACACCGGATTTTATATCTTACTGTTCTTTCTTTTTTATTTATATATATATATATATATATATATATATATATATATATATATATATATATATATATATATATATATATATATATAAAGAGTGCTTCATTAAGACGGATTATATATAATGTTGTTTCTTTAAGACGGATCAAAGTCAGCAGTAAATAAATCAGTGTTATTTTTGAACATTTATTTCTCTATTGGATCATGTTATTTAAGTCATGGAAATTATGTATGAAAAATAATATCGCCTAAATGTCCGTCAAGTCTGAAAGAAAACGAAAAAATCATTAGCCGCTTAAACTTAATTCACATTAAAATTGGTACAAGTTATTAGAACACCCTTCATACTCACACACACTCACACTCACTCACTCACACACAAACACGCACACACACACACAAACACAAACACACACACACACACACACACACACACACACACATATATATATATATATATATATATATATATATATATATATAGCAAAAAGAAGTAACAATAAATGCAACAGTATTTTTTAAGAATATTTATAAGAGTATTCTAGTCTCAATAGCAAATCCGTCAGAGCTGACAAAGTAAACCTGGCTCTTGAAAAAAAAATTCCAATCAGTGGTTAACTGGGGCAGGAAATGGCTTGTACATTTTAACGTCTCCGAAACAAAACTGCTCTTGTTTAACCACCATAGACTAACGCTTTTGCCTGCCATGAGCATGGCTGATGCTAGACTTCTGGAGAGCAACACACTGTCTTCTTGGCTTCACGTTTTCAACTGATTTAAAGTGGAACGACTATATGGAACCAATAGCTGCATCTACTGCAAGGATAGTCGGGTTACTGTGTCGTGCCAGAATTTTTTTACGTCAGAATGTATCTAGCACATTTACAAATCTACCTTTCGTTCGTGCATTGCATACTGTTGACATATCTGGTTTGGTGCTCCTGCTATTCATCTCGAGGTTCTTGACAAAATCCAAAGATCTGCAATGTAATCGATTCTGAGCAGGCTTCTCAACTTCAGTGACTTTTTACCGACGTGACGTGGTTTCTCTCTATATTTTCTACAAATATTTTGATGGAAACTGCTCTGGCGAGCTTTTTTCCTGGAACCAGACTACATGATTTTAGCGTGTTACTAAATTAGCATCTAGTTCCCACCTGTTTGCTGTTGAAATAGCTAAATGCCACCGCTACATCTACTCCAACTGTTTCTTTTCTAGGACTGCCCGCCTGTGGAACTCCTTTTCATTTACTTGCTTCCCTGATAAAGACAAATTTTCAAAAATTTAGATGTCAATGTCACTCGCCATCTTCTATCTTTTTGAACCCCGGTCATCTTTTGTTCTTTTTTCAATCCTCCCTATACTCTTAATTTCTGTAACTTTCACTCCCTGTAACGCCCTGCATACTTGTGGCATTCCCGCCTTGCTTGGAGGAAAATGATTTAAATAAAAGAGAGTAACTTCATCAGTTTTCACAATTCTATGATTTTTAAAAGTTAAATTGAGATGGAGAGACGTGTGACCATGCCATGATCAGTTTCACATCTGGATGGCGTTGGGAGATTCTTTCCGTTTTATGCAGAAGAAATGTAAATCCGATTGCTGTTTAAAATGCAATCTGATTGGTTGATTATGATCACGGGATGAAGCATAGTAATTTTGCGCCAAAAATTGATCATAAGGTTTTATTGTCAAAAGCCTAATGTTATGTAGTTCATGGCAACAAGGTGTTAAGTAGTTCATGATAACAAAGTGGTAATGAGCAGATTTCAACATTGATATGACAGTTGAATTGTCGCACCAAATATGTACTGTAAGACACTACCAACTAACTGTTCATTTCTTGCTTAACTTGACGTCCATATTATCTCATTTTGATCTTACCGATGTGACCCCCATCTTCTGGTTTTCTTTTCTATATTTTGGATAGACGTCATTCCCTTGTTCAAATTTTAATTTAATCTAAATGAAAATAAAAAAGTTTCAGTGAGGGACTTGTTCGTTCCAGAGACACTCTATGATCAAAATGAAATATACTTATCCAAGTACCCTGGCTTATGTAATTCCAGAATATATATGGTTATGGGGGTCTATCTCCCAAACCCTAGGAGGAGTTCGATAACAAACAAACAGAGGCTACTACTTTATACATATATATATATATATATATATATATATATATATATATATATATATATATATATATATATATATATATATATTCACTTACGTGCCAATACCCTCCTTCTTCCTCCAGTTATGGGTAAATAGCAGGACAGACTGGGTTCTGAATTCAAAACCTGCGGAGGGTTGTTTGGGGACCGTGTGGCACGTAGTGCACCAGATCTCTGTATTCGGCCCTTCAAAAAGTGTGGTCGGTTCTGCACAAAGCCATAACCACTATAATCAGATCATATGTGCTGGTGCTTGACTGTCGGAAGAGTTCACCATATATAAATATATATATATATATATATATATATATATATAGAGAGAGAGAGAGAGAGAGAGAGGGAGAGAGACAGACAGAGAGGGAGAGAGAGGGTAAATAGAAATGCGTGTAGAGATACAAGCACTTGTGAATTTCTCGCTTTTATATTTTTTCCAATAATCCTAGCCACATTTTCGTGGAATTTGACCATAAAGATAATTCACCCATATATGAACACTTTAGTTTTTATATTAGATACTGAACTCATTAATTCATTGCTTTGTTGGAGTTTCGAGTACGAAAATTAGTACTTACGAAGAATTTGAGAAAATAATCTGGACGAAGAGGATGTGCTTTCTTCGAATGGTAAAGCACACTGAATCAAACGGTGGTTGATCGTAAAAGGGGGATGCAGTTTCGATCTCAGGGAACGCATTGTTGCTCCATGCTACTGTGAGATTCATGCATATAGTTTATATAATTATTTTTAGTTCTGTTATCGATACTGTTTTATTATTACTACCAACACTGTGCACTATATATATGTGTGTGTGTGTGTGTGTGTGTGTGTGTGTGTGTGTGTGTGTGTGTGTGTGTGTATTAAGACAAAGGGAGAGAGAGAACACAAAACCACTCTATAAATATATGCGTAATAGAATGGCATTAATAAACAAACACTTCTGCAACGCGTTTCGACCTTTAAAAGAACTTCATCGGAGTAAAATAATGTTCTTTTCGATGGGATTATATATATACAGAGTGTGGTGAGAAAATATCTACGAAAACATTGGTTATACGCCGAGTGGAAACGATGTATAAATCCATATATAAATGTACATAATTATATATATATATATATATATATATATATATATATATAATTATTTATTCGAAAATTATTAATTTATTCCGTATACACCATATATATATATATATATATATATATATATATATATATATATATATATATAATTATTTATTCGAAAATTATTAATTTATTCCGTATACACTAATCCTATACTTGTATATATATATATATATATATATATATATATATATGCACGTAAATTTCTGCGTCTGCAGAAAGATGTGTCCGCGTCATTTTAACGATTTTTCTTATGTTTGAAGAAAGGATATTACGTGTCCTCAGTTTGCGTAACCATATTGTGTGAGATTATAAAATATTTATTATTTAGCCGAGTGCTAGTTCACAACCGTATGTCACCTCGGGCGAGTTGAAGGTGTCAGACTTTTGAACGGTCGACCAGACCAGCTTGCTAAACACTGTTTAACGCAAGTCGCTATTCAATGAATTAAATAAGTATGTTTTTTTAATAGCATGTCCGATTATGGCTCTCCACAGATTCCTTTTTCTTCATTATCTTCGAATTTCCAGGACTTCTTGGAAAAGATAGTGGAGTGGTTAACCGTTGTTTTCTCTATGGCTTTTAGACTTACTGCCACCAAAGGCTAGGGATCCCAGTCAATCTTGCTATTTCCGCCATAGCTGAGGGTAGAAGTGGTGCATCCCTGCTTTCTCAAGGGCATTTTTGCGAAAGTGAATGCAACAAACTAAGCTGGGATTTGAACTCCGCTCAACGGTTCCACTTTCTGCACGGGTAACAGTTACGTTACACGCAAATCCTCTATTGAGAATATGAATGCATAGAAAGTGCTGACAAGAATCAATAGGTAGCAGAGTTTATTGCACACATAATGAGAACATAAGGTTTAGAGAATTTGACACTCACAGGGAGAAACGAAGTCAAGAAAACCTACTCAACAAGTTTGATCAAATAAATATGGGAACAATTACAATCAAGAAAAAGAGTGGTTGTAATGATCAAGTAGTTCTCAAGCCGAAGACGCTGTGGAGAACCATGATCCTCCGCCTTTAAGTTCTTGTACTCCAAACCTATTCTTAACTGCCACATTCGGATGATATATTTGTCGTTACAATTGGTTACCAACAACGGAAATTAGTTATTACTCAAACTAATTCATCTTTAAAACAAATCAGTTTATATTTGATCAAAGGCTCTTCTGAAGCGTTCCGCTTGGAGCCGCTTAAAATCACAGACCATGACGAGAGTTTTCAGCTAACAGAGAAATAGTCAAAGAAACAACTTAGATATCTATTTGTAATGCAGTTAGTGAAAATAACTTTTTTCTTTTCTTACTTTAAATGTCTGTTTCCTGTTCTAAATTCTGAGTTTATCCATAAGTAAATTCGGTTTGGGGGAACCAAATGCAATGACGGATGCATGGTCCTAACTGATCGTTCCTGAAATATATCTAAAGGGGAGTGAAAAATGGGTTACATGCGAAAATGTTCAATGTAAAAGACATTGAATTGACAGGAATAATGATACACAAGCAACCTCAAAAGCTGATCTTCATGGAACAAAATTAAAGTTGTGTGTATGGTGAGACCGTCAGAGTATTATTAATTTCTTCTTTTTCATTACGGATAGAAGCTGCAACGAGGAACAATCGTTTTATTTATTTCATTACAAGAATTTACAAAGAGGAACGATCAATTATTTTATCTTCATACCCTGGCTGGTGGCAAACGCTGCTGGTGACGCCAGGGGTGGCAGTCCCGCCATAGCCACCGAAACCGTGGTATCACCCCAGGTCGGCGGCTGATAAATCTAGACAGAGTTCAAAAAAGAAATTGCTGATGTCTTCATTGTCATACAATTGACTAATTTGAGCTTGTTATATCTAGACAGAGTTTCCAAAAAAGAAATTGCTGATATGTTCATTATTATACATTTGATTAGTTTGACCTTGTTATATCTAGACTAGTTCAAAAAAGAAATTGCCGAGATATACATCGCCATACAATTGACTAGCTTGAGTTTGCTATATCGAGACAGAGTTCAAAAAAGCAATTGCAGATGTCTTCGTTGCCATACAGTTGACTAATTTGAGTTTGTTGTATCTAGACAGAATTCAAAAAGCTTTACGCAGTCTTGTGAGTGATGACTTACTGTCCAGCCTGCAACTCATCTCCCATAGACACAACGTCAAGAGCCTATCACTAATATATATTTTATTTGTTACTTCCATTGCAAATGTTTCGATATTTCTTTTCTTTAGTGCCGCCATTTCAGACCTTTAAATCCAAAACCCGCCTTGCTGCATCCACAGTGTCAAGTCGCCCTCATTCCCTACTTATTCATTTAAGAAGAAGGGTGTTTCCCTACGATATCTTCTTCCCAAGCACTGCTACTTTGTAGAACTACAGTCTTAGCCTCTTCAAGTATAGGATTGATCGATATCTATCTATCATATGCTCGTAATATTCAATTACTTTATATATGTTCATATCAGACACCTCATTCTGTAACGATCTACCTTAGGTGGCTCTTGAGCTATGTATTAAGTGAACTTTAATAAAAAAAGAAGATATTCTTATTTCATTTTCTTGCAAACTTTTGTTCAAATATATCTTATTGTTTAACCAGAGAATTCAAAATACTTTTAGAAATGATTAATTTCATTAGTGCCGTTTAAATTCGAATTTTTAACCAATTAGCTGCACTGCAGAAGGTGTTTCTAGATTCCATTTCGGCAGAGAGGCCTTGCATTGCCTCAGCGCTTAGCGCCGAGACTTCAGTACAAGCCGTAAAAAACAGTCACACCTGGTACGAGCTGATCTTAGTCCAAAACCATTAAAGACAATTCAAAAGTATTTGTGATGGGAGTTAGGGGAGTAAATTGCCATCACAAATCACTGGTAATAATCCTGAAATGTCGGAAAGGCATTAATTGTTAAAGATATCATTGTAGGGGTCCGTGGTTCTTGTCTATGTAAGAGAACAGGTGTTGTTGATTGTTCGTCGCGGAATTGTAAAAGGAATAGCCCAAAGAGCAAAGAGAGAAAAGTAAGAAATAAAGATAAGAAGGAAAAAGAAAAGCCAGTATATGATCTGCTGGGCAACAGTAAATATTTATACCCTCAAAATATCACATTTCGAATTTCGTAAGCACTAGACTGACCGTAATAGGGCTAAAAGATCATTTTGTCTTGTTATGAGATCAGACTAACTTCTCGTTTGTGACGGGATATTTATGTCAACTATTTATCAAAACTTTTATTCAAATCAGATTGGCTACCCAAAGCAAGATTCTAAAATTAGAATCTTTCTTCTTCGAGGACAATTTTCCTTATTCCATGTTTCTTTTGACGTCTTCGACTTTTCCAGATGTGACCCAACATTAAATTATTCTAATTATGACGTTTTATTTCACAATAAAAACTCTTGATTTCACAATAGGATAGCGGCTCGTAACGAAAAATTGGAGTACCAAGTTCGAATTCCAGTTGAGTTTCGTTACAGTCACTTTCGCGCAGATACTCTTTGGAGAGGTAAAATCCATCTCTTCTCCCTCCAGCTATGTGTTAAATAGTAGGGAAGACTGGACTCTTCAGACTTGGTTTGCAACCACTCTAGTCTAAAACGACAACGTTGAATTTGAAACCGTATGTAGCTCGAGCAAAGTACATACTATGTGGATAACGAAAGGATTGTGGAGTTTACAATGACTGTTGAGTCATTGTAATCTGGTTACAAACCAAAGCTGTAGAGCCCAGTCTGTCTGACTATTTAATAATGGTTTGGGGACAAAATAAAAAATCCCCTCTCACTTGCAACCACGCATCACAATAAAATAAACGCTTTTCAGCGCTAATGATGAATTAGTCAAATAAAGCTTCATAAGCGTCTACATAGAGTTGTTACTATATTACAAATGGGTTGAGTTTAAATCAAGTTTAATCAATGAAATCAGTCAATATCACTATACCAAGTAGATACATACAGTAGATTCAATTTAAGTATATTTATAGTACTGTTTAATAAAATGTGTTTATTTCTTTTAAATTAGAAAAAAAAGGTGAGATCAATTTGATGTCTACTAGCTGCTGATATTAACGTTAATAACTGGCCACTCGTATTCGAGGATACCAGTCTATTAGGCGGCTTGCCTATCACTATTGTAGACGTTTGCTCAGACGCATTTTGCACAGAACCCACCTGTGATTTATACTGCAACTGTGCTGAGCAGACCTTAGTTACAGTTTCTGGAAGAGAAGCGTGTTATCTAACGTGAACAACAATCTCAACACGCTCAAACCATTGGTAACAATGACTTGTAACTTTGTGCTAGCACAGCCACGGATGACCCCTCTCCCCAATATTCCGTCAATCCAATTTCACCAACAAGGCTTGGGTTAGGCCGTGGTATGGTTTTCAGACACTTTCCAAAGGTGCCACACGCGGGGAATCACCTCCTCTAGACCGATAATATCAAGAAGTCACCTTCCTGACAAATCGACCATGGTTAGATTCGAACCCGGGTCAGAAATCGAACGTTAATCTCATTATTACTATCTTAATATTAGCCGAATCACCAACTTCGAGGTAATCGCCTTCCGCTGGTCGCCAGTTGAGTTTTCTCTTATCCACTTTTGGCATAAAAATACTTAAAACTATTTCGCAAAATGTGTACAAAAATGTCATAATAATAGTAGTATCTTCCTAGGAACATTCATTGGTAAACATCTGTGCAGACGTTATACACTGTTTATGGACGCACTTCTAACAAAACAAAAGGATCAGAGCTTTGCAGTTGATATCTCCACTGACCTAAGATCTAACCAACCAATGAGGAAATAACTGGTTTGTAAACTCCAGCATTTCAAAAACCAATCTAATATCGTTTCATTATCACCGATCAGTCACTTGAATTTTTCTCCACTCATTATTTAGATTGATTGATTAATATGCATTTTATGGCTTATCAACCTTTTGTCTGTACACTATTTACATTATTCGGACTATTGTCCTCATCTTTGTCGTCATATTTATTACAACGTTTGGGCCGTTGTACGCTCCGGCCTTCTTCAGGTGGTTGGAATGTCGAACTGAACCTTTTATTTCGCTCACTGGGGTAGCCGGACACATGGCACAGGGGATAAAGACGTTGGTTAGATCCAGTGACAAGACCCAAAGACTGTGAAGGTTAAGGCAGTGGAGAACTTTCACAGGGAGATACGGATAACAGGAGATAACGGATAACTGACATCCATTAAATATGGCACGTAGAACTAGAACAGTCTACCCCAGTGAGCGAAATAAAGGGTTCAGTTCGACATTCCAACCACCTGAAGAAGGACGGAGCGTACAACGACCGAAACGTTGTAATAAATAAGGAGACATCGTCCGAATAATGTAAATAGTGTACATAATACCTCATCTCAGGAATATAGACAGATACTTTTGATGGTATTGAAAGCCAAAACATATATTGGATTATAAGTTATTTTTCAAGTGGATATTACATTAGCAATTTTTGTGAGATTTTTCCATGTATCATGCTATTTTTAACTATTTTTAACAGATAACAATGTTTTTTCATATACTAGTCTTACTATTTAATCAATATTTTGAGGGGCTCCAGTCATGGAGAATGGTTTAAGTCTCGATGCTTTGAATGTCACTTGGGTCTCAAGTTCACTTTAACTTTAAGTGGAACCTTTATATTCAATCTATTGTGAAAGATATCGTGAAGAATGGTCAGCTATAGAGATGGCTTATCTTCCACCCTATAAACTTTTTTACCCATAGACGTAACGTTGCAAGTCTGTAGATACTCTATCGACATTTGCATGGCAAATCTTCAGATGTGTTCCATTCTTTAGTTCTACCAGTTCAGACCTTTACAGCGAGGACATGATTTCAATTGTAATTCCGCTCAGCATTCCCCCCCCCCAAAGATTGCTACCTTGTGGAAGAAACTTTCTCGTGGATGCTTCTCAGAATACTACAATTTTAACCGTTGCATGTCGAGGATCAATCGTTATCGATTCTCTTTTTCTCATAATCTTCATTTCCTACCACCCCACTCTTCCATTCAAATCACACACTTCATTCAGCTTTACAATTATGACTGTAATCTTCTATATTGACTGGCGAAGCGGGCTTTGTGTTGGTTAAGATTTAGTATTAAACAGTATTTTAAAAATATTTTTAAAATATTAATCACTTTAAATGTTCTCAAAGTCTGATTAGTGTGCTGGGCAAAACTAATTGGATACAACAAGGCCAGAAAAAATAAATCAAGAATTCATTGGTGAAAATGTCTAGGTCAAAACAACAAAAATAAGGATAGTTGTATAAATTCTTCGTACAATAAGGAATAGTATGACATTCTTGATCTAATATGATTTCATGAGGTGAAATGCTCAAATTCTATAGCCTTCTTTCTTGAATGACTCTCGAGCCGTGTATCGGGTGAAATTTAATATAAAAAAGGTATTGGGATTTTTTATTTTAATTAATCACTTTAAATGTTCTAAAAGTTTGAGTTAACATGTTATGAGTAAAAAAAATCTCAAATTCTTTAAAGAGTTAGATTTAATAAAAAAAAATGTAAATATGTAATATTGTTTGCATATCTAGACTGGAACTGATCAATCCCGATGTTTTAACGGTAAGCCTCTACCTTAAGTGACTCCCGAGCTTTTTATTGAGTGAATTTTGTATGAAAAATTATATATTTCAAGAGTTGTTCGGATAATTGAAATATTCTACTTTTTGGCTTTTGTTGCCAACTTACTGGTTTGCTGAACTCCCACCACCTCTCAAAGTTTGTTCTTTTTAAGCATTTCGCTCTAAGCAAGTCGGGAGTGCCACTAGTACACAAGGGGTTATAAAGAGTAAAGGTAAGAGAAAAAACTGGTTATAGGGGAGATTGAGGAAATAATAAAAAGAAGAACGGGGATCAAGGCGTCAGAAGATGAAGATTGACGTTACCTTTAAATTTTTTTAAAGTGTAGTTATTGGGAAAGCAAGTAAGAGGAAAGGAGTTCCCCTGTCGGGAAGTGCGATAGAAGAAGCTGTTGGAGTAGAAGAGGCTGTTGTATTTAACTGTTTCAGCAGTAAAAGTGTCCATTCCTGGTAAATGTAGTCTATCTGGTTGTAGCGGACACCCTGGAGGGGGGCGATGTGGCCCGAGCGCCCCCGTGTCGTAAATGATGATGTCACAAGGAACCCGCCACATTTTTACTTAGTGATCTGATCATGCGAAACAATATGGACAACAGGACGAAGATATGCATGATTTACGCTAGGTTTTATTACATGAAGGAGAAAACTAGTGGATTATATGGGTAATGCCGACGGTTGGACGTTAGGTAGCCGAGAGTGGAACATCGGCCAGGAGCCAGAAGTATAGGGAGAGAGAGAGAGAGATTGCCAACTCGCGTCCAGTTGGCAGACATAAAAAAATGGGAGCGTAACTTAATACGCAGCCCGGGGCGGCATCCTGGCCTCGAAGGCCAGGAGCCTGTGCACCGACCGCATCAGAGCCGACCGGTCAGTACCGACCGTGAATTCATCGAGGAGTCGCTGTGTTAGGTTCAGCGTGCCTTACGACAGAAAATGGCATCACTAAAATGTCAAAAATCTCTCTAAAAAATGAGTAGAGATTTGCTATGCGAAACTTACGGTGTAAAACGCTTAGAGGCGTATTACGACTAGGTTCGTAATAACAGCGAACTAAAATGGTAATTAGTTCATCTCTAAACGAAATTACAAGCGTGTAGGGATCACAATGGAAAGGTCAAGGTTGAAAAATGTCCTGTTCTCTTCCGCTTCTCGATATGGTTGAGTGTAAAAAAGACCCACGAGTACATAAAAAGAAGTAGTGTCGATTGTTGTAGTTCGTTTGTTCTCTCTGTAAATTATAATCAGCGACTTAAGTTGCAAAACAAAAAGTGACAACGTCAACCTGTTACAATTTGACATTTATTCTGTTAGGTACTTGTGAATTTAGTCGGAAATGAGACAACGCAGGCAAAGAATATAACACGAAGGTGACAAGAAACAAGATGACCTAGCCAGTGTCTTTCGATAGAGATGCAACACACAGACCAACGTGTTAATAGATTTCTCTTTCCCGTAACCTGTAAAATAGATAATTCTCGACAAAAGGGTCCCTTATACTGGGACACTAGATTATAACAATAAACTAAGAACCCAAATGTTTATTGTTTTCAAGTCCAAACTTCATCAATTTCTATTACTGTCACGTCTAAATATCTTCAGCTTAATTGATTTCTGTTGATTTCAAGTAAATTTTGTTTCAGTAAAGTTTCCGTTGCTTTCAAACCCAGCTTGGTTAATTTATCAACTGGTCTAACTACTGCGTCTGACAAAAAAAAATTGCCGTCATGTGGATGATTTCAAGCCTTGCTTTATTTTCCAGTTCTTCCATTCGTTTTTTCTGAGACTCTCCGACTGTTTTCAATGTCTTGATAACAAGTGACACGATTGTTACATCCATGTTCCACAACTTCCTTACCTCTCAGGCAAACATCATCATCATTATTATTATTATTATTATTATTATTATTATTATTATTATTATTATTATTATTATTATTATTTCCTTTGATTTCTGGTGTATACTCATTTCTTTCCGGGTCCCGACGAGAGACCTAAGGTCAGAAATGGCATCATGACATTTTCTATTGAGCAATTTTGAAAAAAAAAATAATCACACATATTTTACATAGATAAAGCCATTTGTAAGGTGTGGGCTGTACTGTGACCACCGATAGAGAAGGCCTGCACGATAGTGACGTGACGTCGCAAATGTAGCCCATGCAGTGAAACAGACAGTAATCATAATGTAATGAATAATTGTAAGATAAAAATTGGTTTTAGAAAAAAATTTTTAAATACATTTATAAACGAAACAGAATTGGATTTTATACAGAACTTTATTTCATATTAGTTTTTTTTTTTAAATAACCGATAAGAAAGAAAATGTTGTTGCTGAATGTTTTGTTAAAGCAAAGAAATTAAACATCATGTTACATATTTTAAAGACTGAAATTCGTTCATTATTTTATTTGTTTAAAATTTGAAAACATTTTTAAAATCATAATCAGTATTGTTTTAATTTGCATGTTTTCATCTTAATTTTAGTAATAATTCTGTAAAGTTACAATATCGTAATTATTAATGATTATTATTCTTATACACTCGGACAACAACTCAATTAGGAATTAGGAAACAAACAAACAATTAAATAAACAGACGAGCAAATTAAATGGTAAATAAATGAGTAAAATATAAATAAGAAACAAATAAACTAAATACATGAAAGTAAATAAATTTAATACAAAAAAGAGATTTAAAATTCAAATAATACATATAGAAAAGTAGTTTAAATTTTAAGACTGAAATTCATTCATGATTTTAATTGTTTCAGATTTGAACAAAATCAGCATTGTTTTAATTTGCATGTTTTTATTTCAATTTTAATAATTATTCTGTAAAGTTACAATTTTTGTAATCATTAAGAGATTATTACTCAAATACAGTAACAACTGAATTATGAATTAGAGAACAAACAATAATTAAATAAGCAAATTATAATTAAATGATGAATAAATAAAACAATTAAACATAAATAAGAAATAAATAAATAAAAACAAGCAAATAAATTAGATTCAAACAATAGATTTAAAAATCAAATAATACTTTCAGAAGAATAGGTTACTGATACAAAATTTAGCTGAATGTTTAAAGTTTTCTTTTTTTTCTTAACTTGTTACTTGTAATATTATTATTTTCCCTAGAAAAAAAATTATTTAAAAGAGCATTTGTAGAGCTCCAGACAAACATTATTTGTATTTTTCTATATTGTGACCCTCATCACAAGTGTCAACATCAAAAAGAAGCTCATAATCTGCCAAGATACATTCAATGTTATATGCATGGCTAATTTTCTTTGATTTACTGACTGAAGAAAATAATTTTTTATCAGTTTATCAATGACTATATAATTATACAGAACAAAATTTATAGTTTTATCATTAGGATATAAGAGAGAACCTCTATTAATATCCTGAAAATAGCTGCTTATTTCAGGTATTTCTTCCACATTATCTCTTACACCTCCAGATATTAAATCTTTGCAGCTATTGCATTTAATTTTCTTAAAAACTGCATTACAGCAATAACCTGCTAAGTATAGTATTACAGGTAGAACTTCTCTACAATTATTGACATCATCCTCTTTAACATCAATTCTATATTTTTATATTTCTATATTTATACATACTAACCTTTCCTCCTCTGTCACTTCATCCCAGTTTGGTTCTTGTAAACTCTTTAAATCAATTTTAATGTACTGGTGATTAAATGGTAAGCTCAATTTTAAAACTGATTGCATTCTAATTTTTTTTTCACACTCATACACTTGTCGTATCGAGATATTACACTGATCCCCAGTAAGTTGCCGGTATTGACCAAACCTTGCCTCAAGATGATCAGTTTGAAATTTGCCTGGTAATATGTACAGCATTTTCAGTTCTTCTATGCAATACTTGGTCAGTTCTAGAAATGCATAGGTTGTATGATGCAAAGCAGTGAAGGTTTCCTTTGTTAATTTGCCGTTTCTTCCAGAAATGCCATTCCAAGATTCTAACCAGTTACAGAATACAGAGAGAAATCTAAAATTTTCTTCATTCATTCTAAGTGGATTGCAGTATTTATTTCTAAGCCGACAACCTTTATATGGCGTTTTAACATTCATTATTGTCTACCAAATATAAAATATGTTTATATACTCTGCAAATTCTGCAAAATTAGGCAAATATTTATGCTTTCCTAAGGTCAATAATCCTTGAATAGTGTATTCATTAAAAATTTGCAGAACTAAATTAACATTTTGCCTTTCAAGATTAGTAGGAGAAAGTGCCTTTGAGGTTAATTTATAACAATATTTCAAAATTGACTGTGATTCTAAGGCATGAAGTTTCTGTAAGGTAGAAAATGAGGCACTTTGGATACTATCTAATTCATGATTTCCATTATGACAAAATTTGGGGAACAGCATACATTTATTTGCATCTTTTTGACCAAGCCAATTGTTTCTAATGCATTTTAATATATGGACTGAGTCGAAAAGGAAGAAAAGGGGTTGAGACTTTATTACTGGGTGTGGATATACAATGGAAAGCTTTGGAGGACTGCAAAAGAAAGATATAGCTTTTTTATTTATAGCATTATTATCTGTTATGATTGATAATACTTGAAAGCCTATCTCCTCTAAACCAATTATTATACGTTTAACTATGTCAAATAAATTCTCAGCTTTAAGACATTTAGTTGGCATAACATGCACAACATATTTATATTGTGAGAATACACTGCTAATCCTGAAAGCAAAAACACTTGTTGCAGCTTCACTGCTGTTATCAGATAAGCCAACAATATTACCACCCTTATAATCTAAATAAGGTTTTAGATGAATTTCATCAACAAGTAAATATACTGTGATGTCCTTCTGCACTAGGAGCTTAAATTTATTTTTAATATACATAAGAAAATTGTTATCATGTTGCTCAATCAAAGGATTCATATATGTTGATAAGGTTAATCTTTTAATGGTTGAATAACTTGGTAAAATTATATTTTTGCTGTCTCTTAACAATCTGTACCCTTTAGGGGAGCAGTTATATAACAATGAAGAAAATATCATCATTTCTGTTGAATAATCAAGATTATTTTGTGCCATTAAATTTAGCTGCTCATATATAAATTTGATTGCATTAAAATGTTTGCTTGATTCTTCTTGCACCAATAGTAGAAATGACATTACCAATTTTAATATAAAAATCATATTTTGAGGTTCAGTTTGCTGTTGTTGTGTGTCCATTTTCTTCATGTTTTCTATCAGAATTTCAAGAGTATTTTGATCAGTTACATGTTTAGGAATCTTATAGTCCCCTATTGAATGTATTTCCGCATCTCTACAAAACACATGTACTGCAAAATCAGATTCAATTACAAGAGACAGATTGATTTTTGGATATGGGAATTTGATGATGCTGAATATAATAAGTGTCTCTTGCTGCCTAACAAAACTCCAGTAATTTCTATTAAGGAAATGTAATTTCCCTTCTAGATCATTAATATTATGGAATTTCTTCTGCATTTTATATGCTAAGTGATCATTAATACTTTGATTTAAAGCACTTTTAAGAGCAACATTCTCTAGTCGGATTCTCCTGGAATCTGGTGACTCTCTAGAAGTAGTCAATGAAGATAAATATGAAGGACAGTTTGGGAAAATTCTAGGAATAGCACCATCACGGAGATATTTTTAAAAAATTTAACTGCAATTGTGAGACCTGTTTTTTCGTCAAAAGATGACGATTCTCTCCTTATGCCCTCCGGTCGAAAATGTAGTTCACATACCTAAAAACTCAAAAAGATTTTAAAAACCAAACCTATTTTAAATTCTTGTGAAATCTCAGAAAATTAATCAGCAAAAATCTACAATAATATGAAGCATTAACAATTTTAGGAAAAGTGGAGAGAATTCAACAAAAGATTATTAGTGACGAAGCTATGTACAAATAAAAGAATTTTTAACGTTTTTATTCATTTTTAAAAAAAATTTATAATGATAAATAAAAAAACATTTTTATGAATAAAACAATTCTAAAACTTTGTTAAATTATTAGAATTATTTTTATGCCTATAAAAAGATTCCTTTATGAATTTATATCGAAAATTTCTTTAAAGTTTATTTTTATAAAAACTAGATTTCAGCTTTTAAAAACTTTCGCAACTTTCTTTTTAATTTTTTGTGAATTATAAAGATATGAAATTATTTTAATCCTCAAAGTTTCAATTGAGTTTATTAACTTTTTAAAGCAAAAATTTGTTTTAAAATGTGTTGTGAATTTAGACATGAAATTAATTCATTTAAAGTTTCATTTAGTCACAAATAAAACAATTCTAAAAATCGTTAAAATTATTAGAATATTTTTTTATGCATATAAAATATTCCTTTAGTCGGAAATTTTCTTAAATTTTATTTCTTAAAAAAATGAGGTTTTAGAGATTTTAAAAACAACACATACGAGAATGAATGTCTCTCTAAACTTTCCCGCTAGATTTATGTCTTATTAACTTTATGATATGAATTACAAAGACATGGTATTAATTTTATCATTAAAGTTTCAATAAAATTTACTTATTTTTTAATACAAAAAATACTCACTCTGCTGAATTTATTAGATGAAAAATGATTTCTTCTGATAGTACGAATCCAAACATCAGATAATTCTTTATCTTTAGTTAAAAAAATACATGTACTTTAGGGTCGTTTTTTTAATTCCCTTTGCAATTTGGTACAACGCATCTATAAGGCATTGTTTTTGTTTTAAATTAATTCAATATTTAAAAGAAAATATTAATAAATAATTTAAAAATGCCGCCGTAAAAAATCTGACACACAAAACAAACGACATGCTTCTTGATAGCTGGACTCAATATGATGACGTCACATTTTTACATACGCCAATGAAACAGGCCTTGTCTATCGGTGGCCACGGCTGTACTCGTGAGAACAATTTTTTGTGTTTCTTTAAGGCATGGGCTACGAGGAATTCCTTCAATGAGTCTACTGGCATCTTTCCCAATCAATCCGGGGACTCCAACTAAAACTGGAATTGTTGATATCCTCATATGCCACATTTTTGAGATTTCGATTTCAAGGTATTATTATTATTATTATTATTATTATTATTATTATTATTATTATTTCTAGTTTCCCTGATTTGTTGTTCAATAAAATCCTTTACCAAGCCTTTTGGGTGATACCTTGGGTGGCGAAGAATTTTCTTTGAAAGTTTTTTTCCAGTACGTAACACCGATAAAAGGTTAGTATGTGAGCGCTACTCATGAGCCCAATCTTTTGTTTCTCACAGAGTGAGGGTGTTTCCGAGAATTTTCTAATCAATTTCTAGCTCCTATTATTATTAGAATAATGCCACATTCTTGCAATTTCTATTTCCAGGTCCTTATACTTTGAAAGTCGATTGAATTCTAATGCTGAGGTGCTTTTATCAGATCGGGCGGCCATATCTATGCGATAGCACTTAAGATTTTTGAAGTTTTTTTTTATATCTGGACTATTGGCTGGTATAGTTCAGTCGCTATATATGGGGTAGTTTCAGAACACTGTAACATTTTCACCATATAACAAAAATATGTTCATACCATTTTTCTGCATGGAGAAGATTATTATGTTGACATATCTTCCAATGCAGACATTTTTCTTGCCTGATATTTATATTTAAGTTTATTTGGGGTTAGGGTGGAGCAGCCATATATTAATTGGTCAGGATAGTACATTATTATTTGATTTGATATTCTTTCCGTTTCTTCGACGTTTTGACTTACGGCCACTCGCGTCGAAACGCTGGTTCCCGTACGATTAGCGAAGTTAAGCAAAGTCGAGCTTGGTTAATACTTAGATTGGTGATCGCTTGGGAATATCAGGTTCTGTAAGTTTGGATGTGTGGGTGGTATAAGGTATAATGGCTCAGAAATTTTAATCGGCGAGCCGAGTTCCAATTCCCCACTCTTCCCTCTACTATGGATTAATTAGTAAGCCTTGTATCAATAAAAAATATTATTATCTTAAAAAACATATTACATTCTAAAAAATATTCCCTGGCTTTAAATAGCCTGCAAAGGGTTTATAAGTCGTAGAAAACAAATCAATATTCGATGCTTCGGTCTGGTGATTAAGGTCTTAGCTCCTACCTGCATCTTAGTGACACAACATATTCCGCAGCACATGTGCAGCTCTAAGCATCGCTGCCACCATCGGACTCTCACTCCAAGGCGTCATGCGAGGAGTAAAGATACCCTAACCACAAAAGGGACAACTTGAGTTGCAGCTTGGTACATTTCTCCAATTTGATTTACCTGGTTTTGGTACCTCTGCATTTTCACCTGTTCTGCCTTCACAATGTTCTGATCCCAAGGTACTTCAACGTCTATCTGGATCCATTCGTCGCTGCTCTTCTGCGTAAGTGTGATATCAGTGCGGTTATTATTTTTTTTATTTCCTTTGATATCTGCCGTTTTCACATTTCTTTCTGGGTACCGCCCAGGGACCTAATGTTAGAAATGGCATCATGACACTTTCCAGTGGAAAAAAAAAATTATTTCATAAATAAAGCCCTTCGTAAAGTGTGGGCTGTACTTGTCAGAATATTTTTTGTATATCTTTGAGGCATGAACTTCCAGGGATCCCTTCAATTAGTCTACTAGAAATCTTTTCCAACTAATCCTAAGGCTCCAACTACAACAGGGATTGTTGCTGTTCCCATGTGCCACATTTTTGAGATTTCTATTTCAAGGTCCTTGTATTTTGACAGCTGTTCGAATATCTTCAAAGATACATTGCAGTCTGCAGGGACTGCCATATCAATAAGGAGGCATTTTTTTTTTTTGTGGTCTCTAATAACAATGTCTGTGCGGTTGGCTTTGATTGTTCTGTCAGTATGTATTGTGTAGTCCCATAAAATTGTAACAGGTCCTATCTCCGTAACCGGGTCTGGATGGTGTTCGTACCAGTTTCTTTCAGTTTCCTTCCAGTAAAAGTTGCAGGTTTTCCAGTGCAGATATTGGCCCCCTCTGTCATGTCGGTTTTTATATTCAGTGGGTGCCAATAACGTGCAACCTGAATTATTATTATTATTATTATTATTATTATTATTATTATTATTATTATTATTATTTCCTTGAATTTCTGTTGTATACACATTTCCTTCTAGATTGTAGCGGACCGTGGGGGTGAAGATGTGAAGAGATATCAGATGGTTAAACTTTCCTGCTGGCGGGTCCAGCTACATAAGAAAACAAACAAGACCGATATATATGGATAAACAAATATATATTAATAACGAGTTACACAAAGACATGAAAAGTTACATAGTGTTTGTATGGAGAAATTATGTGTGTGTATTGTAAGTGTTCGTACGTACGTGTATTGTTCTTAGCGCATTCCCGGAATTTGGGCAACGCTGTATCTGTGAGAGGTCACATATTGGCGTAAGTGGAAAAAGAACGATTTTACCTCCTCTCCGTGCGAGGTAGTGGCCCAAGGCCTGAGTCGAAAAAGAGACAGAGAGTAGAGTCAGCCAGTATTTATAGCCAGGGGAGAGAGACCCCTGTTGAAGGATTAAGGAACTGAGGAGGAGCTAACTTCGATAAGATTCTAACCAGAGACCTAAGGTCAGAAATGACTTTATGACATTTTCCATTGATAATTTTCATAAAATAATCCCTAAGGTGACACACATTTTACAAGGCTAAAGCTCTTCGTAATGCGTGAGTTGTAATTGTGAGTGCAATTTTTTGTTTTTCTTTAAGGCATGGGTTACCAGAAATCCCTGCAATGAGTCTATCGGAACCTTTTCCAATCACTCCGACGACTCCAACTGCAACTGGTATTAGTGATGTCCTCATATAACACATTTTCAAATTTTCACTCCACGATCCTTGTATTTTGATAGTTGTGAAAGATCTTCAAAGATACATTACAGTCTGCATGGATTGCCATGTCAATAAGAAAGGGCATTCTGTTTTTGTGGTCTTTGATCAAGATGTATGGGCGATTAGCTTTGTTGTTCTGTCTGTGTGTATTGTAAAGACCCATAAAAAATGATACATGTCCTATCTCTGTAACCGGGTCTGGGTGATATTCACACCAGTTTCTTGCAGTTTCTTTCCCGTAAACATTGCATATTTTCCAAAGCAGATATTGGCCCACTCTATCATGTCGAGTTTTATATTCAGTGGGTGCTAACACCGAGCAACCTGATACAAGATGGTCAGTTGTTTCTGGATATTTATCACAGAATCTGCATTTCGGGTTAACACAATTTTTCAGTATGTTTATTATTATTATTATTATTATTATTATTATTATTATTATTATTATTCCCTTTGCCCTTATGCCACCAGTGTCTGAGTTGTTTATGCCTTTATGTTTTCATTGCAGAACCGGCTGGCATCGACAGAATGTCCGAAAACAAATAAATAAATATGGATGGAAGTAAGCAAAGAAAGACATAGAAAAGAGAAAATTTTACCCAGCTGTTTTTATTTATTTTATTTCTTTTCCTTCATTCGCTCTCTTCGGTTATTAGAATTCCCTTTCAAGGTCCTCTCGCTTTTCTCGCAACGATCTCCTCGACACTCGCATAGCCGTTCCTCGTTGACCACCTTCATTCACTCCTCGTCGCCCAATCGAAATCCTTTCTCACCCAAGGCCTCAACAGCTGACGCCCATCTCTCCGCTTCCTAATCCTAACTTCCAGCCTTAGCGGTCAAGTGAAATGACTGACAGACACTTGGGGATGAGTTCGGGGCGGAATAAGAAGCAGCCAGCTTTGTCGCAGGCGTTTGCCTTGGTCAGTGACCCCGGGACCGATCCAACACTGACCGCTGCTCGTGTCTGGCACGTGGCGATCATTTAGGTGACGCATCCCAGCTCTCCAACCTAAAACACATAAGAATGAATGAATGAACGAAAATTAAGACCCCTTTTTTTGTATCTTTTCCTGGTTTTCATTCTGCATTGTAATCATTTGTTAATTGTGTAAGGGATCATGCTTTCCATTGTCTAATTTTCTCACTATCTTTTTTTAAAATTTATTTTTACTTTTATTAGCAAGCATATATATTCCAACGCATGTACACACCCATGCTCAGTGCCTTACGATATATATAAAAAAAAAACGCACGCATATAAGCGCACAACTGCAGAAATATACACAACTGCAAACGTAATTCAAGAAATAATGAGACAGAAACAGAGTTAGAAAAAAATGACAAGACGATTAATAAAGACGGAATTTTTTAATTGAGTAAATAAAACAGAATGAAAGAGAAAACTGGTCATAAACGAAATAGAGAGCGAATGAAGAACAGATGTCGAGAAAAAATTTTTAAAAAATAAAACAAAGAGTATTAATGGCGATAAGAAAAAAAAAGCCGAGTAAGAAAGAAAAGCATTAAACTGCCTTAAATAAGATGCCACGAAAAAAGGAAAGTAGGAAGAAAGAGTAAGGTAGATATCATTTTTGGAACAAAAATAGTAAAAAAAAAATATTCGCGAAGAAAGAGTTGTACATGCGCATAGATCTGTTGGCACTTCCGGTTTGTTTAATATAAGAGAAAAAAGGGTTTTTACATTCATTGTTTCAAATTTAAGATTTTTTCTCGTTGCAGGACTTTTAATTCTCTCGCCACTTTGCTTCTTAACTATTTATTATTTCTTTCAGTACTATGTTATTGTTCACAAACACAAACACACACATTTGTACACACACAAACACACACACATAGATAGATAGATAGATAGATAGATAGATAGATAGATAGATAGATAGATAATAGACTCTCTTGTCGATTTCGACGTATGCTGATCCGGCTAACAGAAAACAATTTTAACCTGTTCTCTTTCTAGATCAAAAAATCAAAGGGTTTTTCAATGATTCTTACGACAAATCGTGTCAAGACGACTAAAAGTCTTATCGGAAAACCTGGAACAAAGAAACTCAATTTGTTTAGTGGTTTTTTTTTAGATATTAAACATTTTGGGGAAATGGACAATGATCCCATGCTGTCACAGGATTTGTATAATTTCGCTGTTACACTCGGTATATACAGACCAGTTCAAGTTTAGAAATCATAATAATTTTTCTCAATTCCTCCAATTACTTTATCCTCCCATTCCACTTTCTTTGTAATATGTTATCACCCTGTCCGCCTTATCTGTTTACCGCGTTTACTTTTACCTTTCCACGATTTAATAGGCTCTGCATATTTTGATTATCTGCCTTCTTACACTCGTGCTATCTTTTACCCCTTTTGTTTCCTTTTTCCTCTTCCTAATGATGACTCTTTTTGACTCTCGATTGCATTCAGTTCCGACTCTCAATCTACCCATTTTGTTCCACACTTTTTCAGTCATATTCTATAAAAAGGAATAATTAAAAGAATTGTAAAATTATACAGAAATAATTAAAAGGTGAATATAAAAATAATGATACAATGGACTAGGACAGCTTACTAAACTTTCTTTTGAGCGGAGTGTTTAAAAAATAATTATAAAAAGGAAGCCAAAATGACCTTACCGAACGACAATTATAAATTTGCCCTTGATCTCAAAGATTTTTAACTGCTGAATGTATGAAACTAAAAAAAGCATTTTTTTTTTAAGAAACTGTAATTGTTTTTACCGTCTATGTGCCGAACATATTGTAATTTTGGAACTTTTATCTTGTCTAATTGTATGGCACACAAGGAGAAAATGTGCGAAGTTGTATTGTGAATTTCTATACTGTTTTATTTTTGGGGGACATTTGTGCGACGTAGGAGTTTTTACTTGTTTTCGTTTGCGCTTTTCTCAATACTTAGTATAAGAGACGCGACGTTTTCACCACTCATCCTAATAAAAATCCTTTAAATCTTTCATATCTCCTATTTTACAAATGCCACAGTATAAATATTTAGGAGAATCTCATTGAGCTGTTAAAAGGTATTAAGACAAGACATAGTAAACAGTTTTCTTAAATCCATATCTGCATTATATATATATATATATATATATATATATATATATATATATATATATGATGAAGATATAGTTTAAGGTATGCAATATTTATGGCTAAAAGTGCTCAGTATCAGGGACAGAGCATGTGTAAATATAAGAATGAACCGTTTTTACATTAGCATCCATTCACATATATATATATATATATATATATATGTGTGTGTGTGTGTGTGTGTGTGTGTGTGTGTGTGTGTGTGTGTGTGTGTGTGTGTGTAAATGTATTTGAGCTTTTGATGAAAATTATTAGTATTATTCTTAATATTATTATTAATAATATTATTCTTTTTAGATAGTAACAAGGAAAATAGAAACAAATTGGACCCTTATACTCAGACTTATAATGAGGAAGGCGGGCTTGGAGAATGTAACATTCACAGGGCATATCGAGACCGATAGACCAAAGGAAATCAGCAGGCTACCGTCTTGGCGGCCCTGTGTGAATAGATAGCTTAACGGGAGGCTAAAGGTTTGGCAAAGTGATGAAACGTTACTAAGGGCCACAAGAGGTAGGAATTTGAGGAGAGCCATTATCATCCACGTCCTGAAAGGACACGGTACATAGAAGAAGAATGACTATGAGAAAAAGAGAGAGAAAGAATAATTAATAACATTCTTCTTCTATTGCCGTGTTCCTTCAGGAAAAAAAAATGAATTTTTTCTCAGGGATATTTTGTTATAAATATACCTTTATCGAACATATCCAACCCCACCCCAACCCACACTCCCGAGGGAAGAAAGAAAAGGAGACACAAAATGTGAATATAGAAAAATGTTTTTCTCTCATTATTAAAACGAACATTCAAGGTATTCTACTTTGATAACTTCGATAAGAAGAACAGAAGAAAAATTAATTAAGTTTAAATAGATACATAAACATATGAAATCTAGTGTCGGATGGCCGGCGACTAAACCGGCTAACACACTCCAATTTATTGCCAGTGCAGCGGATTGTTAGTAACCCTGTAGGAAGAAAATTAAGACCTAACAAATGGCGGAGGAACTTTTGATAGGCCAACGGTCAGCTAACTAGAGGTGATGTCTCAATAAAATCACCATGGAGAAGGCAACGGGAAACCACTCCACTATCAATCCCTAAAACTTTCATGGTTCTCGACAAAATAACATTATTGTTTTGAAATGTATTTATGTGTATCATTTCTCACGTTCTTCTTCTTCGATGATCTGTTCTTACTGACTTGCCACGATCCCGCATCTGTCGTTGATCTCTTTTCCTGTCGTCAATTTTTGTACCCTTCTCTTTTTTAATTACTCCAACTTTGATTTTGTCACTTCTACATTGATTCTGTTTTATTATATTTCATTTGGCAACAGACAAAGGCGACGATCCGTCTCCACATAAAGTATGAGAAATTAATTCGCTTCTCTTAATATGGCGGCGAAGGAAGTAAGAGTGGAACAGAAGTTGAAAGAAAGAAAAAAAGAAATTTCATTATGAAAAATTATGGGAAAAAAGAAACAGTTTTATATTCGTTTCTTCTCAATTTTTCTCTCTTTCTTTTTTTTATTCTTTCATTCGTTTGTTGGTTCTTTCTCTCTTTACTTCGTTCTTTCATTCGTCTAAATTTTTCTTTCTTTCCTTCTATCCTTTGTTCGTTTTTCTTTCCTTCGTTCTTTCCTTCTATTTTTCGTTCGTTCCTCGTTTCTTCCGTTACAAGCATGCACATACATTATGAGAGAGGGAGGAGTATAAAAAAATCAAGAAATAAAACAAAGATTTAAGAGTTATTGACTTGATTCAATTAAAAACAATATTCTGAATTTCCCCTCCTTACAGTCCTCACTTACCATACCCACAACAACACACAGATACAGAAGGGGATGGGGAAGAGGAGTGTAAAGGTGTAGGAGAAGAGGTGAGAGAGTGGGTATTGATGTAGAAAAATTGGAGATAGACGTAAAGAAATGTTCTATCAGTCACTTCAGACGCCACCAGGAGTGACGAATCAGCCCTGTCCACTCATTTTCTTTTTCTATACAATTTGGCACCAAAAATTAATTAAAGTGGTCGTGTCGGCCATCTTCACTTGTAGACAGTGTGTTTGAACTGCCTCTGACTCACACACACACACACACACACACACACACACACACACACACACACACACACACACACACACACGGGCCTTTCAGTGATTATAGAATTCGAACATAAAAATATTAATTCAGTAAGAATCGAAATGTGTTTTTTTACCGGACTTATTCAGTCTATACAGCGAGGCGATTCTGAGAGAATTACAAGTTCTACCTGATTCAGTGTTGGCGGCCACAATCTTAACGACATAAGACTTTTTTTTACAATGATGTAACTAGCACAGAAGGTCATTGAGGCAGACGGTTACAGAGTAAGAGGCACATCTTATGCAAATTAAGATTGTAGTGATCGGGGATCCATCCTCTTGGGAGTCGGTTCCACAAAGCAGAGGTTCGTGGGAAGAAGCTGCTTAAATATCGCCAAAGGAATACAAATGAAATATTAGTGATTGCTTACAATTTTTGTGGTATGGCGGCTCTTAGACGTGAATTTTAGAACTGATGAAACTAAGGAACGGAATTCGTCTGAACACTTTCCATGGAAATAGCGATAGGCTTGCGATGTTTCGTCTGTGAGAAAAGGGGTCGTACGGCGAAAAATAAATATGACACAGTGTTGATAGCAGACACAGAAAGGAAAATACGAGACCTCATACAGAAGGTAGTGAAGGAATGCGAGAAGGACTAAGCATCAATTGCAAGAAGACAGAATGTATGGTTGTCAGCAAGAGAACAGCCCAATATGCAAATTTACAAATTGGAGATATAAGCAAGTACAAAAATTGCAGATCAAGCAAGTATAAAAAATTATATATTTGAGAAGAGTTTTAACAGAAGACCGAAAGCGTGACATCGAAAACCGTAGGCACATTGGGAGAGCGGAAAGTGCCTTTCAAAAACCAAGCAAAGTATAAATAAACAGGAAAGATTTGTCAAAATAAAGAAAAGTGTATGAACCGTTATATCATATCAGTCCTCCTATATAGCAGTGACTGCTGGACAATTACATTACACATAAAGAAGAGACTTAAAGCAATAGAAATTGGTTTTACAAAAAGCCGCTGAGAATACTATGGACTGAGAAACGGTTTTAGAGAAAATCGAAACAAATACGACACTTATACGTAACACCAGAAACGAGCAGTTTAAATTTCTAAGATTCATCATGAGATAAAAGAGCTTAGAAATTTTGAAACTCACAGAATATACTGAAAGCAAGAGAGTCAGAGGAAAACAACGCATAGCTTACCTAACGAGTTTCTGTAAATTGTTGACAGAACAGGGTTTAGGAGAAATAGCAAAAAGATACAATTTACTAAGTGCTACAAAGGACAGGAAATTGAAAGGACACGTCACATAGAAGTAAAAGAAAAAGAAAAAAAAAAGACTCTAAGTAGTTTTTTGTAAACCGGAATGCTGTCTCGCAAAGGGCACACCTCAAGAAGGATAGACCATATGCGTACTGTATTCAGTTTGTCTGCGCTACTTAAATTCCTTGAAATGTTAGCTGGACGTCATTAATGCTAATTCATTTTCAAGCTGATCGAGAAGATGTCCCATATTTCTATAATTATTGCGGGCATACCACATACATTTTGGTAAACATACACCTTGAAAAAGTTGTGTATCGCATTCCTTGCCGTGTGAGGATACAATTAACAACTTCAGCAGGTGCAAGATGCTTCCCTGCCACCCACAATGTTCAAAAATTAAAATACAATGTCGATTATTTCTCCCCACTAAATTCTTCTTCTACTCACAATGACCTCTTGCGTCTTACTGGCATTATCGTTTTGATGGAATGAAATTAATAACATGCATATATCATCATTTACTGCACTAAAGTTACATTACTTGTACGTTTAATCATTAGTAAATTATCACACATATATAAAGTTGTGCGATTTTATTTCCTGTCAATATGAGCCCGTGGCTGAATTGTTACAAGATTTGTTACCGAGCTGTTATGGGAAGACAATCCCAACGCGCGGTACGCTTAGAAAAGGCCTGAAACCATACTATGGAGTAACCCAAACCTTGTGAGTAAAATTGGTTAATTGAAGTGAAAGCCGTTAATGGTCGTGCTAACGCAAGTCTTCGTGACCGAGACTTTGAGCCTACTGTTTTCAAACTGTTGTTCATGACAGATTATACGCATACAAATCTATTCACCAAATAAATAAAAACTAACAGTTGCATATTTAATCTGGAGACCTCGTGCATTCATTTTTTCCCCAAAGAAAGCACTAAGAAAAGGATGGTTACATGCATATCTTAGCTAAGTGTGACACAGAACTATATATGTGCTAGTTGGGTACACAACGAGATTCGAATTCACGACATTAGGATTTATTTCTGTCTATATTTCTGAGCTGAGGTATTATGTACCCTACATTATTCGGACTATTGTCCTCATCTTTGTCGCTGTATTTATTACAACGTTTCGGCTGTTGTACGCTCCGGCCTTCTTCAGGTGGTTGGAATGTCGAACTGAACAATTGAGGACTTGTTCTGTAAAAGGAACGTTCTAACAATCGCTTTCGAGAATTAAGCTAGTTTAGGACTGGTACGAAAAAATTGAGAATCAATTTCGATTTACTAGCAATGACACGTCTTCCTTCGCATATTCATAAAACTGGAAAAGATCTTTGGCGATCAAAGATATCGCATTCATTTTGTCTTATACCATTTTTATTGCAAAAACAAAGGTAATAAAAACAACTGAACTGAAGCGCAAATACAGAGCAAAAAGGCGAGAAATCGAGGAAGTGAATGATTAGTGGCGACATCTTTCAGATTAATGTGTCTTGATGGTCAGATTGCGGTCATTGTGTATTTATACGTTCGTCGTTTATGAAAACAGACCGGCCATGATCGGCAGTTTCCCTCTCTCGCTCTTATCTGTCCGTTAAACCGTTTTCTTACTTCTTTTTTTTTTCATTGATTCCTGAGTTTGATATTGGCGTTATTAACTCTGACTGCTTGTCTGACTGGCATTTGAAATGATTAGCCTTGCTCTCTTTTTTCGCAACCGTTTTCGAACCCGCTGATAAACACTTCTTGTAGCTAATCTATGCCCGGGCGCTTTTGTCAATAATAGGCACAGACGTTCTGCAGCTGGCGAAATGCTTTTTATTCCTTTAGACACACACACACACACACACATATATATATATATATATATATATATATATATATATATATATATATATATATATATATATATATATATATATATGTATGTATGTATGTATATGTATATATATCAAAGGAAAAAGCTTAACACATCTCCAAAGATCCGATGATAAAGTTATTTCGACAGGTAAGTTTTAATAACTGCCTCATCAGTCCGGGAAAAAATGGTTTAAACTTATCCAGGTAATATGTGAAAATTTTATTAACTAACTCACAACAGGAAGTATGTCTAAACTTCTTGACATAGAAAAATTTATCTGTGGATTTATATTATTCAAGAGAGGGTAGCAAAGTATTATTCGTTCCACTTAAAGGATTTGATATCATATATATATATATATATATATATATATATATATATATATATATATATATATATATATATATATATATACATAAATATATATATATATATACATATATATATATATATATACATATATATATATATACATATATATATAAATATATTTATATCTACATATATATATATATACATATATATATATATATAATAAAATAGGCAGCATATATTTTATATTACAAAGAGTTAATCATACCTTTAATCAATTAGCAAAATTAATGCAATTATTGGCGAAATCCCTTCGCTATTAGACACAATTATAAGCATTATACTACTAATTATCCACTGAATGATGAGATCCTTATGTATAAAATGGATATGGTGAATTTTTTTAATTCAGCTAGTACTTTCAAAGACATCAGGTTTTTCAAGCGAGTAATACTGTTAATATATATATATATATATATATATATATATATATATATATATATATGAAGAAATATAGTCTTAGAGTGTGCTATATTTATGGGATAAAGTGCTGAATATCAGAGATAGAGCGTGTGTAAATATAAAAGTGAACATAGAAGTCAACACTTAGAGGCGACAGTCTGTTTCATGCTAGTGTAATCGCCAGGCAACTTGATTTGCCTGACGATTGCACTAGCATGAAACAGACTGTTGGCTCTAAGTGTTGACTTCTATGTTCCCTTTTATATTTATATATATATATATATATATATGTGTGTGTGTGTGTGTGTGTGTGCTTTTTCAGTATATCAAGTGTGAGTCAAACTCCCCAAGCTCTCTTTCCTCATTATGTGCCCGACAAATTTCAGCTGTCGTCATCTTATATTATTTCGTTATAATTTTCTATAAATTTCTTTAACTCAGACTTTGCCGCAAAAAGCGTACCTTTAAAATACACCAGACAGCCATTTTCCCTTATTAAATTATCAAATATTTAATTATCATTTACCTTTGAACTTATATCCTCGTGTTCGTTTCTGTTATCACAACTTTTTGGCAGTTGTACCCTCCGGCCTTCTTCTGATTTATGTCGATCTGGATACCTAGATGGAATTTCGAACTGAATACTCTATTTAATCTACGGCGTTAAATTGTTCTCGTTTTCTTCTCCATGCCGAAGAATAATTTGCGATGTTCATCTTTTGTATTGATCAGTTATTGCTCCCTTGTTATCTATGCATTTAAGTCTGTACTACCAAGCCCAGGGATCGAACTCACAATTGTTAAGTTGCCATATTTTAACACTTTAATCCGTTATGCTATGGTCCAATTGTAAATAAGATACATCATGATAACTTATCATCCTCGTCGATGATACAGTGGATTTGCTGGATGAATTCGAGTATACCTGGTAATGTCTGAAATTCGAGAATGTTTTTTTTACTTTTTGCCACTGAAGACAAAAAATTGGCAGAGGCCTGGAGCTCTTTTCTAATCTTAAGCACGAAGGTCCTGGTGATATTTAAGAAGTTTGCAATCTCTAAATGTCTCTGGCTGGTAGCAAAAGCAACGAGAATGGCATGGCTTTACATCTCCTGGGTTAGCATCTAAGATTGATTTGTTTTTTATGACTTATCAACCCTTTGCATGTTATTTAAAGCCAGAAAATATTTTTTTAGATTGTAAGAATATTTTTTAGATAGTAATGCTTTAGTGATACAAGTTTTACTAATAGCTGTAGAAGAAGTAGATTCATACCTTTCCCAATTGTAAATAAGGTAAATCATGATAACTCATTATCCTCGTTGATTATACAATGGGCTTCCTGGATGAATTCGAGTATACCTGGAAATGATTGAAAGTCGAGAATGTTTTCGATTTCTTTTTGCAACTGAAGACAAAGGCCTGGAGATCTTTTGTAATCTTAAATACGAAGGACTTCTAGAATCATTAGATCCGGGTAAGTGAAAAATAAAGAAACCAATAGGAATTGGAACTGGACACTCTGATTAACAATTCCGAGCCATTATCCATTTTCATCATCCTCACATCCAAGTTTACAGAACCTGATATTCGCAAGCAGTCAGTCACCCATCGAGCTACTGACCAGACTCGATGTTGCTTAACTTTGGTGAACGTACGGAAACCGGAATTTCAACGTGATATGGACGCAAGCCTATTAGAGTTGGAGCTTCCATGGTAGGGCTTAAAAAAAGAGACAACATTTTTAAAGGTGAGCATTTATGGTTTTCCGATATGTGTTCTCGAATATCTGACGCATATAGTACATTAGAATATTTATTAACTGTCGTTGTCTCATTTGCATTTTTATCTGAAAATTGATATATGTATTACTGTGTATCAGTTTTTGGATAATTATGACTATAGACGTTCGGAATTAATTCTGAGACTAAATCATCATGTCTCTCTCTCTCTCTCTTTCTCTCTTTTTCTCTCTCCCCCCCACACACTGTTTCTTCATTTCTCCTCTTGATCTCTCATGATCTCACCGTCTGAAGCTCTTTTCATGTTTAATCTTATCTCTTTCTCACACCCTCTTTTTAAAATTCGAAATCCCTTCATATATTCCTACCGTTCTCTTACTTTCCTTCTTTCTCACCCCCGCCACCAACAACTACATTATTCGTCTTATCAAACGGGCCTGGTGCACTAATATATATCGATATATTATTGAAGTTGTCATTGTATTTAGTATCGATCTATCAATATCCAGTCTCACTCTGTCAAATGCATCTGGCCCGCTGCCATAGAAACTGATCCTGCCAAAGCATCCGATCATCTTGCTGTTGCTCTGACCACCGCCCCCCCCACCCCCTACACAGACGCCCATGTTATTACGCATCGTCAGTTCGCCCGCCGCGCCGCCCCAAATATATAGCTTTCTTATGAGGCACCAATCAAGGCTTTACGGCGTTTTTGGTGAGATTCGAGATTCTACTTTTCGTGATGGATGACGGACTTAAGGCAAGAGCTTGAAAAATAAAGAGAGAAAGAGAGAGAGAGAGAGAAATAGAGAGAGAGAGAAAGAGAGAGAAAAAGAGAGAAAAAGAGAAAGAAAGAAAAACGGAAGGGCTGCATTACTCTTTCTATTTTCCTCTCCATAATTTCCCATAACAGATACACAGTTGTTGGCTCTCGTAGGACAGGCTAAACAAAAAAAAAATATTATTTAAATATCCATTCAGTCAGTCACTTAAATGCCATGCGTGATACACGTTTAAGAGATCATGTATCGAAAGATATATGACTGACGAGGCAGATTTTTCCCCGCAGTAGGTTGCCATTTCTTTCTGCGGTAGACCAGTTGCCATCCAAGGCTATAGAACTCGGTTTATCCTGCTATTTACCAATAGGTAGGCGGAGAAGAAGAGGATACCAGACGACTGGTATTCGAACCTGGCACTTCAATTCTTCACTCCGAACCGCTATCCATTACGCCACCGTGCCCCATCCATCTAATACTTGGACATGAAGCCATTTGTAATTATGCATACATATAATTTGTATTATTTTTAAATAATTAAAATAAAGTGTAAATATTTATCTGAGCGTAAAATTCTATTCAGAGCATTTCGCTTCCAATTCCCGTGTTAGCGCATCATCGAAAAAACAAAATTTGTTTTGGATTTTCATAAAATAAAAGTCATTTGGCTGTATACAATTTAAAGTAGTGCATCTCAAGTACATTAGAATATTCAATCTCCTCCTCTGATTTCTCGATTCCTGGCTACATTCCTCTGCTCGGGAAGGACTCTAATCTCCACATGTATGGACTTGGTGATAGTAACTGATGACTAAATGAAGAATTTCAATATATATATCCATGATAATGACCAGCGTTCGGTCAGTCAGTTAAGTGTCATACGTGATAGATGTTTGGGCGATCATGTCTATTTCGACTCAAGACAGACCAAACAGAAGGCTTTCACACAGAAGGCTACCGTTTCTTCCTGCGCTGATTGTTTACCAACCAAGGCTATAGCCGGATATGAAATAAATTATTCGTAAATTGGAAAAAATGTAATAAAAATTAACGGCAAAATTTATCAGATGAGTTTAATAACATTCATAGGTATATATATATATATATATATATATATATATATATATATATATATATAGATATAGATAGATATAGATAGATAGATAGATAGATAGATAGATAGATAGATAGATAGATAGATAGATAGATTCCGGGTGCAGCACAAAAATTGTCCAAATCGTTTAACTACAAAATTGTACAATTGTTAGATTAAGCTTTGTACCATTGTATTTTAGAAATGATTAAAGATATCTTACTGGAATTCCCCGAATATTTTTTAACACTATTGGACTCTGTATTGAGCAATAAGAATATATAATTACTCTTCAAGCTTAACAGAAGAATCATGATGAATCGATCATAAACGAAAATGACATATTCATCATTAATTAAACATAGCTAAGGATTGGAACCTCATGAAGGATTGCTATAAATTCAAATATATATATATATTATTTCAGGATCATTTTCCAACTTATTCAAAATGATCTTCGCCCTCTCTAACCTTCTAAGTTTCTGTCCTGGAGTAACAAGTTACTTCTCAAGTACGATTGAATTTTTTAGTCTTTTCTTTACTGCTCTTTAGACTGTCATAGATTAAACTCATTTCTTAGTTTAGTGGGCTTTTTTTATATTAAACGTTTTGTGGGATGAAGAAGTATCCCATGCTGCTACATGATTTGGACAATTTTGCTTTTACACCTGGAATATACGTCCGTTTTGCCAACGTGTTTGTTAACTTAATGTTTATTGATAGGGGTTGCAGTACTTAATGAAGTTTCTTTTTTTGGTTGAGACTCACTAGGGATTATGAGAACGCAGTTTGAAAGAGTATTCTAACTTATACTAAGTTAAAACTTAATTATTTTATCCCCGGCGCGCAGGTATATATACATGTTTGTGCTGGGGCATCTATGAGATGCAGCTCGACTCTCCAAATGATTTGTTTGAAGCTCATTCTTTGAAATAATTTACCTTTATGTCAAACCCGGGACTGTTTTCTGTTTTTATTTTTTTATAGGAGTAGATAGGCTTTCCTTTCGCCCGGTCCAATTCTCTTGAATTCTCATCACTTGTTTTCTGTTTAGGAAGGGGTTCCCGCTTCCGTTCCTTTTTCTCAGTCTTTTATAGTTATGTTTTCATGATTTTTCTATATGTGTGGATGTTGGCGGCATCTTTTCATTCTGAGGGTACCAGTTTGGCAGCTTTCTGGTTGCTGCTGCCGACTGGTATTTAGAAGCCCGACATCTGGCGTAGCGTCTTGAGAGGCTGCTCTGATCAACAGTTTCATAATATCAGGGTTCTTGCAGTGCCATGTCGCGCATGGAAAGGTGTCTCTGCAAGCACCTCTGATGGGCAACCCCGATGCCACATTATGTTGCAGTCTGCGCTTGTCCCCTTCCTGTACATGTTACATAAGACGACCGACTGCCACTACTGCCCCAGGCCTTTCCGTACAAAAAATAACACATCATAGCTATATACAACCAAAGATATAAACCGAAACCAGCTCAACAAAAACTTCTAAACCCTTGAACCTTTCTTTCTCCAACATTTGTGGTATTCGCACCATCTTCTGCTGTATGGGATCGTTCCTCTTCGAAAAGTCTCCGGATATCCTAGCTCTGTGTGAAACTAATCTTAACTTTTCAATCTCCTCCTCTGATTTATCGATTCCTGGCTACATTCCTCTGCTCGGGAAGGACTCTGATCTCCACATGTATGGCCTTGGTGATTATATCCGCGAGCATCTCCCGCTAGCTAGGGAACTCTCTCTTGTATCTCCAGACCATTCTTACATGTGTCTCCGTCTCTCTCTACTTAACTCAGTCAGCTATCTCTTCTTTCTCTACCTTTCCCCTTCCTCTCATAACTGTCGCGTGCTAGATAGTATTTCCGATAATATAGTCAATGTCATCTCCCTTCACACGTTTGCATATATATTTGTGTTCAGTGACTTTAATGTCCGCCATACCAGATGGCTCAAAGAATCTGTAACTGACCTAACTGGCCCTAACTTCTTAATCACTCAATCTCTCACTCAAGTGGTTGACTTCCCTACGCGTTTCCCCAGTAACCCTGGTGGACACGCTTCGCTTCTCGATCTCTTTTTTACTTCTATCCCTGACTCTTGTCTTTGTAGGCAGCTCTGACCTCTTGGCAACTCTGATCATGCGGTAGTACCTGTAAACATCTCTTTCCGCTCCTCCAGCCAAGAACCTCCTACCAACAGAATAGCTTTCTGTTATCAACGAGCAGATTGGGACTCGTTGCGTGATTTCCTTCGGGGCGTCTCTTAGACTGAAATTTTTAATCATCCTGTTCAAAAATGCGCGTCTGAGGTCTCCTCCTGGGTGAAACCCGGCATCGATGTTTTCATCCCAGAAAGAAATACCAAGTTAAACCGCGTTCATCTCCTTGGTTCTTACCTGCATGCTAAGCCGCTATAGCCCACAGGAATCGCTTCTTCTGGCTGTACCAGAGCGATAAGTCTGATTACAACATACGTCTCTGTCTCTGCACGTAATGAGTGCAAGCGGGTCCTCAATCAAGTGACGTTTCTTTTTGTTGACAAAATGTAACAAGATATCTCGCAAGCCCAGTCGTAGAGATTATTGGAAGCTCAGCAAATCCCCTATCCCCTCTCTATTCAATTAATTCGAAGTTCTGGCATCTACACCAGATAAGATTGAATGCTTTACTCTGAAATTCTCTTCCAACTCAACACTCGACTCATTTGGAGTACCCACGCCTTATTTACCCAATAGGACAGTGGTTCTACGCATAACCCGTCACTGGTCTCAGACATCATTTTTAAATTAGACTTCCATATGGTAAGCAGAGGTGACGGGATCCCATCCATCGATCCAAAGAAATGTGCTCCCGAGCTGGCTCCAGTTATCTCCAAACTCTAAAACGATTGCCTCGCTGCTTCCTGCTTTCCAGCTTGTTGGAAGTCGTTCTCAGTAGTTCCTGTTTTTAATAAATCTGGAGAACCTTCTGACACATCTAACTATCGCCCTACCGCCTTTCGGCAAAGTATTCGAAGCTTTAATCAATGCTGAAGTGGTTAAGCATCTTACATCTCACGACAAGTTCCGTTTTTCCCGGTCTACCGCTGATGTGCTCACGGCCATCACTGAATATGTATATCAAACTCTTGATAATAACGGCGAAGCTCGAGCTGCGACTCTACATATCTCAAAGGCGTTTGACAGGTTTTGGCATGCTGACCATTTACGTAAGCTTCAGAGATACGGCAGTACAGGACGATTGCTTGATTTAATCCAATCATTCCAATTAGTAGAACATAATAATTTCATCGAGATGTCGTCTTTCCATACTACTTTAAACGAAAGACGAGGAAGGTAACTTATATCCATAGTCAAAAAGGGTATAAACTGTTAGTACATCCGAGAAGTTTATTTTCCTGAGAAAAAAAAAACAACATATTTTAAGGGAAAGATTTTATAAATTTCATCCGACAGTCAAACAGTTCGGTCAATAAATGCTGAATATTTCCTACGCGGAAACGGTTATTTCATTATTAACATTTTTCCTGCACAAGAATAAAATAAAGTTTCACCTACGTCCGGTTCACGTTCCTTCTTCTTTTGATCATGAATAAAGGTTTATTCCTTGTGTTCTGTTTAGGATGGTATTTTCGGGTCCTTCTAAAGCCTGCCTCAAATATATAGTTCCAATATCTCTGCCTAAACACTGAAATTGTACTAACATTTTTTTCTCAATCGGAGTAGTTAGGTTAGCCAATCGTCTAGTTCACATAGCTCCCCGGTCTTTTGAACAGGAGTAGAGGTTTATTTCTTGTTTCCTCTTTAAGATTGGGCTTCTGGTTCTTTCTAAATTCTACTTCAATTCTATACTTCTAGCATCTGCGCCTAAATACTTAAATTTTATTTACTATTTTTCTCAATAGGAATAAATAGGTTCACGCAACTCCCCGGTCTTTTGAACAGGAGTAGATGTTTATCTCTTGTTTTATGTTTAAGATTGGACTTCCGATGCCTTCTAAATTCTACTTCAACTCTAAACTTCTAACATCTCCACCTAAATACTTAAAATTTATTTACTTTTTTTCCTCAATAGGAATAGATAGGTTCGTCTATCGTCCGGTTCACACAGGTCTCAGGTCTTTTGAACAGGAGTAGATGTTTATCTAAGTTTCCGGTTCATTCTAAACTTTGTTTCATTTTCTTTCATTTTCAATAGCTACTTGAGTCTTAGTGGCATTGTCATCTTGATTGGAGGGAATTGTTTAAAAAATAATAATACTGAAATTTATGCACGCTGGGCTCCTGTCCTCTGTTGCCTTTTGTCTTACTAGGTTAAGCTGAGGAGATATCAATAAATAATCGTTTGTCCTGCATTGAATTAGTTGTAGCAAAGGAAATACTATATTTCTTCATTTGCATTTTACATGTCAGATAAAATTAAAACAAGAGAAGATATACACAAGAATAACAGAGAAGTAGAAAAAGAAGAATATTTGTTTAACTATGTAATCTGAACAATGCAAGTGCGGGGGTGGGGGACATCGATTCTAACATTTCCCCGTCCCTAAAATCAAAATTTGTATTCGCTGTTTTTTTTCTTATTATCATTTTTATTTTCCTTACTTCATTCATTTATTTATTTGTAGGACAATTCACAACCTATTTTCCAACCTTATATGTTAATTTTACGAAAGAGAATAAAAAGATCAACATATCGGCTGACAACAACAAAAAATACACCTTTCTTTGTGAGAGAGGCGTGCGTAGACATGTAAGTATTTGCATAGAAATATAATATTAACACCCATGTTATACGTATGTGAGCTTCCATATATGCCTCAATGGAACAAGGAATCTTTCAAACATATGTTTCCCCATTATATTATTACAGTCTTTAAAGCAATTAATTGTGATAAAATAGTAGCGTCTCCCGCGTGTTATTATATAATTACATAGTTAACTAATCAATTTCTAGCTTGGCTGCTTTCGTCTGAGCCATAAATGTTATTTTAGAGCGGAGAAGAAAAAGAGCATGAGTTGTGTATTCATTTTATTTTAATTTCGAACAGGTGGTGTGTCATGGCGGTGGGAAGGCATATCTAAGAATGTAAATTATTATTTTTCTTTAACAGGATGCATAAAATCCAAGGACTGGACACTAATATTAGATAAATAAAAAAAAATATCTCCGTACAGATGGAAAAGAAACTTGAGGCGATAGAAGGATGCTGAGAATACTATGGACCGAACATGTGAGCAACGACGAAGTTTTAGAGAAAATGGAAACAAAATGAAGCCTTATACTTAACGTCAGGAAGAAAGACTTGAAGTTTCCTTGTCGCACAACGAGGAAAGAAATCTTGGAAAATCTGAGACTCGGATTGAAGGCTAAAGGGACAGGGGAAGGCAACGCATAACCTATTAGAGAGCTTGAGTGAATGGATGGCGGAACAAGGTTTAGTAAAGACGGCAAAAATACAAAAAATATTAAAGGACAGGAAATTATGGAGAGCTATGATCGCCTATGTCTTGAGGGGACACAGCACATAAAAGAAGATTTCAATACCAGTAATGGAAGAGTCATGGAGTAATGCCTAACCAGATAATCTGGTTGAGTATTACTGCTAAACAGTGAGTTCGATCCTCACCGTGCGCCATGAACTTGTGATCTTGTACCAAACCAAGAAGAACAACAACAACACGAACAAGAACAACAACAACAAGGTGTGCCATGGATCCAGTTTTAGAACATTTTTCCTTTCATTTTCTCAAAACTACTACGGAAAAAAAAGCATGTTCCTTAAGCCGAGGTAGCAGTTTTATTTCCCCTATTCTCTTGAAATATCCAATAATAAATTCTTCCTTTTAAACGTGTTTTATTAAATAGAACGGGACAGTGGGCGTCTCTTAAGCTTTTACTGAGTTGCTTCCTTAATTTTTGTTACTAGTTTCCACCTGGCATCGAACGACCGTTTCAATATTAGCAGAAACTCAACGTAAGGCATAACAGTCTCTCACTGTCTGTTCTATGAAATAAAATGTTTAAACAAAGGATTGCCGCGTAAGCATTATCATCCTCATTTATGTATTGTCTCCCTTCAGAACGTTGGCGATCATGACTCTCCACAACTTCTCTCTTGTAGCTCTAAGAATAGAAATAAAATAAAATATACTTTTCTGAAACTTTATTTGAGGAATATTAGCTGATTTAAAGTATGATTAATCTGATTTTAAACAAATATTATTTACTTTAAATAACACAGAAATGTATTTTTTTACCCCGACAGTCGCTGTGTTTTTAACACGAGAGTAAATGTTTTCTAACTCGACTGCCGAGATATTCACTAAAGATCTGGGTATGTTCCAATAGACGTTCGAGTTAGGGAGCCTCCGTGAGAGAATACCAATCCATCATGATAGGTGAATGTTCAGGGTTTGCTTGGTGGTGGTGGTACGGTATTAGATTGTTTTGGGGCATCTTGATTTTATAAGCCTGTCTTTCACCCATTAAGCCACCATTGCGAGGCCGGAGGGGAGATCAGCTGCCCAGGTTCCGGTCATCAGAATTTTTGGAGGTGCACATATAAACTGTTGTATCGTTTGAATAGATATTCCCTAAAGATACTTAATGGTGTGGCACAGTGAAACAAACATTTTTCCAGCATCTTTCGCAATATATAACATATATGTGTTCCACTTACGGTTATAAGAAATTTAAGCTGCTTGAACGGGTATCGTATGCTTTCTGACAGAAAACAGACGCTGTGTTGAGCTCTTGCTTAAACTTTTGAATTTCCAAAATATTTCGTACATTTCGATTTGTGGGAAAATAGATGCGAATCTGAAGCCTATTTGGATGAACAAATAGAGGTCCAGAAATTGAATTGAAGGAGTCGACTAACAGCTGCTGCATGAACCCAGGTCACCCCGGGCCAGGAAGAAAAACAACACATAAAAAATCTGACGTCTACTAAATGGCAATTGAAAGGAACACCAAGGTCGCCCCCACATCAAAGAAAATTCTTCAGTTGGTGTGATTGTTCTGTTCTTCGCTGTTACCAAGAACTTTGCTTCGAAAATTGTACCTATTCTTTAAAACATATTCAGGGAAGCATTTTCTCCTTTCATTTTATTTTTATGTTGTTTAACTTTTCTGCGGACCTTATGCAGAATTGTAATTTTTATTGTAAAAAAAGGAGATTTTTCATTTGTATTGATTATTTTTACATACATATTATTGGCCATCGTTTGGCACACAAAGTTCGTGTAATTCTTTCAATTTTTGCGTGTTAACAAATTTATCATCTGTTTTTAAAACTCGGCTTGTGTCGTCTGTTTTGTTGTGTGCCCTTATAAATTAAATGTTACCTCAAACATCTGTTTGAATTATATTTTTTCGTAGTTATTTTTTAACCAAATAAAAAATCCTTTACTTTACAAAAATTAATGTAGTAGTTGAATGTTTTACACTTTAAGACAATTCACTTATTTGGAAATCAGAGCTGTAGCTGTTTATTTGGGTTATTAAAATAGCTCCACCGTTTTTCAAAAGGCACAATGACACAAGCCTCAAACAAACTATTCTGGCCAATAACTGTGTAGAATGATGCGCCTGTTTACTTCTTTTTTTTACAAATATATATATAACAAATGTGTGGATTTAGCTCCTTGACTCTAAAACGGAGTTAAATTAAATTTAAAATTCAAACCTATTTGGATGGCTTAAAGATTGAGTCCCAGTAAGGATTATTTTTTGCGAAAAAAAATATTTCGACAACATAGAAAGCATAAACACTCAAATAGAAATCCTGTATAACAATACAAAAAATAGATGAAAGATTGGAAGATTTTCTGACGGAAGCAGAATATGAAAGGGGTGTATACTCAGATCGAACGTCGAGTGAAAAGGGAAGGCGAAGAAGTTGATACCGAGAAAAAGGTCGGTTCTATAGGCTTTCCTGGTTCATTGGGCCCCAAACTCAAATGTCCTCTTTTTTTTTAAGGGCTGTGAAAAGGATAAATTCGAATTTTAAAATTTCATGCCCAATTCGAGAACAATGTAATTAACATAGACTCGAAACGAATAAAATTACAACTCTTAAAGTCACATTTAACGGGCCACCCCGCACAAATAATTCAGCATCTTACAATTAATGATGTGAATTATGATGTAGATATTGATTTGTTAAATGAAAAAAATTTTAGACAAACAATTCATTATTAATGAAATATTCAAGCAGATCAATGAGCGAACCTCTGCGTATGACACCGATTTAGTATCTTGTAAACGCTACACATCACCAAGGTAAAAGCAGCCATGTATAAATTAAAGAATGCATTTAACCTTGAATTTTTTAGAAGAAAGTTCACCGGGCAACAGACATTTAAGTTGTATCATATTTACTAAATTGCCAAGTTTATTTAAAAAAGAAATCATTTATGTAACACGTACAAACTATCCTTCACTACAAGAAATTTTCGATAAATCTAGTCAGGCGATAAAAACATTACAGTTAAAAAGAAAAACAATTAGCGGCAGTAGTAGTATCAATAGAGAGAAAAAACAAGAATTTACCACCCACAAATCTAACTACGTCACGCTAGAAAATTTTAGTACTGCTTGTACTAAAAATGTTATCACAAGTGTAATTTTTGCAGAACAGATGAGCACCATGCCAGTTCTTGTAAAAATTACCATTCTTTAAGTGCTAAGTTAGAGAGATGTAAAGAATTAAATTTATGTGATTTGTTTACTAGCCCTAATCATAAGGTTCTTCAATGCGCGGCTCGTAAAAATAGTTTACAATATTCTTATAAAATGTGTTCTTCTAAATCCCATGTGCAATCTTTGTGTCCCAAAGGTAGGAAAACTCAATTAAATACTGATATATGCATTGAGTCTGGCTCTAGAAAAAAGAATATTCTACTCTCTATTGTAAAAGTATCTGTCGCCAAGGAAGACAGAGTGTTTTTCTTTAATTGTCTGCTTCATACTGGAAGTTAGATCATATTTTTCAGCCTTAGTCCTTAAAAAATAAATTATGAAACACTTCCACCAGAGAATATGACGTAAAAACATTTTTCAGTTCCAGTAGAAAGTTTTTGCAACAAACAAACCTTAATCCAAAATTTGTTAATTATTATAAAAAAAAAACATTACCGATTTTAATCGATAATGAATTTGATATAAATTTTAATTTTCACAGTCTGGGAAGGGTGATAAATAATTTGAAGGGTCTCTACTACCGACAAGCTGGTGACTTTTCTACTATAGACAATAATGATATTACTGTTAAAGGATTATTAGGAGTAGATATTATTCAGTACATGAGGCCATGCAGTTAGTAAAATGCATGAAGGGATCGACATTATTCTTCCTGTCCAATTACTCACGTTAATTTTGTTTTGTCCCCAAAAGTGGATTATTTCGACCCTTTTTTGTGACAGGTTTGAAAACAGTATGGTCGAAAGAAATCTAGACAAAATATTTCGTCTAGTCTTTAGGATTAGAAAACGAAGAGACTTTATGTGATTTTGATAAAGAACAAATAGAACAATTCAAAAACTTTGTTAGTTTTTAAAATGATACTCACTATATAGAACTTTCGTGGAATAAGGATAAATTTAAATTAGTTCCTTCTAATTCTGCTGTTCCTTTGAAGGTTTTAGATAGGGTACTCAAAATGTTAAAAAAGAAAGACTTCACGATTATTTCACTGTTTTTCATGAGCAAGAAAAGGAGGAATCATGGAACGAATATCTGTTTCCCCTAAACATTATGGGAAATATACATGGATACCTCATAGGCCCGTGATTAAAAGTGATGAATAGACCACCGCTAAAAGTAGACCAGTATTTAATTGTTCACTTAAAACTGGTGATACCCCATTGTTGAACGAAGCTGTTTACTCTGGAGTCAATTTGATGAACAATATGTTGGATTTGATAATGTCATTTCGGAATAAGAAATATACTTTCTTGGCCGATATTAGAAAGGCGTTCGTTATGATCAAGTTAAAAAATGAAAATGATAGATATAAGTTTTGTTTTTTCTTGAAAGAAGTTAAAAATTTAGTTTTCTATAGAGATATACCACTCTGATCTTGGGGTTCATAGCAAGTCCATTTATATTGAATTTTTTTATCAAACATCATGTTAACAAATACCCTAATGACTTATGCACTGTTATCTTAGAGATAATTTTTATGTTGATAATTTGATTAAGACAAGTGATTCGTCTGAAGGAATGTTATACTGATATAAAGAATTCGTGAAAAGAACGGCAGATGGAAGCTTTGAGTTGCGTTCGTGTAACTCAAATTGCAAGGAGTTAAAGAAGTCCCTGGAAGACTATAAAAAATGTACAACATAATAGTGACTTAGAAAGAAAAATTAGAATACAAGTATAGTACCGTTAAAGATACTTTAGAAATTTCAATGGGAGTTTTAGATTCCTCTGTCAATACCAAAAGAAAAATACTGGCGCAAAAGTCTAGTGTGTTTGACCCCTTGTCTTTGTGCTTGTCACTGACAATTAAAGGGACTTCTAAGTGACCTATGAAAATTAAAATTATCCTGGGATGAAACTATGCCAATAGAATACCAAAAGACCTAGAATAATTTATCTAAGGATCTTGTACATTTAAATTCTTTGAAATTTCCCTGATGTGCAGTTGTCAGTTCAATTCCTGCGGAATTCTATTTATTTTGTGGTGCCTCCAAAAAGCCGTATGGTTTTGATTCCTATACAAGACAGGATTTTATAGCCTCCTTAATGTTTACTAAGGCTAAGATAGCCTTCATAAAAGTCTTTGCCTTCACTTGAGTTTTTATCAGCGTAAGTAGCTGTGAAATGCATTAAGAACATTTTGAAATCTTTATCAAATGTTTGTATCAAAGATGTAATTATTGCTGTTGATGCTCAGATATGTTGGTTATTGTCCGAAAACATAAAACCAAAAATCATTTTGTCAAGAATAGACTGAAAGACATTAAAGTAGCCCTAGAAGAGTTAGATTCTCAACGTGGATCATCAGTAAATTTCAAATATGTGCCTTCTTCAGAAAACCCTTCAGATTTAATTACTCCAGGACTGTCTTTGAAAAAGCTTAGGCAAAACTTAAATTTCGAACTTCTTGTCCTTCTTTGTTAGATAAGGATCCAGTAGCTTGGATCGAAAATGGTTTACATTGCTTGAATGATTTCAATAAGGATGTTATTTAAAACCAAGTATATCACCATAGTTATGCTAGTCTTTAGAACCAATCATATCTTTGAAGAAACATTCGGAGTTATCTAGATTATTAAGACTATTAATATTAGTGTTAAAAACTCACTAATGAGTTAAAACATTTTGACGCAGACCCTAAACAAGATTCTAAGCTATATCTGCTCAAATTGATGCAGAGCCAATCTTTTGGTAAAGAAAGTTGATATCTTCAAAATACTCAAGGAGAACAGATCCCTAAATTAGTAACAGATTTAAAATTGCTTTTAGATGAAAAAGTGGATGAATAACTAAGACTAAAATCTATCCTTTTGGCATTTTTTACCCACTATTGTTGTCTCCAAAGATTGACTTAACAAGACTAATCACAATGAATACGCATTAAAGTTGTAAGCATCTAGGAATTTCTAGTACCCTTAATAAACTGAGGATCTCAACGTTTTGGGTTCCTAAGTCAAGACAGACTATTAAAAATTATATTTCCAGCTATCTGCAAAAATATAATGCACTTTCATCCAAAATTAACTAACATTCCTAAACATAGAGTGAACTTGATCGAACCATTTTCTCGTGTCAGAATAGATTTTACAGGACATTTAATGTTTAAAAATGAGAAGGGTGGAAATAAGATGTATATTTTAATATTCACCTTTATGAATGTAAGAGCAATTCATATTGAACTTGTTAAGGAAATGAGTGCCCGAGAGTTTGTGCTAGCCTTTATAAGATTCTCTAACATTTATGGGATCCCCAGTCATATTTATAGTGATAATGCTAAGTCCTTTATCAATGGATGCAAATTGATTAAAAAAATTTCTTGACTCTAGACAGATTTCCTAACTCTAGCATTAAGCACCTCACAGTACTTTTATATTCACTTTGGATGGGCAATACATGGGAACGCATGGTCAGGACTGCAAAAAAATGTATTTATAAAAGCATAGGAGGATCTCAAGTGGAGTATTTTTAACTACTAACTATTCTTTCGGATTCTGTCTATATTTCTGAGATGAGGTATTATGTACAGTATTTACATTAGTCGGACTATTGTCCTCATCTTTGTTGCCATATTTGTCACAACGTTTCGGCCGTTGTACGCTCCGGCCTTCTTCAGGTGGTTGGAATTTCGAACCGAACCCTTTATTTCGATCACTGGGGTAGACTGTTCTAGTTCCACGAGCCATGTTTGATGGATGTCAGTTATCAGTTATCTCCTGGTAATTTTCCCTCTGAAAGTTCTCCACTGCCTGAACCGGGTATTGAACTCACACTCTTTGGGTCTGTCACTGGATCTAACCAACGCCTTTATCCACTGTACCGAAGAAGGCCGGAGCGTACAAATGTCCGACTAATGTAAATACTATTCTTTCGGATATACAAAAGGCGATAAATTCCAGGCCACTAACTTACCGCTGTTCTTCTGATTCGGGTCTGGAAATAATTACCCCCAATTGGTTTTTATATCCTCTTATAAAAGAGAAATTTTATTATTATTATTTGTATTTAAAGAAAACTTGCTGTTAAACATGGATAATGAAAGTATTATTCAGTTCGACATTCCAACCACCTGAAGAAGGCCGGAGCGTACAAAGACCGAAACGTTGTGATAAATATGGCAACAAAGATGAGGACGATAGTCCGAACAATGTAAATAATACCTCATCTCAGAAATATAGAAAGATACTGAAAGTATTATTGTGTCTGAACTCCCTGAAAGAAAAGACGTATCTCAAGAGATCAGAGATTTTTTAATAAATTTAAAAAAAAATATTGTATAATGAATATCTTTTAATTTTAAGAGAACAATGTAAGGATCTGGGTGAAAACAAATATGAAAATATTATGGTGAATGATGTTGTAATTATAAAGAATCCAGCTAAACCTCGGCCTTATAGGCAATTAGGAAGATTAATTGAGCTTATATCGGGTGATGAAAAAAGGCTTCGTTCAGTTATAGTTAAAAGTGGGAATGGTTTTATTCAAACTCAATATCTGAGCCATCTTCATCCTTTGGGATTATCTTTAACACATAACTTTAATCCGATCTATCCGGTATCGTAAAATGAACCCATTCCAGCCAGGCACTAAGGGGCACTGATTCAGCCAGAAAATCTAAAAGGTTAGCTCAGATGAAAAATAAAAAACCTGATCCTAAAAATCCTTATATTAGACTCTTCATATTACATATTTGTGAATTATTGAAAAAAACGGACTGACTTTTTTAAGTCAGAATTAATGATTATAAAATATGTAAAAGGAAAATATATTTAGTGTTTAAATATTGTGCAACTAGCACAAAAAAATTTAAATATTGTTCTAACTCTGTAAATAAATATGCCTTTCAAGTGTAACATTTGTAAAATGTTTTCACATTCAAGTTTTTTTGGTAATGTGGAAATAAAATTTTGTGTAAATGATCCCCCCCTAAAAAAAGAAATACAATTTGTTTTTTGTACAAAACCAAATGATTTCAAACATGGTTCAAACATTGTGAAAAATTTCTTTATTTTGAATCCTCTTCTTCTCTCCCCAGCTATGGATAAATAGCTGGGCAAACCGGGCTCTCTCGCCTTGGATAGCAACTGATATACCGAAGAAAGAAATGGCAACTTACTGCGGGGAAAAATATACCTCGTCAGTCATGTATCGAAAGATACATGATCGCCTAAGTGTGCATTCCGCATGGTACATAACTGATATTTGCTGTAAAACATATACACTCTGTACTCATTATGAATTGTTCAAGGGTTCATTATAATTTTGCCTGCATAAGTTCTGTCATTCAATATAAAATTTATAGACAAAAAACAAAAATCAGTTGGTTTCTTGCATGTTTGTCGGAGGGAAATGTGAGAAATTTAAGCTGCTTGAGCGGTTATCGTCTGCTTTTCTGACAGAAGACAGAAGCTGCGTTGGGATCTTACTTAAACTTTTGAATTTAAAAAAAATTTTTTTCGTACATTTCGAATTGTGGGAAACTATCTGCATTTGTTTTTCATTCGGCTTCCCTCCAAGATTTCATTCAACTTCCCTACAAATTCCTAGAAGTGAATCTGAAGCCTGGATGAATAACTAGATGGTCGGGAATTGAATTCGAGGGGTCGACTAACAGCTGCTGCATGAACCCAGGTCGCCTTGGGCCAGGAAGAAAAACAACACGGAAGAAATATGACGACCACCAGACGAGAATTGAAAGGAACATCAAAGTCGCCCCCACATCAAAGAAAATTCTGGCGTGATTTTTCTGTTCTTCGCTGTTACCAAGAACTTTGCTTCGAAAATTGTACCTATTTTTTAAAACCTATTCAGAGAAGCATTTTCTCCTTTCATTTTATTTTTATGTTGTTTAACTTTTCTGAGGACCTTATGCAGCATTGTAATTTTTATTGTAAAAAAGGCATATTTCATTTGCACTGATTATTTTTACATAGATGTTATTGGCCATGATTTGGCACACAAAGAACTTAATTTGTGCAATTCTTTCATTTGTTGTATATCATATATATTATACAATAAATGTATCGTTTTTATAAACTCAGCTTGTGTCGTCCATCTTTGTTTTGTGCGCTTATAAATTAAATTAAACCTTAAACGCGCTTTTGAACTATATTCTTTCGTAATTTTTTTAACAAATAAAAAATTCTTTAAGGTTTGGGGCGAACATAGGTTCCAATAAACGTTCGCGGTAAGGAGCCTCTTTGAGAGAATACCCATCTATCATGATAGATTATTGTCTGCTAAGTGATGGTGGAATGTTACTCGTTTGGATTTGGGCGTATTGACTTTTACAAGCCAGTCCCTCACACATTGAGCCACCAGGGTTAGGTCAGAGGAGAGATCAGCTGTTCTATTAGATTAATATAAAAAATATCTAGATATCTTTTATATTAATCTGATAAAATAAAACTATGGTTCATCATTAAATTAATGAATGGTATTTGGAAATAGAAAAAAACAGTATTTTGGGAAAGATATGTGAGAAGAAATAAAATTGGAAAATTAAAACTTGTCTGGATGAATACTTCTTTCCTAAATATACCTATATATATATATATATATATATATATATATATATATATATACACACACACACACACATATATATATATATATATATATATACATACATCTATATATATATATATATATATATATATATATATATATATATATATATATATATATATATATATATATATATATAATACTAAACAGAAAAAATACTAGGCAAGACTAGAGTCAGGCCAATGCTTGGATATTTTTTAAAGGTTCTCAATTCAGAAAAATTGAATTTGTAGAGCTGATAATTTATATATATATATATATATATATATATATATATTATATATGTATATACATTATATATATATATGTCTATTGTATATGTATATATGTATATATTATATTATTAATATATATATACATATATATTGTATATGTATATATATTATATATATATTGTATATGTATATATTATATTATTAATATATATATACATATATGTATATATATATATTGTATATGTATATATATTATATATATGTATATTGTATATATATATATTATATATTATATTATTGATATATATATACATATATATATTGTATATGTATATATATTATATATATATGCATATTATATATATATGCATAATATATATATATATATATATATATATATATATATATATATATATATATATATATATATATATATATATATATATGTATATTGTATATGTATATATTATATATATATTTATGTATAACGGGAATTTTTGAAGTACGTATTGCCAGACATGCAAGTAAACATTTCGCCATTTTAGTAACGAGAATGAAATTCACAGTATCCCAGCTGAGATGTTGAAGCAGTCAATTACGGAATCTCAACGGCAGATTTCAAGAATGCATTCGTACAGGAGGACACCATCTGCAGGACGTAACTTTAAAAAAATGAAAATTCCATCATTGTTTCTTAAATGGCATATTTTAAGGTTTCAATTACTATGAATTAAATATTTTCCTTCCATCACTCTTGGTTTTATTGGATTGTCAAAAAGTTTCCGTTTTTTGGGGTCACCCTATATACATCATATATATAGTTATGTATATTATATATATCATATATATATTATATGTATATCATATATATATTATATGTATTTTATATATATATTATATATATATATATACATATATATACATGTGTGTATATTTATACATGAATATATATTTATAATATATATATATACATGTATGCACATATATGTGTGTGTGTGTGTGTGTGTGTGTGTGTGTGTGTGTGTGTGTGTGTGTGTGTGTTTAAGGTCTTGGCTGGGCTTGTGTACTAATAGACGTTCTCGGTAAGGAGTCTATTCCAATCCATGATGATAGGTGATAGTTCAGGGTCTGCTCGGTGACAATTGAACGTTACCAGTTTGGCTTTGGGCGTCTTAAATTTCACAAGCCTGGTCTTCTCCCATTGAGCCACCAGGACAAAAATTGTAAGTCTATGCTGACAAAGAATGAGGAATGAAAATATCTTCGTAATGCACTGCATAAGCTAATTGTCATAAAGTCCAACAACTTTGGCTCGGTTCGTCTATTTGTTAATTCAGTCTCTGACACACACAAAATGTCCTATAATTATAATCATCCAATTTCCTGATCAGAGGTCTTGCTACAGGATATTGTCTATCGTCATACACAGGAATATAATCTAAGGTAAATCGAACTTGCTTTCTATTTTTAAAATGCCATATCTCTTCAGGGTGTAAGCGATCATAGCTCCCTACAGATTTCTTTTGTTTAATTATTTGTCAATTAACATGCCTTCTTGGAGTGATTTTCAGTTACTTTGATATTTAGTTTTCTTTCTCTTACACTAGCTGCTATCCAATGCTAAAGAGACCAATCTATCCCACTATTGAACGCATAGTAGAAGACGGATTCATTCTTTAAAAAAGTCATTATGCGAAAGCGAAAGCAAACGGTTATTTCTGATTTGAACTCGGTTTGCCGATTCCATTTTCTGCGATAGTATCAGTTACGGTGCACAAATGTTTTTTTTTTTTTTTTTCTGATAGCGAAACCGAAAAATGATAATTAACAAGGTTGGACAGTCGTTAAAAATCTATGGCTTTATGACTGAATTATCATTAGTTTTTTGGTTTTAGTTTTTAAATACCCATATATTACCGACCATAAAAACGAAAGGTAAGAATCTGAACATTGGTAACAGGAAAACAATACTTATAAAGAGCAAAACAACGCTAAAGCTGCCGTGACATAATGATCGTTGGCGAACGACACGAGAATTAACGGAACACGTGCAACTGACAAGTGCACACGAGCTGTTATCACATATCTGTTCAATCAAGCATTTTTATTTATTAGCTGCCTTACTTCTTTCTCGCGCACATTTTTTAATGTCTTTCGCGCTTTTTGCTTCATTCTTTTTCTTTTGTTCACGCTTTCTTCATTCTCTTTTCTTTTCAATGTTTGCTTTTTTTCCTTCCAGATATTTCTTCCTTTTCTTTTCTTTCACACTATTCTTTCTTTCTTTCTTTCTTTCTTTCATATTTTCTATCTTTCTTTCGTATTTTTTGTTTCACATTTTTCTTTCTTTCCCAAATTTTTTTTTCTTTCAACCTTTCGCTTTTTCTTCACACGTTTTATTTTCTTTTTTCGATTTTTTATTTCACACATTTTTTTTTCATTTCTTCTTTCTTCCTGCCCACGTTTCTTTCTATTTTTTATTTCACACATTTTACGCACTTTTTTTTTTTTTTAGCCTTTTGGGGTCATTGTTTTTTCCTCATTCTCTGTCCCTGGCTATCTCATACTTTCTTCATCATCATCATCATCATCATCATCATCATCATCATCATCATCATCTTCTTCTTCTTCTTCTTCTTCTTCTTCTTCTTCTTCTTCTTCTTCTTCTTCTTCTTCATTGAATAGTTGACGAAATGGCTTCAATTCTTGCTTGCTTTTCTGTTATGTCATTCTTAAATCTTTGAAAAATAATATAAAGAACCGACATTGCACAAACATACAAACTCGCACAAAATCGTTTCTAAAGAAGACAAACCTGCCAAGTTATCATTACTGAGAATTCAGGATGCAGTTTCAAATGTTTCTTGTCAGATTAACTTGGTGGTCATAGTCTTCGTCAGAAATCTCTAGAATGCTCCCTAGACCAATTCTGGGTAACTTTGGATCTAGATCGATTGATTGATTTTTAAAAAATCATTTCACCCCAAGCAAGGCGATAATGCCACAAAGGTTTATAGACAGTGAAAGAAAATGAGACGACTCTAGTGAGGAGAAGACAATAAATGAACAGGGTCCAGAAAGACATAAGTTGGCGATTGTCGTTACATTCCATTTTCTAAGGTTGTATGTGACAGGAAAGCAAGAAATCGTAAATGAGTTCCACGGGTGAGTAGTGCGAAAAAAAGAACTGTTAGTGTTGTGGTGGGATCCACCTAATCTGCATAGGTGACTACCAACTATATAAATAATGGTTGGTACCGGAAGACGAGGGGGGGGGGAATCACGAGATCCAACTAGAGACTCTGATCGACTGCGACTAGTCAACACATTCTCCAGGAACGTCTTCCCAGAAATATACAGAAATACTATATGTACTTATTGTGTACACTTTCTTGTTATAATACATTCTTGTTCTAAGTACATTTTGTGTTGCATTATTATTCCATGCATTAGGCGAGATTCAACAATGAGTCAAGACTCAACAGTTAGAATAGAAAATACGGTTGCATCTACTTTTTTCAAAAGTAAAACGGTGAGACCGAGTTACCAATCTAATAGTTTTTTTTTTCTTTACGGCTTAACAACCATTTGTAAGTTATTAAAAGCCAGAAAGTATTTTTAGATTGTAAGATCTTTTTGGAAATAATAAATTATTTACTTATACAAGTCCTACTTATTAACCCATAGCTGGGGAGAATCGGTGGATTCATAACTTCCCCAAGAGTATTTGCGCGTAAATGAATATAACGAACCCAACTGGAATTGGAACTCGATTTCCAAAATCGAGCCTTTATTTATTACACCAAGCTTACAACTCCTGGTATACGGCATTGAATACGGGTTGTGAGTTGAGACGGACAACTCTTGTCACAATCATGAATAACCAGTGGCCAGCCACTTCGCTATCTACGTTGAGTGTTAATGCTTTATGTTAGGTAGGGAAATGACACTGTAGTTCAAGGCATGTCAGCTGATCAAACAATTTCAGAAATGGAATGTCCGAACCCTTTAGCGTCCATTATCATGACCCGTTCGAACTCCGCTGATCCATGTTACCTTGCTATAAGCAGTCTGAAAGATGTTCACAGAACACAACTGATATCGGTCTGGATATTTCTCTGATGTCAAGCGGCGCCATTTTTTTTAAAAAATCGTTTCACCTCAAGCAAGTCCAAAGTTGTCCGTTTCAAATCACAACCTCTATTCAGTGCCCTAAGTACCAGACGCATATCCAACAAGTCAGTTACGCGTGTTTTTTGCTTCCATGGGGTATGATTGTTGATAACCCATCATAAGAGTTCTCTCTAAATACAGCACTTCACTTAAGCTCCTGACGTCGATAATATGGCCCTGTCAACCTGTGGCATGTTGCGACGAGTTACAGTTTTTCGGGCTGATGGTAGGGTACGAGTATAGCCTGTCTATGAGGCCATGGATTCATGTTATCAACAAGGAGCCATTTAGGCTAGTAGCGGTTCTATAATCGTATGTAGTGAGTTCATATTAACATAGGTCATGGGTTATGGCAGTGGAACTTTCAGGGTGACCTTGTTGATATTGCAATACCAGTCACAGTGCCTCACCTGGGCGCGTGGTTTTGCTAATTGGACTTCGGATAACTGGCAACGTGTGACATAGTACGATGAGTTACAGTAAAAGTTGTTTCTGGCTGATGCTAGAGTTAGGGACCTCAGCTGTCAACAAAGCACCGTGCAGGCTGTTAATTTTTCATTATGGTGTATTCGTGTTTTCATTGCGTTGGGTGGGTCTTCTGATTCAACCAAACACCTCATTAACCGGTCACCACTACGTTGGACTACTTTGTGACCTTTTGCACTCATTCGTGGACACCTTTTACCTCAACTAAAGAGCAACGTCGAACCTGGTCAGTACCTAGATGAGTAACCGCTTAGGAATACCAAGTGCTGTAAGCTTAGACGTGCAATTGGTGCATTGGATAATGGCCCGGAATTGGAAATCGAGTTCTAATTCCAATCGGGGTCTTTATATTCATTTACGCACAAATACCTTTGAGCAAGGTATGAATTCACCTCTTCTCCTCCAGGTATGAGTTAATTAATGCAACTAGAACGCAAAGGGTTATAGGGAGTGAAAGAGAATGAGAATACTTTCGTGGGGAGGATTAAGGAAAAGACAATAATGGAATAAGGTTCAAGAAGACAGAAGATGACGATTGACGTTGCATTTAACTTTTTGAAGATTGTAGTTATCAGCGAAACAATGAATCGGGTATTTGTTCCACAGGTGAAAAGTGCGAGAAAAGAAACTGTTAGAGTAGAAATGGTGCTTGCATTTAGCTAGTTTGACAGTAAGACGGTGAGACCTAGTTGGCAATCTAGTCGGACGCTTAAACTCATGTTGTCAAGACACCAGGGGGAAAAAAAGCTCATCAGAACATTGGCATTAAAAATATTTGTAAAAAAAGAAAGAAGTACGTCTCATCACGCCGGTGAGAAAGTGAATGAAGTCGTGATGCCAGGACAGGATCGATTACATTATCTTTATATACTGCTAACGTATGACATTTGGCATGACAGTGACTATATAGATAAGCACGATGAAGAGCGAATATTGTCAACTCAGCCGTATGGTTAGTTGTACTTTTAATGATTGAAATAGTTCACTTCATAATCGTTACTGTAATGCTCGGCTCTTTGTACAGCCCCAGGATGCACCCGACTCTTCCTTTTATACTCTATCTTTACAGGAATCAGATCCGATCAAAGAGTATTGCTTCCATACCTGGGTTGTAGCTATACATTCCTTATTTTCCAGGCTTAGCTGAGGTCGAAAGCGTTTACGAGGCCTTTCGGATGATGATCCGTTCTCCTCCTGATAACACCTTTCCCACAAATCAGATGAAACGTTCTTAGCCAGCCAGCCGCAATTCCATCTCTGTTTCCATGGAAAATGTTCAGACGAGCTACATCCAACAGCTTCACCTGCACAGGCTTCCACATTTAGGACCACATATACAGTGTAAACTCATCCTCATTCCGCTCGTATTACATTGGTAAGGAAGAAGTTTCAGTTAGACGACTTCTTCCTCACAATTGTTACTTTGTGGGAACAAACTCCCAAGAGGATGCTTCATCGAATCACTACGATCTTAACCACTTCAAGTCTAGGGTCAACCGTTATCTATCCTACATATTCTTATATATACACTTACTTTCTTCCTTTATACCTTTGCAACAACGCCATTTAGTAATCCTCTGCCATGAGTGGCTATTGGGCCTTATATTAGGTAAAAATATAAATGAATGATCAGTGGAAGTTTCTACAGAGAAAATACAATTTTGAGAACTAATGCTGCTTCTTCATTCTTACACCAGATCGTACATATTACTCTCTTCTTGTTTTTGTCTCTAACACTCACGAATCTCATGTTCAGTCACGCGTATTTAAGCGTAACTGTGTCGGTAAGAGCAACAGCAATCAAAGATGAAGGAAAAAGTAAAATAAAAAGAAGGAAAACTACCGAGGAGGAAAACAGACATCAACACGCGGATGTTTATCGTGAAGAGGCTGTGACTACCGAAGTCATCGCATGTCCGCCGCATCATTCTCCCGGATAAACAACCAGAGGATGATCGAGCATTCCTTATACAGTTTTTGACCGACGGACCTGCAATACTGTTTTCTCTACGACTGGGCAATTTATAAGAATCTAGTAATTCTGAACAGTCCACACACACACACACACACACACACACACACACACACACACACACACACACACACACATATATATATATATATATATATATATATATATATATATATATATATATACATATATATAATATAAAAGGCCCAAACACTAATATTCCATGGTTATAATTTATTACATTGGAATCGTAATCACGATCCAACTCATCAGATCTACAAATTCAAAAAGAAATCGGATGTGATGAATTGGATCGTGATTACGATTCCAATCTAATAAATTATAACCATGGAATATTAGTGTTTGAGCCTTTTATATTATATTCTTAAAATGTCCTGGACATTGAGTTCTACCTGGATTCTATCCTCTTGGGAATTTATTTATGTATATACATATATATATATATATATATATATATATATATATATATATATATATATATATATATTTGTGTAAAAAGAGTGATTGATTAGTGGTCAATATATATATATATATATATATATATATATATATATATATATATGTACTGACCACTAATCAATCACTCTTTTTACACACACATATACATATATATGTATATATGTGTGTGTTTGGGCAGCAATCACTCTTTTATACAAGTTTCATTAAGGACGACTGACAAGGTATTGCGATTAAGCTTTTTATTAAGTTATTCTTGTGTTCGTATAAGTGTCTTCATTTTTTAACGTAAAGAGTGTAAAAATTGTTCAAATATTCTTCGATAATGGTTAAATTTATTTTTGATTTTTAACTGAATGTATGGATTAAATTTTATGCCTGTATCTAGAATTATAAGTATGTTTTATTTTTCAAACACGGTCATCACATTGTGACCGTGTTCATAGATGATATGTGTTGGCCTTTTCTTTTTATTGTTAGTGCTTCCTTTATTTTTAGTCTTTTTTTTTACATGTGGACGAGACTATTATGCTAGCGTTTTCTAAAATTATGTGTTTAATCGTTTTCCGTTTTTGATTAAATGATCCTAATTCATATAACTCTAGATACATACATAGAAGAAAAATCCTTACATTCAGTTAAAAATAAAAATCTTCCTCGATAATGACTAAAAGAATAGCCGGAAGCGGTTGGATATGCAAAACGTTTGTACAATTTTTACATACTTTGTCCAGAAATGAAACACTTATGAGAACGCAAGAAAAAAAGTTAACTAAAAAAGCTTAATTGCGGTAACTTCTCAGGCGTCTTTAATGTAACCTGTATATATATATATATATATATATATATATATATATATATATATATATATATATATATGTGTGTGTGTGTGTGTGTGTGTGTGTGTGTGTGTTATTATTTTTACATACGTTATATTCAGTGGATACACGTCTTTCAGTTACTATCACCGTTTTCTTATTTTCTTATACACTGAAATTAATGACAACCGGCCTAGATTGAGAAGTCCTACTAGCAAATAAACTGTGCTTCCGACATGAATCGAATCTGCTTCCCTTTTTTCCATTAGAAATGCGGATTCACTTCCTGTTTAAGAAAATTAAAAATAAAACCGCAATTCAAAGATGTGTACTCACTAAAAATGACGACTTTATTAAAAAATGAAATATTGTCTGATAAAAATACATACACACACACATGCACACACACACATACACACACACACACATACATATATACATATATATATATATATATATATATATATATATATATATATATATATATATATATATATATGAAGAAATATAGTCTTAGAGTGTGCTATATTTATGGGATAAAGTGCTCAATATCAGAGATAGAGCGTGTGTAAATATAAAAGTGAACATAGAGGTCAACACTTAGAGGCGACAGTCTGTTTCATGCTAGATGCAATCGTCAGGCCATATATATATATATGTGTGTGTGTGTGTGTATATATATAAACTAGCTTAAAAGCCGCCCTATCTGGTGGCATTTAAGCTAGCTCCTGCGGTAGGCTTTTGATTGGGCCTTCGGCTTGTTAAAGAGTTTAAAAGTTCCTAAGTCTTTGCATATTTTCAGCATTGAAAGCTCTCCTGGCTGCCGTTTGATCTGGGTTTTCATTTGCATGGAACTTTGCCTCGCTGCAGCCTCGGATCTTGCAATCTGGTCCTTTGTTGGAGGAGATTTCTTTTTTGCGAAGCATACTGCTGCTGTATACGAAAGGCAACAATAGGCTTCATAATAACTTAAAATCGATCGCTGCATTTAATCATTGCATTAATATTTAAGCTTACCTTTTAAAAGTTCAACGATAATTCTTCCGCCGCCACTTAATTCAAAGACAGTTTGATGTACGTAGGTCCTTACATTTCGTACAAACAATTGTTTTTATTTCACGGGTGACTTTCGTTGCATGTCGTAATTAATTTCAATTATTACCAAATTTATTTCCAACTTATAAAGAGTGTTGTTAGATAAAAAAAGATTTCGTCGGAAAAACTCACGTAAAAAATCGCCGAAAACAATCGCAGTAATGAAAATTTGGGGATCCCAAATTTTAGGATTGTCAGTCCGGATTCGGCCAGGAGTGTTTTTAATTTGCTCATGGAGTCAGCTAGAAATGGTATGATATGTTGAACTACGGCCTCTAGTTGTAAATTTGAAAACACAGATAAATTTATTTTAGAACACTGTAATTTGAGAATAGTATTTTTTTCATTTGAAATTGTTTTTAACAGTAGAAGCCAAGATGATGAAATCTTGGGAATCTAAAATTCCAGGATTGTGGGTTCGTATCTGGCCCGGAATGGTTTTAATTTGCTCACGGAGTCGGCCTGATTCGAAAATGGTATGAGATGTTGGGCTACGGCCTCTAGGAGTGAAGTTGAAAAAGTGTGATATTCGCAATGATTTATAGAGATGAAAATTGATTATCTTTAAGAATTAATTTATCTATGAGATTTGAACTTGTGTTCCTTATTCTTAGAATCTGGTTTCACATGAACAACATTATTACTAGTTTGACCACATAGACCAACCAGTTATAAAGCTACATCCTTTCATATCCGTTTGTCTGCTTCAAATATTTTTGATTCCTATTCAGTAATTGTAGACGTAATAGTATTTAATGTGTCTGCATTTCTTAGACTGTGTATTTTCAACCATTTTTTTTTTTTACTCGCTTACATTTAATTTTTATTCTTGCTTTTTATCACAATCTTTTTAAGATTCTAAAACCGTCAATAAGCAGGATCAAATTGTGAATTCACGACATTGATCATAGGAAGTGGGGCAGACCGAGATCTTTTTAGCACCTGTCGGAAAATCTATGTGTTTTGGAGGGAAGTCTGAAAACTTCAGGCATATCGCAATTATATAGGCTGGTAGGAATGAGGTCCTTCATATACAGACTGTCTGTGTATTGTTGATTCACTGTGCAAGGAGAACTTTGTGTAATTGTTATAATTTTTATTTTGCAACAGAAATAATTTAATTGAAAAAAAGACATACAGCTGGACATCTGTGCCATTATTTACAAGAACATTTATTAATTTTCTTATAAACCTTTCAAGACTTTAATTTCAGTGTTATTATTATTATTAATATTATTATTATTATTATTATTATATTTATTTATTTATTTATTTCCTTTGATATCTGGCGTTTACACATTTCTTTCCGGGTCCCGCCCAGGGACCTAAGGTTAGAAATGGTATCATGACACTTTCCACTGCAAAAAAAAAAAAATTATTACAAAGATAAAGCCCTTGGTAAAGTGTGAGCTGTACTTGTCAGAATAATTTTTTGTATCTCATTGAGGCATGGACTTCCAGGGATCCCTTCAATTAGTCTACTGGAATCTTTTCCAACCAATCCTAAGGCTCCAACTACAACAGGGATTGTTGATGTTCCCATGTGCCACATTTTTGAGATTTCTATTTATTATTATTATTATTATTATTATTATTATTATTATTATTATTATTATTATTATTTTCTTTGATTTATGTTGTGTACTAAATTTCCTTCCGGATCCTAACCTAATGTAAAAAAAAAATAGCACCATGATATTTCACTAAATAAATTTGTAAAAAACAAAAAACAAATGAAAATAAAGCAACCTATGGTCACACACATTTAGCATTGATAAATCGCTTCGCAATGTTGAGCTGTACCTTTGAAAACAATTTCTTTCAGAGATCCCTTCAATGAGTCTATCGCAACATTTTCCAATCAATCCGAGGGCTCCAACTACAACTGGAATTATTGATGGCCTCATGTGCCACATTTTATTTTACATTTCCACTTCAAGATCCTTGTATTTTGATATTCAAAGATACATTACAGTCTGCAGGGACTGCCATGTCAATAAGAAAGCACATTCTGTTTTTGCGGTCTTTGATCACGATGTCTGGGCGATTAGCTTTGATTGTTCTGTCTTTGTGTATCGTAAAGACCCATAAAATGTTTACAGGTCCTATGTCTACAACCGGGTCTGGGTGGTGTTCGTACCAGATTCTTGCGGTTTATTTCCTATTCTTTCTATTGTAAATATTGGCCCACACTGTAATGCCGAGTTTTAGGGTTAGGGTTAGGGTTAGGGTTATTCAGTGGGTGCTGATACCATGGAATCTGATAAAAGATGGTCAATCATTTCTGATATTTATCACAGTGTCTGCAGTTCGGGTTAATATATTTTTTTAGTATGATGGCTTAGTAATTATTATTATCATTTCCATTATTATTATTATTATTATTATTATTATTATTATTATTATTATTATTATTATTCCCTTAGATTTCTGTAGTATACAAATTTCATTCCTGGTCCCAACCAGAGACCTAAGGTCAGAAATGGCTTCATGACATTTTCCACTCATTTTACATAGGTAAAGCTCTTCTTAATGTGTGAGCTGTACTTGTGAGTACAATTTTTGTTGAGGGTTCTCCCATTTTTTACACAAATGGACTCACCCAGGTTATACATATACTACTGCCAGTGAATACTCGAAGAGGTAGTAGTGGAGTAGAACTTTGAGTCGGTCGGTAGAACGTTTGGATAGTGAGACGGTGCAAGAGTCACAGTAACGAGCCCGTAGACTCAGTAAGAAGTCATACAGCGATACGTCGATACCAAAGACTATCTATATATATTTGTCTACTAACCCGCATTCCTGAAACTACTAACCTGTATTACCAGTTTGTATTATTACGTTAATACATTTATTTCCTATATTCATTCTTGGCATTTGTTATTATTTGATACCGGATTTCATCCCGGGTTCCACAACAATTTTTGTATTTATTATTATTATTTATATTTTAATTTTCCCTCCCTTTCATTTATTACATATTTTAATATCGGGGATTTTTGTTTATCATACGTGGGGATCGTATGTCACTTAATAACCTAAAATGTGCAGCACTCTCCTCGGTATTCTTAGTGGCTTCAACACTGCTGAAGATTTTCACTTCTTCCGATTTTCCACGTTTTCACAAGAGACTTTGGAAGTGTATCCTGTATACTAATGATTATAGGTACGCCCCTCATCTTTTTGTACAATTGTTTTCATTTCTCCAACAAGATTTCAAGATTTTACTTTTATTCTGTACACTCACTTGAATCTGATAACACACGTCGTAGATAAAATAGATGCAGTTTTTGTTCAATACACACAAGTACTCAGCACAATCATTTATACTGTTTTTATTATTATTATTATTATTATTAATATCTCCTGAAAACGTTCAATTCTTCCTTGGATTTCCATTTTTTCTGATATTTTTACTAGATTCTTTAGGTTCATCCAAATTATTTGGTGACCAAGAAAACGAATCTTAAAAAGTCTACTTTTCTAAAACTAGAGCATGTTGGACTAAATTATGAGTTTTTAAAGTCTCTCTCTCTCTCTCTCTCTCTCACTTCGTTTAGTCTTTGGGGCACCAAAACGTGTTTTCTATCTCTCTCTCTCACTCTCTCTCTATCTCTCTCTCTCTATCTCTCTCTCTCCCTCCCTACCCCCGTAAAACACGCTGCATGTAAGTACTTCAAGAAGATAATGATGAACTATCGATAACTTCAACGATGAAGTTCATTTCTGTCTTTACTTTTCTGTAAATATGTTTTGTTAATACATCTTTCTATCTATCTATCTATCTATCTATCTATCTATCTATCTATCTATCTATCTATATATATATATATATATATATATATATATGTATGTATATATATATCTTCACATCTAGTTGTCACTTTCCATCTGTGTCTGACTTTTCCTATATTTCTCATTTTTGTCCCTATCTATCTATCTATCTATCTATCTATATATATATTATATATATATATATATATATATATATATATATATATATATATATATATATCAATTTTTGGATAAAGGGCCATAAGATCACTAACCTATATCTGTGAGTTGTCTGAAAGAATAAAAACAGCGCACAAAATGAAATTGAGGTATAAAGTTTGTATGAAGAGTACACTGGAGAAGACCATCGTTGTAGAAAATGACTGAGAAAAATCGCTTTAGTGTATTTTTTACCCGTACTCGCGTGAATATGCAAAGTATTGTTTACAGGACAAATCACATCAAGTGTCATAAAAACAATTCTGTCCGTTCCACAACAAAATAATTATTATAAGCATTATTATTTCCATCTAAAGAAACTTCATGTGAGCAGGGGCTTAGGTTACTTTCAACGGAAGGATCCAATAAGCGATCATGAGTTTGAACTATGTGTTTACTGAACCATATCTTATTTAAAGATTATCACCACCATCAGCTACTAAATCCCAATTTAAATATTTCGCAGAATTTCATAAAAGTGTTCAAGTAGTAACATTATGTAAATTTATTCGTCGTACTTGTTTCGTTGCATCAATAAACGCAGGCATATTTAGAGGACTTATAAGTTAATAAATGCCATCGAGATGCTAACGCTTTTGGCCCGCTGGTTGCTCTTTCTTTAACTAAAAATGTTAAGACAACAACACGATATTTTTTAAGTTTTGACTTTCTAGTAAATAAGTCATGGTAAAAAAAAGAAGCCAAACCGGCTTCTAGCTTAAATGCCCAAGTCAATTAAACAGATAAATAAAAATATGAAGATCTTGCTTAGCTAATCAGTTTAGCTAACAAAGTAAGGATTCAGTTTAGTATTTTGCTTACACTGTAAACCGAACCCCTAAAACATTTAAGAATTTTCACATGCTCACTGTGGAGTAATGGAGAGTGGCTCGGATTGAGGAATCGGGGAGCCGAGTTCGAATCCATTACATTCACTTACGGGAAAAGGTATAAATCACAGCTATGGGTAAATAGCAGGATTTCTGGATTTTATAGCCTTGGATGGCAACTGAGTTACCGCAGAAAGAAATGGTAACCTACTGCGGGGAAAACTATCTACCTGGTCGAAAGATACATCATCGCCTAAGCGGGTATCACGCATAGCACATAACTGACTGAAAATACTAAGAACACTTTAAAAAATCACAGACAATTTGGCGGGTATATTTCTCGCCGTCTTTGTGTTATACAATGGCAGACAAACAAAAAATATCTGATAAATTTTAATAAGATTATTTGTACTCATTATTTGTACTCATTAACCCTGAACGCCAGTAGCATCTGCTGACTATCACTCGAATTACCTCACAAGTATCCTCTATACTTTAAACTTGTATTATTATTCTGCTTTTTGTTGATAGCAGAGTGCTCACACCAATAATAATTGATGAATTATATTGGAAATCAAGTGACGACAAGCCCACAAACTATTTCGGCACTATCCCCAGTATTCAACCTGTTTTTCTATTGCACTGTTATTGGATGCTTTCGATTCTTCCACTGATTTTAATTTCCTTCCGTTTATTGTTAAAATATTCGAACTCAAATTCAATATGTATTAGCACCACTCTTCATTCCATTTTCCATGTCTTCAGTTCTCTACCTAGGTTTATATACTTCTTGTTATGGACCAATATCCTCGCACCACTGTTATGGTCCAAGGTTAGGACCAAGGAAGAACAACACGAACACAAGAGTAGTAATAAAAATATATATTAAACAGAATAATAATACAAGAAGTTGAAGGTGTTAGTATGACTGTCAGTCTGGTTTAGAGTGAACTACTATTGTCTCGACTCTTGAGAGGCGCAGTCTTTATAGTGTCAGGAAGAGTTCATTGTCGTTACAGGTAAGATCCCATAACACTTATCTAGCATTTCGATTATTTTTTTTATTCCAACCATTGTTTCTAAACGTGGTAACTTGTCTGCAATGAAGATTAAGTGAGTGCCAGTCTCCTCAATACCCCATTGTTCTTCTATTTTTACAATACCGTCTTCTGGTTAGTTCCAGTCTTTCTCATAACCTCCAGATCGTTTTTTTAGACTCTTCGAGAATGTTCCCAGTACTCTGACAATGATAAGTATGACACTAAGCTTCAGGTTCTCCGATTTGTTCTCCCTGGCAAAGTCTAGATACTTATAAGTCTTTTTTATTTTCTTTCAAATCTACTCCATGGTTCATCAGAACAGAGAAATCCGATATTCTGATACGTCTTCTTGTTTCTTCTTTTATGTACCGTGTCCCTTTTAGACGTGGGCAATCATTATTATTATTATTATTATTATTATTATTATTATTATTATTATTATTATTATATTTCTTTTGATTTCTGGTGTATACTCATTTCTTTCCGGGTCCCAACCAGAGATCTAAGATAGCATCATGAAATTTTCCACTTAGCATTTTTTGAGGAGGAAAATAAACCCTAAGATCACACATATTTTACATAGATAAAGCACTTCGTAAGGTGTGGGCTATACTTGTGAGTACAATTTTTTGTATTTCTTTAAGGCTTGGGCTACGAGGAATCCCTTCAATGAGTCTATCGGTACCGTTTCTAATCAACCCGAGGGCTCCAACTACAACTGAAATTGTTGATGTCCTCATGTGACACATTTCTGAAATTTCGATTTTAAGGTCGTTATATTTTGATAGTTTATTAATATTATTATTATTATTATTATTATTATTATTATTATTATTATTATTATTATTATTATTATTGTTACCAGTGCCTGTTTACATAGATGAGGACTAATCAGTTCCATTCCAAATGTAATAACAATCTCATTATGCACGCTTTAAGAGAATAAACATAAAAGAACCTTCACGGCTTTAAGAAACAAATAAACTAACTTTATAATGACTCATTTAAGTAACAGCTTGGAAAGTAATAAATTAAGTTGCGCAGCTGTGTCCCGTTTTAATTGATATGTGCGCCGATTAAGATGAGCGCGATGGAAAGAGGATATCGATAGAAACTCTTTTATATTATTATATTAGATCCCGACAAGAAGAAATGTCGAGTTTGGGGAAAGTGAGCATTCGTCTCAGTTGCGCCTTTAGGAGTAAATTAATATGGCGCGGGTATTGGAGATAAGTCGTTTAACGCATTTTTAATGGTGTGTGTACATTCGCACGCCCGCGTATACTCATTCTATCGATCCAGCTATCTATTATACACACGCACACATACATACACACACACACACACATACATACATACATACATACATATATACATACATACATACATACTCATACGCACAGGCAAATGGGGTTTCGACCAAAAATATATACACGTTTTATGACATTACAACACTAGAAAACATTTCCATTTTCAGACGATAAATTAACCAAAATACGGATGATAATAGTTTTAACAAGAAAAATTTGGAATAAAATATTTCACGAAATGTGAAAACAAATATAATAAAGATAACCAAAGAGCAAGTATATTTCTGAAATTATATATATATATATATATATATATATATATATATATATATATATATATATATATATATATATATGTGTGTGTGTGTGTGTGTGTGTGTGTCTGTGTGTGTATCCTGAAGATTGAGTGTAAGCCTGAAACAGACTGTCGTCACTGGGTGTTGACATCAATGTCCATTTTTATATTTGCGTAATATCTCTCTCTGATAGAGCGTATGCAAATAAATATATATCCCATAAATATATATATATATATATATATATATATATATATATATATATATATATATATATATATATATATATACAGATAGTTTTAAGGTATGCTATATTTATGGGATATAAATATAGCATACCTTAAAACTATATTTTGTATCATATATATATATATATATATATATACACACACACACACACACACACACACACACACACACATATATATATATATATATATATATATATATATATATATATATATATATATATATATATATATATATGCTGCCATATCGGGCCTGGTGCTTTTGCTAAATATTTACAGATTCTTGATAAAATACAAAGAAGAATCCGCAATGTTCTTGGTCTTGACCTGTCATCTCGCCTTTAAACACTTTTCCACCGTCGTAATACCTTACCTGGGCTTTTTCTATACTTTCATGGTAAATGTTCTCGTGTACTTTCCTCTATGTTACCTAGACATTATGAATTAACGCGCAGTACTAGATTGGTGGGAAGGTCTTATTAGTTTACAGTTGGATGCTAACATTTTCTTCTATCGCACTTCTCGCTTGTGGAAACTTCTACTAGCTTCTTCCTTCCCAGCCAACTTTGACCTTCAACAATGTAAATCGTTATCTACTGTCTTCTTGATTATTGGTCTTTTATTGTTCTCTCTCCTTAATAGTGTTGTTTTTGTTAGTTTTGTTTTTTCATTTTCTCTAAACTTCAGTCACCCACTTGCGTCTTCTTAAATGTATATATATTCATTCAAACAAATTTAATTGTTAAATTCAATCGACAATTTCTCTCAGTTTAATTTTTTTACTATATTTCACCAATTCCTATAATTAAGCAAACAAACTTTACTGAGTGAATTTAACAAAAAAATGTTTATATACCGGGTGTACTAGCAACATTGTCCAATTGTTAGATTAAGCTTTGAACCGTTGTATCTTAGAAATGGTTAAAGATATCTTACTGGGATTCTCCGAAGGTTTTATAACACAACTGGACTCTACTTTGAGCAATGAGAATTTATAATTACTCTCCAAGCTTAACAGAAGAATCGTGATGAAGAAATCGACCAATAAACAAAAATGACATATTAAACATTAATTAATCAAAACTAAGGAGCGGAAGCGAATGAAGAATTGAAATAAAGTTCAATATATATATATATATATATATATATATATATATATAAATGTAGGTAACTATACTCGTGTCGAAAAACCTTCGAATTCTTGATGTAACAATAGCCAAATCAATCTCGAAGGGAAAAAAATGTTTTTAAAAAGTAAGAGCCAGGAACATGAAAGTCTGTCGAAAATAATCGCACCGATACAGGTTCAAGGCCCAAAGAAAAAAACCCGATACGAGTAAACAACTAACTAAAGAGCTCGATACAAACGTAGAGAAAACATAGTCAAACCTAATGAGCCAAACAAACCTACCATGGTTTCATTTAGGCAGATCGTCAGGGTCAGCTGACCCTGACGATCCGCCTAAGTCAAACCTTGGTAGGTTTGATAACATTAGGTTTGACTATGTATATATATATATATATATATATATATATATATATATATATATATATATATATTATTCCAGGATCATTTTCAGCTTATTCAAGATAATCTTCGCCCTATCAAACATTCTAACTTTCTGTCCTCTAGTAACAATATGCCTCACATGTTTCACGTAAGATTTCATTTTCAAGTGTTTTTTCACTGCTTTTGTACAGTCGTAGGTGAAACTGTTCTCTCACGAAACAAAAGTTACATTGATTGGGTTGGATCTTTTCTAATTGATCTCTTTAGCTCAAAGTTGAAATGAGGTTCCCTCTTTAGGCTGTGACCACCTGATCCAGTTTTCTTCTCTACTGTTTCCTTTTTTAAAAAACTTATTCACCGTTCTTTGATGGTTCTTTGAGGATGGAAGCCAGTATATACCATTACTGAAGGCATTTATGTTTGTTTTCTCTCACCATTGGTTATTTGGGATGAAAGTAGGACTGAAACAAAACGATTTTTACCTATTCTCTTTCTAGGTGAATAACAAATGGTGTCAAGATGGCTAAACGTACTAACTGAAAACTTGAAAAAAAGAAACAATTTAGTGTTTTTTTAGATATTAAAAATTTTGTGGATATCGAGAGGCGGTCGGCATCTGCAGTGCGAAAATATAAAGTTTATATTGTCATCCACACACACACACACACATATATATATATATATATATCCTAGATCCATATATATATATATATATATATATATATATATATATATATATATATATATATATATATATATATATACAGACATATATATCCTACAGGGGTAAAAATATAGACGATCATGTATCTTTCGATGCATGACTGACGAGTCAGATTTTTTCCAGCAGCAGGTTCTTTCTTTCTTCATTTCTTTCTGCAGTAGACCAGTTGCAATCCAAGGCTATAGAACCCGGTCTGTCCTGCTACTTACCCATATCTGGTGTGGGGTGGAGAAGAAGAGGATTCATAGCTTTACCAAGGGTATTAGCACGTAAATGAATGTAATGGATTCGACTGGAATTCGAACTGGGCTCTGTATGTGGTTACAAGTTTATAATCTTATATTGAAACTTTATGCAATTTCTCAATTGTTTTAGCACTTATTACATAAATCATTCAAACTAATATTAACACTTGCCTTGTTTTTATCACATATGTTTTACATTCTTACTTGAATATCGATGACAATTGGAAATCTTTAGGGAAATATTCTTTTATGAATTTCGTTATCCCATTAATTATGTGCATTATTATGTCATATATATGATTTTATTGTGATAATCATTGAGTATTAAAACAGCATTCGCCCCAAACTCCACAAACTAATTCACGGTAAATATGGGAATGTTTAAATTCTATTTTAGAAAAACTGCAATAATTTCAAGGATTTGTGGTATTTATATCTTCAATGAAATAATGTTTGGGGTGGATTTTACATTTCATTGCGCTCAGAATATTTGCTCGGGTCTTATTCAATTTTAAAATCCATTTCATTTTCAGTGAGACGTTATGAAAAACAAATCATATGCAAATGGTTATTAGACTTAATGATTTAGATTAGAGATGAAAAAAAATCAGAATGATGACGAGATGGGAACAAATAAGTAAAAGGATGGTAAGTATCGAAGAAAAACGAAGGAAGAAAAATTAAGGAGAAAACATGGAATTCATAATAAGGAAGAAATAAAAAGAAGCGAAAATAAGATGAGGGAATGGAATAAAATTTAAGACCGGAGAAGAAAGAAAAATGAAAGAAAAAATAAACAAGAGAATGGAACAAAATATCTAAAGAGAGCTGTAAGCAATAAAGTGAAACATTGAGAATTAAAGATTAGTTTCGGAAGAAATAAAAGAATTTAAAAAAATCAAGAATGAGAATAAAACTTATTTCGTAAAAAGTAAAAACTGATACCGAAAGGAATAAGAGAATAAAAACATATCTAGAATAAGAATTAAAATTGATGCCGAAAGGAATAAGAAAATAAAAACTTACCTAAGAATTAAAACTGATACCGAAAGGAATAAAAGAATAAAAACAAATCTAGAATAAGAATTAAAACTGATACCGAGAGGAATAAAAGAATAAAAACAAATCTAGAATAAGAATTAAAACTGATATCGAAAAGAATAAAAGAGTAAAAACAAATCTAGAATAAGAATTAAAACTGATATCGAAAGGAATAAAAGAATAAAAACAAATCTAGAATAAGAATTAAAACTGATATCGAAAGGAATAAAAGAATAAAAACAAATCTAGAATAAGAATTAAAACTGATATCGAAAGGAATAAAAGAGTAAAAACAAATCTAGAATAAGAATTAAAACTGATATCGAAAGGAATAAAAGAATAAAAACAAATCTAGAATAAGAATTAAAACTGATATCGAAAGGAATAAAAGAATAAAAACAAATCTAGAATAAGAATTAAAACTGATATCGAAAGGAATAAAAGAATAAAAACAAATCTAGAATAAGAATTAAAACTAATATCGAAAGGAATAAAAGAATAAAAACAAATCTAGAATAAGAATTAAAACTGATATCGAAAGGAATAAAAGAATAAAAACAAATCTAGAATAAGAATTAAAACTGATATCGAAAGGAATAAAAGAATAAAAACAAATCTAGAATAAGAATTAAAACTGATATCGAAAGGAATAAAAGAATAAAAACAAATCTAGAATAAGAATTAAAACTAATATCGAAAGGAATAAAAGAATAAAAACAAATCTAGAATAAGAATTAAAACTGATATCAAAAGGCAGAAAAGAATGAGAAAAATCAAAACAAGAATAAAAACAGATATTGGAAGAAAGGGAAGTAAGAACTGAAATAACAAAAAAGATTTAAAAGTATAAAATGATGACCCAATACTACATCATTATTAACTGAAATAATAATCACGAAAGTCATAAAATAATAATAATGACAGTAAACATAAATTATCACAACCATGAAGGAAAAAAACAATTCTGCGGTTAGAAACAGAAATATTTGATGAACACTGTTGTGGCTGAAAGACTTCCTACCGATTACTGTTTGATCAACCCTGACATTTTTTTCGCTAATCGCCGATTACTTCAAACTCATTTGATCATTTCGCCATAAATGTAGGCACAGATTTAACAGAGGCATACATTCCACGATACGGTCTGGAGTGAATCGAAAGATGATTGGAAACGAGTACAAGAAAGAAAGAGAGGAAACAGGACGGCCGATGAAGACCGAAATAAGATTATCAAAAAAGAAAATAAGAAATCCAAACGAGAATATGGTAGATTCACACATTAAGGGAGGAAGAAGACAAACAAAGGTAAATATGGGGGGGGGACATAAAAGAGGTAAAATATAGGAAGACATGAAGAAACGAAGAAGGTTTAGAAAAGAAATGCAAAAAAGAGATACAAGACTGAGACATATTGAAAGAAGGAAAAAGCAGCTAAGATTGTAAAAAAAGGCCCGAAGTATAAATGCAAAGGAGATGAAGGGGAAAAAAGAAAATAAGAATAAATTCAAAAGAATTTAATGTGGAAAATGGCGGACCAGGAGATGAAATACTAAGAGAAGAAAATTTGGAGAATGAAAAGTGCAAAAAAGGCGGAAAGGTGGCAAAACGGAAAGTAAGGTGCTAAGGGAATGACGAAGAGTGGAATCAGAGGTAGTTTAGAAAGAAAGAAAGAAAGAAAGAAAGAAAGAAAGAAAGAAAGAAAGAAAGAAAGAAAGAAAGAATGACAAGATAGAAAATAACAAGCAGTAGAAAGAAACACAAATCAATAAGTAATCAATAGAAAGAAAGAAAGAAAGAAAGAAAGAAAGTGACAAGTAATTATAAGGATAGGTAAAAAATAGCAAGCAATCGAAATCGACATTAAACAGCAAGTAATCAAAAGAAAAGAAAATTAGAGCAATTTAAAGAAAGATAAAATAACAAACAATTGAAGAAAAAAAAAAAAAAGCAATAAGTAACCAAAAGAAAGATAGAAAGAAAGATAGAAAATAATAAGCAGTCAAAGAAAGAAAGACTGAAATACCAAAGAAGCGGGACAATCAGGAAGAAAGAAATGAAACCGAGAAGGAATTAATCAGTGGCTGAATGATCCCAATGTCGTAGACTTTGAAAATTATTAAGCGGAAATGAATAATTTTCTCACATTCACTTGGCGGTTGGGGTTAGGTCATTCTCCATCAAAAGATTGTGGTCAAAAGAACGCCTGCCGATTGGCGGCCATTTTTGAACAAAGATCAAATCCGCTTTGAGCAATTGATTTATTAGGGTTCACTACTTGTCGCCATAGTAGACCAAAAGACCAAACAAGGCGGGTTCCTTCCAGAAACAGATCAGAACTATATGCATCTTTTGATGTTATCGGCTGCTCCTATAAAACTATTTAATTATGTGGATAACACGTGGCCTTCAATATCGCCCAAGAAAAGACTATCTGTCGATAAGGAATGAATGACTATTAAGCAACTGTAATTATAACAAACAAGGCGTTCCGATGACATGCTGAGACGGCGTAGAAAAAGAGATAAACACCAAATGTTACCAGATTTCCTTCATACTCTTGCGTCTGCAAAATAAACTCTTGATGACGTTCAATTGTTAATCAATTAAATATTATATAAAAAGACCCGCCAGGTATTGCAGATTTTACAAGCATACAAATATTGCTAAGCTTAATCATGTTCACACTCATACTTAATCACAAATCGATATGTGTTCAGTAAGTTATAAAATATTTTCTGCCAGTTTATGTTATTCCTTAACAGAGGCACAAAAGTCTTCATTTTGACGTCATGTCCACTCTCGGTGTCGATTGGTACATTCATACATCCTGATAGAAAACATTTATCGAATGACATTTTGTTTTTTCTAATACTTTTATGTTCACTTTATATATGCAGATACATACATACATACATATATATATATATATATATATATATATATATATATATATATATATATATATATATATATATATATATATATATATATATATATATATATATACCAACAACTCAAAGTAGAAGCTTATGAAGCTTATTTTGATTAATTCAGCTTTAACGTTGAAAAAGTTTATTTTATTATAATGGATGCTTACAAGCGAGAGGAGGATGGGATGTGCTTATTTTATTATCACACAGACAGGCACACACACACACACACACACACACACACACACACACACACACACACATATATATATATATATATATATATATATATATATGTCGACTTTCAAAAGAAAAATATAACGTCTCTTTTAAAACACATTTGATTTTCTCTCTTCTTTTTATTATAGCAGAATTTACACATACTAACATTTACACTCTATTTCCCAAGATTTGCCTCATTCGAAACCTAAAACAAAGACATTTCTAAAACGGTAATGGATTTTATTGTTAATCCGACCTAATTTTATTACGTTCAACAAACTAGCTGGTCGATGTGGCTCTCCGTAGTAAACAGTTACTCATTTGCCGAAAATTTGCTCTGAATCGTAGAATAAGAAATGCAATGAAACTAAGAAATTATTTAATTAGAAATTATTTTAATTGCTTTTATAAGAAAAAAAATTCGATGAATAATTAATTTTTACAAAATTTGTTTTCATCTTTTTACATTTAATTAGAATAACTCATTTAGTTTTAAATATTTTAAAATTATGTCTTAATTCATCCCTTTTAGATGCTATTATTATTAAGTGAAAACAATATTTACTAATCCTAAATTGAAAAGCTTAGTCCAAATCATCGCACACCATTATTTTAAAAATAATTTGAATTTTTTTTTATGTGCATAAACGTGCCTATTTTATATATACAGTCGACCAAACACGACATTATCAGAAAATAATAGCGATAACTATAGTAAATTTACTACCAAAATATTTAAAATTCAATAAACATTAGATTACGTAGACTATTTTGTTAAATTTTTAAGATTACTGAGGACTTAAAAACTAAAGGCGCTCACGTTAATTCAATCACATTTTTAACGCCTGAAGCCCCCCTAGAACAGCATTGGATAAATATCAATCTGTCACCAAGCTGACGAAACCCGTGAACGCCTTAAATAAACAGCTACTGTCTGGTTTAAAAATGCACTTCTTTGATAATTTAATCTTAAGTAAATAACAGTTGTTTCAAATCAGATTAATTATACTTGAAATCACTTAATATTCCTCAAATAAAGTTTCAGAAAAGTATATTTTAATTTTGATAGATTTTTTAATAAAGAGAATTACATTTCGACAGAAGATGACTAAAAAAGTGCGCTAATCACATATTTTATCAAAAAAAGAAACTCCTTCCAGTGAATTTAAACTAATTTTAAATTAGTTTTTGAAATATATGTTGTATTTTGCTTATTGGAAATATTAAATTTAACGTATTTGCATGAAATTAAGACTAAATTAAAAGCTTAAAGAAAGATTTTTCATTTTAAACTTTAGGTAGTATTTTTTTTTTTTTGGAGTTACCTATATATAATTATATATTTCCCTTCTTCAGTCGTGTCGGGTGGTTGGGGTGGGTTAGGGTTCAAAATTAATACTAAGCCCAAGCCTCAGGGACCGTCTTCTTCAAACCCTTCCTTTTCGGGGAGGTGGTGGCGGAAGGAGTGCCCCGGTGTTTGAGCAGTGTTGTACGGTTATGACACACCACTTGAAAACTGACCTTGTGTCACATTGTTTACAAGTAGGCGTACAAATAAATACCTATGACTTCTTTTGCGAACATCCCACATTTCCTGTTTCTTATCTCTCGCATTTGCAACTGCTTCTTGTCTTGTGGTTATGTCTACTCTCTTAATCATCAACCAGTCACAACCTCTTGTGCCTTTTCATACTTAATCATGCAAGTATTTGCCTTTGCCTTTATACACTTATTATTATCGCTGATTTCTCTGTCTGATGAACGCTTCTCTACAGACGGTTTATTTTTTTAAACTATCGTTCACCCAATCTATAAGGCACAATAGCTTACTGGTAGAGTAAAGGTTTACTGAATGAAGTTCTTGTAAGGGCTTAAGAAGAGCAGGTTATTGGGATATGTAGGATAGATGATGGTTCACTCTAGATTTGGAGGAATGAAGATCATAGTGATCCGGGACGCATCCCCTCGGGTGTCTGTTCCACATAGTAACAGTTATTGGGAAGAAGTTGTCCGAGTGGTACTTCCTTCTTACCAATATTACAAATAGAATGAGGATGAGCCTATGTACGTGTCATGACGGATCCTAACTGTAAAGGTCTGTACTGGTGGAATGTATCTCCTCAGAACATTTACCATGGAAATAGCGATAAAGAAGCCATAAGCTTGTGGTGTTGCGTCTGTGGGAGAGGGGTTGATGGGTGGAAAATAATTAATTACCCACCAGGCCACGTGGAAGCTTTTGAACTCAATGCTGAAAAGTAATGATTGAAATAAGGATTTACCGATGCCAATATATTTTGTCTCCAAAGAATGTTTATCTTTCGTTATGTATCCCTTTATTTATGTTCCTTGTCGTTCATGACCGAAAAAAAGAAACGATTATATTACAAAAAAGACTGGTTCCTACAAGAAAGCACAACTTCAGTACACAATAAATGTCTTCACATTGGTCATTGTGAAATTAGATGTTTCTCTCATTCAGAAACATGTGGAGAAATAAGAAGAAACCAAAATGGTTTAATATTTTCTTTCGTGGAGAGGCAAAACTATACAAATTCGCACGTTGCTTTAGTCGCAAGGTGGCTTTTATGAAAATTCTTCACACCGAAAACTAAACAATTCTTCTCATACCACAATTCTCACGACAAGATTCACACACCACACCTCATCGCAAAATTTACACAATTTTCTCATGTAAAAACTCACACTTTCTTATTTCAAACTTTTTCAAATACCAAAAATTTTAATTAATTTTTCTCATATGATTACACACAAAATGTTTCTTATACCAAACATTGCACACTTTTTCGCATGCCAAAATTTACTATTTTTTTTTCATATGTAGTAATTTAATAACTTTTTCTAATATCAAAATGTAAACACTTTTCCTTATAAAAAGATTTACGCACTTTTCTTATATCAAAATGTGCACACTTTTTCTCACGTCAAAATTTATTCCCTTTTATTACATACCAAAACAAGCAAACTTTTTCTGACGCCAAAATTTACTCACTTTTTCCCATATACTTTTTCTCATACTAAAATTTACACACTTTTTCTTATATACTTTTTCTTATATTCTTAATTTGCACAATTTTTTCACACCAAAATTTACTCACATTTTCTCATACAGAAAATTACGCAATTTTTCTTATACCAAAGTTTACACACAAAATATTCATAGCAAAAACTAATTTTATATAGATATCAAAAGCTGATTTCCCACCTAAGTTAAAATAAAGGAATTCGAACACTAATTTTCTAGGCAAGTATTATTAACATCTGTCTACATTAGGTGTCTCACTGTTTGATAGTGTACCACGCAGCGCAGTAAATATCAATAAAGCACAAGAACTTTTAATGCAGTAATGACTTCATAAAACGGAACACAAGTTAAAATACTGAATTCAAATTAAAACAATTTCCGCAATTTATTTACTGCAATAAATTATATGTACTTTTCTAATTTTAATCCAATTATGAGTGAGGGGTATATCTCAGTATCAGTTAATTTCCTTTGATGAGTCAACTCTCCAAGTTTTTGCCCCTCCTCAAAAGGCATGGCAAGTGGAATTAGAACAATCTACCCCTGTGGACTAAATAAATCCCTCCGAAATTCCATCATATATCAACTGAAGAAGGAGCACCTCGAGACGTTGTAATGGTTAGCAAGTTTGTCTCGCTAGAACAATTACGACTGAATAGTGAGTTTGATCCTCACTTGGTGCCCCCAGACTTTCGGCCTTGTGCTACATCTAAGCTACGCTTGGAAAATTGCTATATCAAGTGAAGAAGGTCGGAGCGTACAATCGTCGTGAATAGGGCAATATAGATGAGGACAACAGTCCGGACGATGTAAATAGTTACAATAGCTCTTCTCAGAAATATAAACAGATATTGAAAATTTTATTTAATATTTTATGTTTTTTTTCTTTCCAGGTATAGAAATGCTATTCACTGGGGAAAAAAGAAGGCGTTTTGTGCTTTGCATGCTGGAATGCAGTCGAACAAGACTGTGCAGCGTGTACAAGTGAGATAATTTGCTTAAAATGCACCAGATGGGGTGCAGATTTGGACGTAAGGAGGAAGGCTGTCTGTGCAGGGAAAAAGATCTGTATGGCCACTAATATGACTGGCAGTGCACATCTTGAAAACTTGTGAAATCGTTCAAATTTTGGTAAATAAATTCTATTTTACTCAACAATAAACCCGTTTAGTTTAATTTGCCAAAACCATGTAGTTACTCAGATACTTACATCTGGAATGATATCAGTTTGTTTTAAATACCGTCTCTATATATATTTATGTGTGTACATGTGTGCGTCTGTGTGGGGGTGTATTACCGTGGCTCTTAAAGAAGCAGATTCCAGTTCTTTCTTATCTGTGAATTGCCATGAAATTTTGGTCAAATCGTTTCCTGTTGCCTTTTCTACAAGTTCTGGTGCTCCTAGACTGGCTGATAGGCACGCATCGAAATCCCAGCCTACCCTGCTTGGATTTAAGTTGAATTTGAAAGAACAGATGTATTCCTGTCTTTCTCCATACTTCCTATTCTCTTCTTTATTATTATATGATATGAATTATTTCACATTCTTTTCTCTAACTCTCCATTCATCATGAAATTTCCATTATCTCTTGCTTATTTTTAATTTCATTTAATTTGTTTGTAATTGTAATAGGCTTCCTTCTACTTTTCTGTTTTCATATTGTGCTGAGTACGGTTCAAAATAATCTTTCCATTGATCTGCACGCAACTCTCAGCCCCGTCATAGAGCATGATTCTGACTTGGTGAAAAAGGATACTTTGGGCAAAAAATGTTGGGAACCGCTGTTCTAGTGTGTGAAAAATGAAAACCCCTAGGTGCTAAATTTGGTGAGTGTGGAAAATATTGATGAACCTCCCATCTTAATTATATTATTTTTTTCATGGATTTACCATAATTTCCAATGTATAATGCGCCTTCATCCATAATACGCACACCTCAGATTGTGCTTACAGTGTGGGAAAATGCTTCTACTCATGCATAATGCGCATTCCTGGTTTGGCAATCCAACACTGTAAATTGTACCTCTCCAATTTCATTACAGCTAGCGTTTCCTACTTTTATTTAAAAATGTTTTAAACAGAATATTATTCTAATTTAGTTTTATAATAATTCTTATTTTATTTCACAGCAATTGTTTTAAGATATTTTTGTAGCAGTGCATAATACGCACCCCTGATTTTGCCTATTATTTTTTTAGAAAAAAAGCGTATTATACATGGGGAATTTATTTTGAAGAGTGTGCCTATGATTTGTTATGACACAAATAACTCCTTTTTCCGTTTACCAAAATCGGACACTTTCCATTCAATGCTTCGTTTATCCTCTCGAGTTGCCGGCAGTGATGGTCCCTCTATGTGTCAACAGCTCGTAATGGACGGTACCTTTCCCATTCCACCAAACACAAAGCAAGGATTTCTTTAGCTGGAATCCTAGTTTTGGTGTTGGCACTGGTTTCTCATTTTGTGGTAAGCAATGTCCCTTTCGTTTTTTGTTGATATTCCAAACCCATTTTTCATCACAAGTGACAATGTGACGCAAAAATGAAAGAATTGGTATTTCTGGTTTAGAGACGGTTGCAAATAGTGGAAAGTTGTGTTCGGTTCACAAACGAAAACTCATGAAGAACAAAAAGTTCTCTCTTTGCAAATTTTCCCAATTAAACTTTGCAACGCACTATAAACAAATCACCATAAGGTCGATAAGATGATAAACGAATTTTAGACGCAGTTACCTACCATTCAATCTTGGTCTTGTCCCACAATTCTTAGCGGCAAAATTCATCATTTCTTTCCGAGCGCATTTATTAAGGTATTTAATTAACAGAATATATTTTATAAGACAAATAGCCCATTGAATAGATAGTGAAAGGTTAACACTATACTGGTGTGCAAAACCTTTGGAATAACCTTGTTAATTAATTATTTTGTTAATTATAGCCCAAAATCCAGAGTCATCGGTAGTATTCTTTTCTTGTTACATGTTATTGTCTTTGTGGAATAGAATACAAGTTACTAATTTCCGTTAATGCGATATTATGGATGATTGAGCAAATTAAGTATATTGCTGCTGTAAAAAGAACATGCAAAAATACTTGGCCACCAGAGAAAATTCCATCTTTCAGCTCTTTTCTTAAAAAAGGAATTTTTTTTTTAATTTCCAAAAAGTTATCTTTATTATTACAGAAAGTACAACACTTTAAAAGATGGAGTTAATAATTAGTGTTTCTGTATTTGGTTTGAATAATTGCCTCGTTTTGATTTGGCATTGAATAGAACAAAGTTCAGATTTTCCCATTGAGAATTTTCTCGTATTCTTGGCAGTAATCTTAAAGCGCTTGAAGATTGCGTGGTTTACTTTGGCGCTCTTGTTTCTTCAGTTCCCGCCGCAATGCTTCAATGATACTGAAATCAGGACTTAGTATTGAGCACTTTTGGAAAAGCTGAAAATCTTCATCCACAAGAAACCTTTTTGCTGTATGTGATATCTGTCAATAAACATCATTCTAAACATTCTACATCTTCGTCGTCTGCTAGAAGATTAGATCGTAATGAACTAATTTAGCTTTCGCTGTTGATGATTCCATCAACTTTTACCAATTTTCTTTCGTCATGGCTTTTCATGCAACCCCATACCATTAAGCGTCACATCACCAAATTTTACCGTATTTGTGATGTATTTTGAATAGTTTATTTCTTCTACTGGTCTTTTTACACATTCTCTTGTTTTAGAATGTAACTCTATTTTTGTATTTATCACTAAAGATTACTTTTTGCCACTTTCCATCATCCCATGTTAGATATTCTCTTGACCAATTCAATTTTCTATTCCGATGTTTTTGTGGTTTATGATGTTTTTGATGAGGAGGCATGGTGGAATGATGGATAGCGTCTTGGATTGAGGGATCGGAGAGCCGAGTTCGAATTCCACCCAGATCCATTACATTCACTTACGTGATAATGCCCTTGCAAAAGGTATGAATCCTCTTTTTCTCTCCCCCACCCCAAGATATGGGTAAATAGGACAGACCGGGTTCTATAGCCTTCGATGGCAACTGGTCTATCGCAGCAAGAAATGGCAATCTACTGCGGGGAAAAAATCTACTTTGTCAGTCATGTATCGAAAGATACATGATCGCCTAAGCGTGTATCCCACATGACTGACTGATTTTTTTTTTTTTTTTTGCTGCTGCTGTTCAAGATTTTTTGGTAATACTCTGCGTAGTGTATCAACTGAAACCCCACTCTTAAGACCGTATTCACTTCTCACTTGTCTGGCTGTTAATTTTGGATTGTCTACCGAATTTCTTATAATCTTTCTTTCATCTCTATTGACTAACTTTTGTCGAAAGACGGCACTCCATGCACTACTTCCAGTAATAGCAAACATCTTTTGGGTGGTTTGGACGCTGTTCAATGCGATTTATTTTATTTTATTCTTAATACTAATATAATATATGCGCACAATTAATGCACTTCAATATACCGTCTCCTGTGTTAAATGATATTTTATTTAATATGGGCTGTTTAAGCCGATACACATGATGTCACGCTAGGCCATTTGAAACGTCAATCTTCCCAAAGAATACGGGGATGAAGACACAGGAATTCTAACTACCCTAAAGACACCACATTGGTCTTTGATGACGATTGTGATAGTCGAAAGTACGTGAACAAAAATGGCAAAATATGAACTTCTGACAGTTTATCCAATATTCAACATCTCAACCGAAAATTGGAAAAATATAATAAAAAATGGGATTCATTTAATACTAGAATTCATTTAATTCATTTTATATATATTTTGATATGTTTATATAAATTGGAAAAATATAATAAAAAATGAAACAGACAGAACTTGTCGGTTATTTTTAATTAAACTTCTTTGTATTAATACTTGCTGACTAAATATACCTTATATATAAACAGGGAGCAGCAAAAGTAAGTATACAGTAAGTATTATACCAGTATTATAACGGTGGCTCTAAGATTCATTTAATACTACAATTCATTTAATTCATTTTATATATATTTTGATATGTTTATATACTCAATACAATACGTTCTGTATGCACGTTTTGTTTTTCATTACTGGTTACTTATTTTTTTCATCCCCCGTATATATAAGTTAGGGTTATGTAGTTTTACAAAATAATTGATTTCCGTATCATTATTCGATGGACTTTTGTTTGAAAATAATAAAGAAAGGTTTAATTCATTTTATTTTTTTTCAAAATTTCACCCCAACACGAAATTCCTAAAATCGTATATAAATATACTATGACTTTCTGGAACCTTCTACAACTTTATGGAACCTTCTAGAACTTTCTTGATTATTTGTAAGTTTGTATATTATGCTGTAGCTATAAACTGTTAAATGCGTTAAAAATACATAATTAGCAAATTGAAAAATAAAACTTCTGCAAGTTTGGATTTTTTGTTTGTTTGTAATGTTGAATGTGCGCAAAAAAATTCCTATCCAATTGAATCATTTTCAAGGTGAAACCATGTATCAGGGGTACTTCATTACACAGTTGCCCAGAAGATAGTTCGAGATGTCAATGAAATGAAAGAAAAAAAATGAGGTACGCGTACCAGATATATTAAAACGTCTCGTAATAGTTCACTTTAGAACATGAGAAAAATGTTTTAATGCTTTCAACTAAGAAGTTGAAACTTTGAATTACAAACATTAGTGTGGGAAACATCACAAAAACTCGAAAAAAAAAATTTTATGTTAAGAGATGCATGCAAATACAGTGGAACCTCGGTTCACGAATTTAATTAGTTCCTTAAGCCCGTTCGTAATTCGAAATGTTCGTAAATTGAAACTATTTTCCAATAGTAATCAATGTAAAATGGATTAACCTGTTCCTGGTCCCAAGATGATTGCTTATTTAAATATTAACAACAGTATTTTGTACACAAGGTTATACACAAAACTAATGAAAATCATATAATACATAAAACTAATGAAAATCATTAAATTTAAGGAAAAAAATAAACGAACCCAATACTAAACAGTTAAAACACTTCAATTTTATTGTGCCTGCATGTAGGAGAGTTGATGGCGTAATTGGAAGAGGAAGGAAAGAGATGTTATTGTTTGGAAAAGGGAAGGAAAGACATGATCGTACCTTTATTTATAAGAATAGTATAGATCGTTGATTTTGCCATATCAAACTGAGCAGGAAGAGACAATATCATTATCATAGAGACAATATCATCAACAATTGTTTTTCTCTTAACTTTTCTTTTTCCTTTACTAGTATCACTGATAGCTTTCTTTGGGGCCATGACTGAGGACTAATGGAGAGGAAAAAAGGCACAGTACAATAAAATTGGAAAAGAAAAGCACATCACAACACACGAATGCATACAACACGGCGGTCGACTAAGAAATGATTCCGTTCGGGTTAACTCGGTTCGGCAATGTTGTCCGAGAACCGAAATTTTGTTCGATAACCGAGGCATTTTCATCTCGAATTTTCTGTTCGAAAACCGATTTGTTCGACATGTGAGACGTCGAGAACTGAGGTTGCACTGTATAGAAACTAAATTTTGCCGATGGATTTTTCATCCCCTCTGTACGATTATAGCTCAAATGCCAAACACGCATGCCCATCAGATGAATTCGCAACCTGTCACGTTTCTAGCTTGTCGCCATATCTCTAATGCTTTTCTTTTCGATCTAATCCCTCATATAAGTAGCACCTCCCGACAATCTCTTCAACTAAGAAGAGCGCGAGTTTTAATAAACATTTTATTGAAACTAAGCAGATTTCATCGCTCAATAAGCTGGGTCTTCTTCGTCAATATCTGATGTTCGGTACAGGATAAGTTTCTCTATTTATGAGTGAAAAAGGGTTCATATTAAAAGTGGTAGGGGAATGTGGCAAAAGAAAGAAAGAAAGAAACGTTTTGTAAATAAGTATCGATTATCGAGAGAAAACGAAAAAAAAATAAAAATAAAAATGAAACCGTGAACGAATGAACAAAATAAATTCAAATAAAATTGACAAATCTGTTTTTTATGATGTTGAAAAAGAAATTGTAATTTTTAAAAAGTAACGTAAAAAGAAACGTGTAAACAAAAACAAAAAGACGTAAGACAAGAAAGAAAAAAGAAAAAAAGAAAGAAAGAAAGAAGAAAGAAAAAGAGGGAAGAAAATTTAAATGATACAGAAAGAAAGAAGACTAGATGCTATAGAAAGAAAGAAGAAAAAAAAAAGAAAGTGATGAAGAAAAGAAAAGTAGGAAAGAAATACTAATTGATGCAGAAAAAGAGAAAGAAAGAAAAACGAAAGAAAGGAGAGAGATAAGTGACACAGAAAAAAAAGAAAAGAAAAAGAATGCCTGAGTGACAAAGAAAGAAAAGAAAAAAAATGACTAAATTATACAAAGAAAGAAAAAGTAAAAAAAAAAAAAACTAGGAAAGAAATGATGAATGAATAAATGAGTCAAAGAAATGAAAAAATTAAGAAAAAAGAAAATATAAGATAGAAAAACGTCTAAGTGATGAAAAAAGTAAGAAATACTAACTGATGTAGAAAAGAAGAACGAATAAGGGATAAAGAAAGAGGAAAGTAATATTTAGAAAGAAAGAAGAAACGAAAGAAAGAAGAAAAGAAAGAAAGATCACCTTTCTCTCCCCCTTCTCTCTCTCTCTCTATCTCTCTCTCTCTCTCTCTCTCTCTCTCTCGATATAAATGATCTGTTCATAGAGCATAGTTTATAAAAGTGAAATTATCTGCATGTCTGTTGCAGCGGTTAATTCTTCATCTTTGTGATCGGTGGATGCGTTGATTCTATCTAAAAAGGGAGTGGCGATTTGTGATGAACCCAGGAAAAGTAACAAACTACGTCTGGCTCGATCATTATGGCGCGGCGCCAGTAGTGCGAAAAGGTGACAGAACAGCAAATCAAATTAAAGAAAACAAAAATAAGATGAATAAAATAAAGCAGCAATAATAATGTTAGTCGAAGAGGACTGGTCAATGGTATTGGAAGCGAGGAAGCCGAAAACAACTGAAGAGAACGGAGCTTAGGTGGGGCGGGAGAGAGTATGAATTGGTGTAATAAAAGAAATATAAATTGGAGTCAAGGGAGGGACTCAGGCGAGGGGATAAAAAGAAAAGAAGAAAAAAACGAACGCCGTATGTGGCTTCTTCCGCAGACAGTATTGATCTTGAATAAATAAAATAAGGACTTTTTCGTCACGACGGAAAAGTAAGCGAGTCTTAACGACCAAATCAGGGAGATATATGACCTGACTCGCATTTTTCACGTCTTCTCCACTTGTGTCTTAGGCACACAAGAACGCGCATGCGTATGGAGCCGATGGATTGGAAAAAAAGACATTTCTCTCCCTTCCTCTCTCACTCAGTGTTTTCTATTTCCCCAAGTTAATACTGTGTACCGTATTGGTAACAGCTGGTACATGTCTAATGTATCCACAAGAGGATAAAATATCAAACAAAATAAAATAAAGAAAAATCACAAGACAGAAGAAAGATACTTTAACGGGGAAATAGAAAAGAATAGCGATGAATTCGAAGAGAAGGAGAAACGTATATCAAGGATTTGCCTGGGCTTGTAAATTGAATGTTTGGAGTGTAACTCTGTTCTTTCCAATAAGGAGTTTATTATTATTTCTTGCTTCTAAGAAGTTATTTTTAATAGCAATTCGATGGAACCGATTAAATAATAGGCTTATTCATTCATAATCACAGCCCCTGTACTAAGGAAAGAAATGCTGAAATTTTATTAACCTTTATCACTCTGTATGCCACCCATTTGTTATACAAAAAGTTTATCCTGCCACTGTAGGTGACTCTGATCCGTGAACAATAGTGTATTTGAAGTTTATAGTTGTGTTGTCATATCCTGCTATGGAAATACAAAACAACTTTAAGTGAAATTAATAAGGAGGCAATTGAGAGGCCTTGGAAAAGAATGTAGTAAAAGTAGAAAGTATCTGTCTATATTTCTGAGATGAGGTATTATGTACACTATTTACATTATTCGGACTATTGCCCTCATATTTGTCGCCATATTTATTACAATGTTTCGGCCGTTGTACGCTCCGGCCTTCTTCAGGTGGTTTGAATGTCGAACTGAACCCTTTATTTCGCTCACTGGACTAGACTGTTTTAGTTCCACGTACCATGTTTAATGGATGTCAGTTATCAATTATCTCCTGTTAATTCCCCTCTGCAAGTTCTCCACTGCCTTAACCGGGTATTGAACTCACTGTCTTTGGATTCTGTCACTGGATCTAACCAACGCCTTTATCCACTGTGCCATGTGTCTGGTTACCCCAGTGAGCGAAATAAAGGGTTCAGTTTGACATTCCAACCACCTGAAGAAGAACGGAGCGTACAACGGCCGAAACGTTGTAATAAATATGGCGACAAAGATAAGTAGAAAGTAATATTAATAATGCAGTTTGCTAGAGGTTAAGAAGATCTAAGAGTTTAGTGCAGTCATTTTCAAATTGTTAACATAGAAACAGATTCTACTCAGTAGGGAGCTGACCAAAATACTACATATATATATATATATATATATATATATATATATATATATGTATGTGTGTGTGTGTGTGTGTGTGTGTGTGTGTGTGTGTGTGTGTGTGTGTGAAAATTTCTCAAAGTTATCTTTTAGAGAAGACAATCTTTATAAACAAATGACAATAGGAAAACAGTAATTGCTGACGCGTTTCGTCTAATGTGGACTTTTTCGCTTTTTGCTTTGAAAAAGTCCACATTGGACGAAACGCGTCAGCAATTAGTTTTCCTATTGTCATTTATATATATATATATATATATATATATATATATATATATATATATATATATATATATATATACCGAAAAGTTGCAAATTAAAAAAAAAAAAAATTAATGTTTTTTTTGTAAAAGTTTTTATTTATATTTTTATATATTTATATATTTGATTTTTCAGATCGCCCCGATCTTTCGTTAGAAATTAATTAAATAACTGTATTCAGAAGTTTGTTTTCAAGTAGCGTCCGTTGCGAGACGCGGACGTCACGTGATGTGGAATGCAACTGTGTTTGAATATTTCTAACGTAAATCTATGCTATATATATATATATATATATATATATATATAGCATCATCCACTTGCAAAAAAAGGCTAAAAATAATGGAAGCCTTACTTATAAAAATAAACAAACCAACACTTAATAATATTAACTTTGAACATGGACATAATATCTTGACCGTGTTTTGAAACAAAAAAATGAATCACTTTATAAAACATACACATAACAAACTATTTCTAATTCTAACAGTTGAAATATAATCCTTGATAATGGCTAAATGTATAGCCGAAAGCGCTCGGAAAAAAAGAACATTCGGACAATTTTTATATAATTTATCCTCTGAAAAGAAAAACTTTATTAGATCGCACGAGAAATTATATAAAAAACTAAATAAAAGCACCTTGTCAGTCGGTTTTAATGAAATGTGCTTGAAAGAAGGATTGCTGCCTAAATACACAAATATATATATATATATATATATATATATATATATATATATATATATATATATAAAATGGACTCTCTCGTTGTTGATCGACGCGGGCCCTCCACTTGCGTCTACTCAAGCCACTCAGTTCCTAGGAACGGACAACCTGCACATATGATTTGGTTTATAGTCGTGAAGGCTTTGTGCAGAACCAACCACATTTTTGAAGAACCGAATACAGAGACCTGGTGCACCGTGTGACACAAGGTCCCCAAACTTGAATTGAGTTGTCCTTCTCCTAGACCAGTTGCCATCCAAGGCTATATTTAATGGGGGGGGGGAGAAGGAGAGGGTATTAGAACGTAAGTGAATGTAACGGATCCGACTGGAATTCGAACGCGGCCATCCGATTCCTTAATCCGAGCCGCTATCCATTACTGCACAGTGCTTCCTTTCTCTATATACAAGTGATAGAATTTGGGGGGATTAGAATTGCTGAGGATTCTTCTAGACTCGATAAATTACTATAATGATTATTGTAATCCCCCCAAAATTCTATCACTTGTATATCTTTGCTTGACCCAGCTAATGCTCTGCGATGGACCGACTAAGGGGAAGGAAGAAGTTGCTCTTGGGGCACAACCCGTTGGCTTTTGAATACTTGTATGAGTATCACCACGGAATTTGTGAGTAGCGGCGCTATATCGAGTCTAGTCAGTTTCTTTTTGGTCACCGTTGGTCCAGTGGTATGAAGCTTGCATTGTATTGTATTCTGCTGATGAGTCCCAAATAGAACGAAACAGATGCCCAGTGTTTTACGCATTCTGTTGAGGATTTTTCCAGACTCGATGAATTACTATAATGTATATGTGTAATTATTTTTTTAAATTATTAATCAAACAGATTTTATCAGATAAGCGTTATTTTTAGGGGGTACCCATATTTGAGTAGACGCTCTGTTTATTTATTAAACAGTATATTTACTTGTTTTCATCTACCGAGCATTCGAGAAATACTATTCGACTTTGCCTGATCGGCGGTGCACTCTTTGTCCGAGTTGGTCTAAAGCACGTCGGATCTAATGACGGCTTCTCCTGCAAAGTGTGTGTGTCGGGGGATCGCAATAGAATTTTCCTGCCTATTTGTGGCAGCCAGCTATAGGCTCTCACTCTGGCCAGTAGAAAGTGGCCGCAAACTACATGAAAACTGCCGTAGAAGCATTATTATTTTCACTATCGATGGGAGTTGGGAAATGCAATGTCGGTCTTGGCCTTTTCGCTAACTTGGAGCATGTGCATGTAAATTTTGGTACAAATCCGTCGAAAATTGCGGCCGTGCATTCGTTACTCACACACACACATCCTGCCTTTTATAGATAGAGATACGCATGTATGCGCGCGCACAAACACACATAGATACATATTAGTACCGTTGGGATCTGTCGATTTTTAAATCAGCCAACTCCAGTCCTTCTCTCCTCTATAATGGCGATAAAAATCTTATATACATAGATAATTATAATTCATATTCAATATCAAATTTCTAAATTCCAACGCTCATTTAGTGATATATTCCGTATTCAATCTTCTCAATGGAATATTTTCTTCTTCGGTGTGCTGTATCTCTTCAGGACGTCGCCGATCATGGTTCTCTACAATTTCCCTGACCTTTGTAAAATTTGTCTTTTTTATCTATATCTAATATGCCCTAAACATTTCAACTGTCTCTTTCTGACTTTAACAGTAAGTGTCCTTTTTGTTTTCCTCTAAAATTTCGCAGTTACTCACATGTTTGGTCCATGGTATTCCTTCTTCAGGACCACATTTCTGTAGTTTTGTCTATTCATTATCTGCGAGGAGATTGTCCAGCATTCACTTCTATATAGGAGAACTATATTATTACATAACAGTTTAGTAGTTTTGTTTAAAATAGAAATATTTTGCTTCAAAAACTGTAAAGAACTAAGACAAATAGACAGATTCATTTTCATAGGAACTTTATAGAAATATCATTTTTCCTATTGTCTGATGCTGTATGACGTTATTCAAATTATCGCTACTCAATTACAGGCTTCATCAAGTTTAAGCCAAGAATATATTCAGTGACATAATGCTGCTCGTGAGAAATAGCCGTACAAACCTTTAGTACATTTTCTTGATCCAATTACTTTAAAATATACACACGTAAAATAATAAGTGTATGCGTGTGAATAAAAGAACATTTGTAACTATCTCATCGTATATATGTGTATATACGAGTTTTCATTTATCCAAGTTTGTATTGTATATAACTCCAATGGGAATTGCTTTTCTTTATTTCGGAACTGTTTCCTGGTTTCCGGTTTTATAAATTGTACAATGTCCGAATAATTTCGGCTTTCATAAATCATTATCAAATAATCTTTGTTTTTTGTACTATGCTTCATCATTTCCAAAAACCACGTCTTGATGCGTCGTGTCGTTTTTTTTTTTTGGGGGGGGGGGGGTCCCCCGTTATCGTATCTTTACGTATCGGTTCGTTTTTTCGTGCTGATTTTTTTTTCACCGTTTGTTCCTTTATTAATGAAATCCTTTAATTATGTTTATTCCTAAATTCGATGACATTTTATTGATGTTGGGATGTTGCTTTCTTTGCTTAGTGCTTCTACTGTTTGTAGTGTTGTTTTTTGTTTTTTATAGTTTATGTGATAAACTTGATTCGTTTTAGAACATGCCGAATTAAGGAATGTAGTTCGTGTGAACACTTTCCATAGATATAGCGATACAGCAGCAAGAGGCTCTGGGGGAAAGGTATTGTAGTATGGAAAATAATTCGTCGCCCACAAGAATGCGGAGACACATTTGGTCTCTATCGAAACTAAGGTGAAAACTTGGCAGCTTCTGTCCATATCTGGCAGCAGAACTCCATTATATAGGATTTCATACCATATCTTACAGCAGGTAAAATTCGTGTAAAGATGCTAGTGTTTTCCAGTTATGCCACGTATATGAAGCTACCTGGATAAATAAAATTAGGAAGATCATACTAAAGATAAACAGAATTATGATATTCACTCTGTAGGACGCAGGTTTGGTTTGTTTTGTTTTACGGCATGTCAACCTCAATGGGCCATTTAATACCGACAACTTTTTTTGTTCCTGGTAATATTTTTGTTTTGTCAAAAATCTATATTTTTTTCCTCAAAATTGTATTGCTGGTAATATTAGTTTCAAAAATATATTTCTGGTAATATTTTTTTCCTCAAAATTGTATAGCTGGTAATATTAGTTTCAAAAATATATTTCTGGTAATTTTTTTTCCTCAAAATTGTATAGCTGGTAATATTAGTTTCAAAAATATATTTCTGGTAATATTTTTTTCCTCAAAATTGTATAGCTGGTAATATTAGTTTCAAAAATCTATTTCTGTTAATATTTCTTTCCTCAAAATTGTATAGCTGGTAATATTAGTTTCAAAAATCTATTTCTGTTAATATTTTTTTCCTCAGAATTGTATAGCTGGTAATATTAGTTTCAAAAATATATTTCTGGTAATATTTTTTTCCTCAAAATTGTATAGCTGGTAATATTAGTTTCAAAAATCTATTTCTGTTAATATTTTTTTCCTCAAAAATGTATTGCTGGTAATAGTTTTTTTTCTTTAAAAAATTTATTTCTGTTAATAATCTTTTACAAATACACCTGGTATTAAAACCTATTTTTACACTTTATCTAATGCTTTTTATCTCAGTTTTGGAGTTAATTATTTGCCCACAGCTGGGACCCTAACAGGTGCTACCACCCCGAGTCAGGGTAGACCTGAGAACACCAGCAATTAAGAGGTGGTTCCACGCTCCTCAAAACCTCCTGACCAGAGGCCTTGCTGTTGGACGTAGTTTACGTCTTACCCTGGACGCGGATGTAGTTTATCGTCATACCCAGGACAGGTAGGACGCAGGGTGATATTGAGTCTTATATTTTAAAAACAAACTCGCGTTTTATGCTATGGGAAATATATAATGCATATATCAGATATATACTATTTGTGTCTTATCTACTTATGTATCTATGAATGAAGACAAAAGAAAAACTTATCTTAGCCGACGGTTCTCGTCCTCTGATGAACTTTATCAAGGTAAATATAAGTATTTATAAACAGAAGTAAAAAATGTTGTCAGAATTTTTAAATTAGAGAATCTCATAAATATACCACATCATCTAAAACAGGGGTTCCCAACCTTGCTTGTCCCATGGACCTCTTTCACCATTCGTCAGAATGCCATTCCCCCACTCCTTTTCAAGGTGACAGGCCAGATAGGCCAAATTTTATAATTGCACTCCCCACCCCTAAACTTACTGTGGTCACAATTCATCCCTGAAAATCCAAAATTCACCCACTGGGGGGGGTGAATTTCACCCCTGTTGGGAACCCCTACTCTATAATTTACCCTGACTAGACTGATGTATATTTATGAGCGTTCTTCAATTTTTTAAATCTGAAAAACAACAATTTTACTTCTGTTTATAAATACTTGGTGCAAAATAAAATCCTTACATTTGCATTGATAACGTTCATCAGAGGTCGAAACGCGTCGGTTAAAATAATTTTTCTTTATTCATATTGTCTTTTTACAGATATACACTTTAGTTATATATGAATATTTACATATGTATCTATATAATATATATTATACATAATATTATTTAATTTTTGTAGGTATATTAGCAAAACAAATACACATATTCAGTCACCACTTTATATTAACTAGAAAGACCCATGAAAAGTTCGCGGTTTTCCTATTTTAATTTTTTGATGAATTTTAATTCTTAAGTTAATGAGTGAATGAGCTCATAGCGAGTTCTATGACAATAAAATATCCGTAGAAATTCCCTGATCGCATCGTTAAATATTTGAGCTTAACAACTTTAACAAAATATTGCAATACTGATAATAAATATGAATGTCGGTCGTTATTTTAAAACGTGAGCACAAACGAAAAGATTTGAAATTGACAACTTTTTTCCATTTCACTGAAACAGCCGTTAAACAATTCTTTCTTTCTTTTTCTTATTGAAACCAAGTAGTGCCTTTCCTCCTCTCTCCACAGAATCAAAATGGAATAATCTATAATTTATGAGATATTAACAGGAGACGTTAAATTCTGCTATCTTTCTGTCTTTCTTTTTCTTACTGAAACCAAATAATGTCATACCCTCTTTCCACATGTTCAAAACGGAATAGTCCATTATTTATATTTATATATTTATTTATTGGCAGGGCGTAACGTTCGTGCAAACTAAGGAAGGGTGGGACAAATACAATTATAATAGGAGGCTGCTAGTTTTGTCTTGATATATTCATTGATCTGTCAGATTCATTTGGTTTTCAGAGATTTCTAGGGTTCGGTAGAACATTATACACTTGGGAGTGTAATTTTCATGCCAAAACCTGAAGTTTGATACTGAATTAGAGTTGAGAATTTGCGATTTCCATTAAGTCAAAACTGTAAGTGTTGAATAAATTTAGTTGATTCTTATTGCAATATAACACCAATTTATTAATTTAGTAGCAGATCTGGAGGCAGGTTATTACTAAAATTAATAAAAGAAAATGCAGGAAGGAATAACAAATGGAAAGAAAAACAACTGAAAAAACAAGTGAAAAGGAAAAAGAATAATAAATATAAAGAATTGAGGAAAAAATAGCAGCAAGAAAGAAAGAAAGAATAACAAAAATAAGGACGGAATAAAAACTGGAAAAGGAAAAAAGAAAGAAAAATTAATGGAAAAAAGAAGAGATAACAAAGAGAAAGAAAGAGAAAAATGAAAGAAAGGATAACAACATGACAGAAGCAAGGTATAACAAAGAAAAAAACAAAAGAAGAAATAACAAGTGGAAAGAAAGAAAGAAAGAAAGAAAGAAACAAACAAGTGGAAAGAGTGAAGGAACAACAGAAAGAAAGAAACAAACAAACAAACAAGTGGAAAGAGTGAAGAGTCAAAAGAAAGAAAGAAAGAAAGAAAGAAAGAAAGAAAGAAAGAAAGAAAGACAGAAAGAAAGAAGCAAGTGGAAAGAGTGAAGGAACAAAAGAAAGAAAGAAAAAGAAAGAAGGAATGAAAGAAAAATGAACGAATGAATGAAGGAAAACAAATATAAAAATATGATAATTGGAAAGAAAGAAAAAAAGAAAAAAATGAATGAATGAAAACAAATCTAAAAATATGGTAACTGAAAAGAAAGAAAGAAAGAATGAAAGAAAAATGAACGAATGAATGAAGGAAAACAAATATAAGAATATAACTGGAAAGAAAGAAAAAAAGAAAGAAAGAAAGAAAGAAAAATGAATGAATGAAAACAAATATAAAAATATGATAATTTAAAAGAAAGAAAGAAAGAAAGATGTCGAAAGAGTGAAGGAACAAAAGAAAGAAAGAAAGAAAGAAAGAAAGAAAGAAAGAAAAAAGAAAGAAAGAAAAAAGAAGGAATGAAAGAAAAATAAACGAATAAATGAAGGAAAACAAATATAAAAATATGATAATTGGAAAGAAAGAAAGAAAGAAAGAAAGAAAGAAAGAAAGAAAGAAAGAAACAAGTGGAAAGAGTGAAGTAACGAAAGAAAGAAAAAAGAAAGAAAGAAAGAAAGAAAGAAAGAAAGAAGTGGAAAGCGTGAAGGGACAAAAGAAAGAAAGAAAGAATAAGGAAGAAGGAATGAAAGAAAAATGAATGAATGAATGAATGAAAACAAATATAAAAATATGATAATTGAAAAGAAAGAAAGAAAGAAAGAAAGAAAGAAAGAAAGAAAGAAACAAAGAAAGAAAGAACCGGTATCTGTGAACATTGACTGACACTAAACTGGATAAATCAGTAATTTGTGTATAATCTACGCTGATAAAAAAATAAAGGAAAATACAGCCAATAACTACGGCATGTGAAGAATGATGGCGGATCTTGACGGAGAGAAAAACGGATAAAATGAATCGATCAAGATTATGAGAAAAAAAGAAAGAAAATGAAAAGCTAAACAAGAAGAATAAAAGTAATCGCTGCCCAATTTTTTTCCTTTTTTCTTTTTTTTTTTTTTTTTCATGGTCTATTCATATCAGGAAATGAGAAGCTAATATTCAGCCCATTGCCAGAACAGCTGGTGACCATCAAACGACCGGGAGAAAAATTGATGATCAACGTCCGATCGATGGCTCTTATAAGTCTGCCATCGATCCGATCGATTATCGATTATTGTATAAATGAATACAATTATCCGCGAATGGAAATGCAGTGAACAATTCTGCTTTCGCTGAAAAAAACATGAGCCTGGCAGGACAAGAGAATAAATTAATCGCCCTCAAGAACACCCAGAAATGTTTCATAATAATAAAAGAATGTGGCAAGCAGGGGTCTGGGCGAGCTATCATGAATGATATGCGAATCAGTTGATTCTAATGTTTTTTGTTTTTTTTTTGTTTTTTTTTCGCTGAAGACGAGTTCAATGAAAGACTTCTCTTTTTAAATATTTCACCCTGTAAATATTTATATAAATGGCACGCTTTAAGATCTAATATTTCCATGTTCATTTTTTTACTTAATTAAAGAGAAATACAGATCGTCGTCGATTTACGACCATGATTGGTTATGATCAACATATCCTAAATCGATCTGGTCGTAAATCGGCCTGTTATAAATTTTGCAATCTTTTTATCTTTCTTTAGTCCTTGTTGTAATTTTTTATAATTGTTATGGTTTCTTTACGTTTGATACCATTTGTGTAATCTCTATACACATTGCTTTGTTTCTTATTTTTACGTTGGTCAGTTTTAAGTCAAGCTGTATACTAGAGCACAATTGAATTAATTAATATTTGCTAAACATACAAAAAAGACAAAATATAGATGAAAAAAAAAAGAAAATATTTTAGTTGGAAAACATACTAAAATACATATGTATTGCCGTATACCAAACACTGCCAGACGAGGAGCAGTCGTGGACAGATAGTAAAGTCTAACAGTCGTAAGTCGACGACGACCTGTAAAAGATTCGGATGTTTTATATTTTGAATTACGTCCCTTTACTTCGCATCGAATAAGCAAGGATGATAATAATGCCTTCATAATGAATACCAAACAATACTGAGTGAGAAGTTCGCATTCATATTTATTCTTACAGGGTAGATGGATGATAGCGTATTTTGCCACACGACATTTTTTTCGCAAAACAGTTTAGATTTCTTAAGTGGCTAAATGATTCGTTCTGTTTCATGAGTAAAAAAGGAAAAAAAAAGACAATTCTTTTTATATTAATTTTACTTAAGGATTTAACAATAACCCATCTACGCAGTAGAAGTAGGTTTATGGCCATATACACACTGAGACGCCGGTTCTCGTCCGATTACAGAAGTTAAGCAACGTTGAGTCTGATCAGTACCTAGATGGGTGAACTCTTGGTGCTGTAAATTTGGTTATGCGATTGGTGTAATGGATAACGGTTCGAAATTTGGAATTGGAACGCCGAGTTCCAATTCCTAAATATTATTATTGCAAAGTAAAACATTATTATCACAAAAAATTATTACAATCTAAAAATGTTTCTCTGGATTTGAATAACCTGCAAAAGTCTTAATAAACAAATCAATCAAAGCAGTTGAGGTGTTCGAATCATTGTGAATGCCATGATCTTTTCGATGGTTGCATGGTATTCACTTTGCTAGGACTACATACAGTTTCTGATCCAGTATTGTCCTTCTCTTGCACTGGTTGCTACCGAAGTCTATTTGACTATTTAACCGATAGATAGGGAGAGAAAATATAGATCCATACCTTTCCTAAGTTTATTTACGTGAAACAGAATGTAAAGAATTCGACCTCGTCTCGCCTCTATCCATTATATTGCACGTACATCCATATTTTAAAAATTTGTACACACTTTTTCCTGCTGATATTGAGAAGATTTTAGGAAGTGTTGGTATAGGTGTAATCGGTACTGTGATCTGCAGAGTGGTCTGAAAGTCTCGTCACCCCCTACCAAAAGTAATGATAACACTAGAAGAACAAGTAAGACAGTAATACAAAGCACATGTACAGGATTCAGTTTATTGACTTTCATTGACGATCGAGAAGTCTGTATAAACGCCATCATTTTCGTGTAGGAGCCCGTGTCAGCCATCTGAAATAGAAAACTATATTACGTAGGGGTGGCAAAAGACTTTCGAACCACTCTGTACTTTGTACGCATAACCGAGGCTTCGAAAATTTCCAAAGTTTCGTATGTAAATAATCCTAACAGTTTTGATGTGTCCTATGCTAGCAGGGTTTTTTAAAACCCGGTTAAGTTGTTCGATTGTTCTTTGTTTTTTGTTGTCTTTTATTATTTTTTATATCAAAACATAGGGAAATAAGGGTTATACAGCGTACTTTACAGTTACTCAACTTTTAACCGTATCGTTAACAAGGTTTACATGTACCAAGTAACTTAACACGAACTAGATGAATGATTTGTTCTAGCATGTATCTAGCTTCGTTCAGTAATTATAAAAAGTGACTTCATTATATCCTATGTGATCCGATATTCTTTAAATCGATTGGCGTTAAATACAGGTTTTATTCGCTCATCTTCTAAAGATCAGACACGCAGGTGATTGCTATGTCACAAGATTTTGGAAATTATATCACATCTTTTACCATCTAGTATGCACGAACGGTACCCATGTTAACACAGCATCATTCTTTATGATGTCGCAATTTTATTTTCTGTCAACGTCGTTAACGTTTTTTTTTTAATATCTTCTATTTTTCAGATAATTTCATGGTTCTATTTTTTTCTAGGCTCATTTTTTTCTAAATTCTCGAGATACTTTTGGCAATCTTCAAGGGATAAAAATTTTGTAACAATCTATGGAAATGATTACCCGAACGCTAGTGAATAAGACAGATGAGTGAAAAATTACGAACCAAGTTGTAACAATTTTTTCCTAGTCACCAAAGAAGCATGCGACCAGTCTAGCATTATCCTGATGGAATATTACACCCGGTTTTCTATAAACTACTCTCTGATTTGCAATTTCCAATAAATCAGTACATCATCTATTTAATAAATGCGAAAATGTCTGTGTCACACTTTTTCAATTAAAGGAACACAACTCTCTAACTTCCAATATCACCTTTATCTTCTTCTTCTATGTAATAATTGCGAAAATGTGTGCGTGTCACACTTTTTCAATTAAAGGGACACAATTCTTTTTTAAAAGCTTTATCTTCTCTATATAATAAATGCCAATATCAGTGTCAGTGTGCCACACTTTTTCAATTAAAAGGACACAACTCTCAATGCCTCATCTCCTTGTATGTAATAAATGCCAATGTCACATTTTTTCAATTAAAGGGACACAATTCTCAATAGCTCAACTACTCCATTGAATTTTTAAAGGTAAGTTTAAATATTAATGGAATACATAATGTAGCGATGAATTTTAAGTACTTCTGTAGTTTATTGTTGCTATTGCATCAACTCCTCCCTACCTATTGTGATGACGACCCAATCTAAAGCCCTCATCGGGAACTAGTTTAAATGCCGCCCGATAGGGCGGATTTTAAGCTAGTTCAGAATATATCTCATACTTTTCAGTCAGGTGTGAAATGAAAGGAAGTTTTCAAATGCCACTTATTGAAAAACGAAAAGCCTTAAAAGAACTTTTATTTCAATCCAATATTTCTAATAATATATTTAATAACTATAATATTTTACTTATTTATAATATCAAACTTAATATTTTATTGTCTATAATATTCTTAATAAATGCTTATAATATACTTAATAAACTCTTTTTTATAAGAATATATTTAATAAATGTAATATTTTACATCCAATTATGTTTTTTAACAAGGCTATAGTACAAGTTGTTAAAAAATATATTCAAACTACTTTTTAATCGAGTTCGCCTTAAGCAAGGCAGAAAAGGCAGTAAAACTACTAAGACGCAAGAAGTTAGTGGGCGTGGAGGAATTAGAAAACAGAAACGTTACAAAGGAGCGACAGCAATAAAAGACTAATGTGTGGCAGTAATATTCAAAGTAGTGACGAATGGTAGACTTACAAAAATGTAAGATAGATTCTGGAGAGACAAATTGTCTAGCACGACACGGTCAACAAACTTTCTTATCAGCTGACCTAGCAATGGATCCAGTATAGTTTGTCCTTTTCATGTCAGCCATTAATGTTATCCCCAGAAGACACAACGAGTGGTTGTCTTGGAAGTTAGCATCAGCCATGCTGATGAAAGGCAGAAATGGGTTAACAACAGACGTAAGCTCGTTTTGGATATCAACTTCTAATTTGACAATATATATATATATATATATATATGTATATATATATATATATATATATATATATATATATATATATATATATATATATATATATATATATATATAAATGGTGGTACTCGTTTGGAAAAACCTCCAATGGCTCTACTTGCAGTAGAACAAATCGGTACCCGAGGAAAAATGGGGAATAAAAAAAGAAAGAACCAAGAACATTAAACCAAGGCGAAAACAATCGTTAAGTGTTCAAGCTCCAAGTCCAAAGAAAAAAAAACGAGTAAAAAGACAACAACGTAAAGTGCTCAATACACTAAGCAGAGCAAACCTAAGATAATTATAAGGAGCCAGGCAAACCTACCTAGGTTTGACCTAAACTGATCGTCAGGGTAATGCTGGTGGAAAAAGAAAATTATGGAACAGAATTTATAGCTAAAACCAAAATTATATTATTTAATTTTGGTTTTAGCTGTAAATTCTGTTCCATAATTTTCCTTTTCAGCTAGCATTACCCTGACGATCAGTTTAGGTCAAACCTAGGTAGGTTTGCCTGACTCCTTAGGATTAACCTATATATGCATATATATATATATATATGTGTGTATGTGTGTGTGTGTGTGTGTGTGTGTGTGTGTGTGTGTGTGTGTGTGTGTGTGTGTGTGTGTGTGTGTGTGTGAGCATTGTTGACGTAGATATCACCATGAAGTTTGTTTCTTGCTTAAACGCAATGGTCAATCCTGAGGATTGTGTTTACGTATGAAACAGACTGTCGCCATCCAGTATTGGTACCTATGTCCACAATACTCATATCTACATGCACTCTATCTCTCTATCTCTGATACTGATCAAATTTCACATGTAAATATAGCACACCTTAAAATATATATATATATATATATATATATATATATATATATATATATATATATAGTTTTAAGGTGTGCTATATATAAATATATAAATATAAATAATATATATATATATATATATATATATATATATATATATATATATATATATATATATATATATATATGTATGTATGTGTGTATATATATATAGGATAAACCTAGTTAGTAATAAATTTATTTCGATGAATATAAGCATATTCATCTAATCAGACCGACTACATTTTATGAAAAGTAATCGAAATAACCCTGACGGACAGATAAACAAAGATAAAAAAAAATATATTAAAAATATAGAAAATAAAACAATAGCAAAAATAAATTGATCTTGAAAAGTTTTTTTTTTTGTGGGGGTGACTTACATTATGAATAGACACAACGGAAAAAGAGTTAATATAAGGGGTAAGGGAAGGTAAAGAGATAGGAAGGTTAAATTTAAAACAGAGCTACAATAAGTGTCAAATAAAATTCACAGAAGAAGGGGTTAAAATAGTTTCTATTTAAACAGTATCATATTCATATAATCAACATCATAATACTAATGATAATAATAAAACATATATAATATACTTATAAGAAAATTATATATATTATTATAAACATAAAAATTAAACGATAAAAAAATATATATTGTTATATATATATATATATATTGTTATATATATATAAACATATATATATTTATTGTTATACATATATATATATATATATATATATATATATATATATATATATATATATATATATGAAGAAATATAGTCTTAAAGTGTGCTATATTTATGGGATAAAGTGCTCAATATCAGAGATAGAGCGTGTGTAAATATAAAAGTGAACATAGAAGTCAACACTTAGAGGTGACAGTCTGTTTCATGCTAAATGCAATCATCGGACCATCGTGGCCCGATGATTGCATCTAGCATGAAACAGACTGTCGCCTCTAAGTGTTGACTTCTATGTTCACTTTTATATTTATATATATATATATATATATATATATATATATATATATATATAACAAGAACATACGCTAACACAAACACACAGATATCTATAGACATACAGACATACATATATTTTTTGATACATACATACAAACACACGCACATATATATATATATAAAGCATAAACATAAATACATATATATCAATATATAACAAAAATATAAATATAACTAATTATAAATGATAATACTAAAACAATAATAATAAAATAGTAAAAGATAAAAATAAAAAGTAATAATGAAGTATAAATAATAATAATAATAATAATAATAATAATAATAATAATAAATAATGATAAATATAATAAATACTAAAAGTAAAATATACTGGTGAATATAATAAAAGACATTATGTAGGCATCTGCATGATAATCACATTAAATACATCTATATATATGTGCGACAAATCCATATAAACATACATATATACATACAAATACATGTTCACATATCCTGCTTGTACACATATACAATTAAAAACCTAATTCACAAGTGCATTACCTTTAAAGTAAATATTTTTAGGGTAATTTAAATCTATTTTTCTGTAGCCACTTGAAAATAATTACCTTTCTTTGGTCTGCATTTTTGTACCTAATTATTGTTCTTTTTTCCTGTAGACATAGATTGCATCTATACCGGAAGTTGTTGGGAGTTTGTGATTGACAAATGATACCATTTTGATCGGTAGAGTGAAGCCTCTATCTTTAAGTCTCCAGAAATGTTTAGAGAGAGCACTTTGGTGCATTAAAGAAGCATCAGAGAAGATATGAATGTGATTATAGAACCTCTGTTTCCAACTCGAGCAAAGATACTGATGTATACATTTTTTGTCATTAATATTATTTGCTTTTGGAAAAATGGTAGCTTGGTATACAACATTTTCTGAAGTACAAATACCTTCAACTTAGCAGCTGGCTTTGGTTCTACAATTACAATAGGGCTTGTTATCTGATATGTTGCTATCATAAATTGATTTTAAGATTTTATTGTTGTGCGTCAGTAATATTATATATGTTGTTTGTGCTGGAATAACTATTTTGTAGAGTTTTCTATTAACAATTATATATATGTACATAATAATAGCTGGTCACTCGTATTTGAGGATACCCATCTACTAGGACGGCTAACTAATCCCTATTGCAGACGCTCGCTCAGGCATATTTGTGTTTGATCAACAAACACAGATCAGTTAGGAAGTCTCCTTCCTGACAAATCGACCATGGTGAGATTCGAAAGCGAACGTTCTAACCACTCGGCCAAGCGCCATATATATATATATATATATATATATATATTTATTTAGTTTGTAAAAAAGTAGCAATATGATTACGCTACAAGGTAATTGGCAAATGTTTGTTAAAAAGATTTTGACTAAAAATATTGACCCTGAAGATGAACAATGATGTTCGAAAGCGCTAGGTCATCGTACGGACAATACTTATTTCGAAATCATTTTCAAATAAAAAGTCTCATTAGAGAATATGAGAAAATTCAAAAGAAAATATGCAAGACTATGTTGTCTTTAACATTCAATACTACATGTTTAAAAGAAAAGTTGATGCCAAATTACACACACACACACACACACACACACACACACACACACACACACACATATACATATATATATATATATATATATATATATAAAAGTGGACATGGAAGTCAGCACTTAGAGGCGACAGTCTGTTTCATGCTAGTGCAATCGTCAGGATTGCACTAGCATGAAACAGACTGTCGCCTCTAAGTGCCTGACGATTGCACTAGCATGAAACAGACTGTCGCCTCTAAGTGCTGACTTCCATGTCCACTTTTATATTTACACACGCTCTATCTCTGATATTGAGCACTTTACCCCATAAATATAGCACACTTTAAGACTATATTTCTGCATATATATATATATATATATATATATATATATATATATATATATATATATATATATATATATATATATATATATATCATTTGATGTTATAATTCAATATATATTTGCGTTTTGTTTTTGTGAAGACTGCTTTGGATGCAGTATCTTCCGGAACTGCCCCGGTTCATCGCATTTTTTGCTTTCCTCTGTATGCATTAATCTTTCCATCTCTATATGCGTGCCCTTTGGTACTAAACTGAAAGAAACACTAAAAATTAGATGTTAGCACCATAATATTTTAAGGAAATTTTTCAGATAATGGGAGGAAAAAAGTCTTGTATAATGGTTTTAAAACACACAAACACACACACACATATATATATATATATATACATATACATACATATATATATATATATATATATATATATATATATATATATATATATATATATATATATATATATATATATATATATATATGTGTGTGTGTGTGGGTGTCAGGCTTTCAGTTTCTGGGAACTGATCTGTCTGACCCTCATACGTCGAGTTCGACGGGAGAGTCCATCATATATATATATATATATATATATATATATATATAACAGTGGTGACTTTAGTGGTTAAGATTGCGTTCAGCCATGAAACAGACTGTTATCGCTCGGTGTTGACTTCAGTTTCCACTTTATATTTACATACGTGCTATCCCTAATGTATATATATATAATTTTTTGAATTGGACAAAGTCCGACAATTTATTTAAAGACATTTATGATATGTTTAACGTTCTTTTTATAGATACAAGTATTTAAGCAAATGCTCTGTTTTATAATAAACAGTATTAAATGACATTTACCGGCCTGAATGTCCGAGAAATTTTCGTTCGATTCCTGTCGGAGAACGAAATTTTTCTATGAAAATTTCTCGGACATTCAGGCCGGTAAATGTCATTTAATACTGTTTATTATAAAACAGAGCATTTGCTTAAATACTTGTATCTATAAAAAGAACGTTAAACATATCATAAATGTCTTTAAATATATATATATTTTTTTTTTTTATATATATATATGTGTGTGTGTGTGTGTGTGTGTGTGTGTGTGTGTGTGTGCGTGTGTGTGTGTGTGTGTGTGTGGACACTCAGGTCAACATCGAGTCTGTTTCATGCTTGAATGCAATCTTCAAACCTGAAGATCGCGTTCAAATATGAAATAGACTTGGTATTAAACTCAGTGTCTACTTATATATTTTCACGCGCTCTATACCTGATCTTAAGCACTTTTACATATAAATATACCATGTTTTAAAACTATATATATATATATATATATATATATATATATATATATATATATATATATATATATATATATATATATATATATATATATATATATATATATATATATAAATTTAATTAGAAAACAGACAACCTTAAGGGTCCATTGATTATATTTTATTTCTCCTTGAAGATGTTTTTTCCTGGTTCCTCAGATCACATTTCCAAGCATAAAAAATCATCTTAAATTTACGTATTATTTTTATACACTTTTGAGGAGTAGTTTTAAGTTGATGTGAGGTGATAGAGCGAGGAGAGTAGGAGGAAGAGGACAGATTATGGTCGAAACCAGAGAATGAAGGGAGAGATTGGAATAAATTTAAATCTATTTTTATTAAAATACTTAAGTGTAAGAGAGGTGGCTAAGGACCAGACATTGACCTATTTAATAAGTCATCTCACTGGAAACGAGAAAATGCGACAAAAGAGAAGAAAAGATATAAGAAAGCAAATGTGGAAGCAGAGGTGTGGGGAAAAAAGTTGGGGAAGAAGAAAAAGAAGAATAAATTAATATATATAGGTATATTGCGATTAATTAAAAAAAAAACACAGATTGATATATTTTGCAGTTAACGTTTAAATTAAAAAATTATCAGCAAAATAAAATAGTAAAAAATATAGTGTGAATATAAAATAAACAAAAAATATTAATATTATTAATAATAACTAAGGAGTAAAAAATTCATAATTAAAATCTAAAATTTCAAAATTTTAAATCTTAAATTCATAATTTAAAATTAAAATATAAAATAACCTTAAAAAATTTTAAATAATATCGAAAAAATATAAAGTAATATCGAAAAACATATTGAAAAAAATATATATATATACGTATGTAGAGAGAAAGGGAACTAGTTACACTGAAAGCAAATCTGGTTTCTTTTATGTAACAGTTACATTTTGAATAAATAATATATTGTTTTTCGCTGAAACGTCTTCATACATCAGAATTTGTCTAATGGTACTGAGAAAATGTAATATATGAAGAACATACAAAGTGTTTCATATCAATCTTCGATAGATACTAAAGCTTCCGTGTTAATTTGGTTATAAAGCGAAATTTAAATTTCCCTTCAATAGCGACAATATCTTCAATGATGCGAAATAACCTTCTCTGACTTGACAATAAGCAAATATCTTTTTATTTTTTGGACATTTTTTTTGCGTTTTGCCTTTTTTTTCTTCTTATGTTTTTACATAATTTGCGTACGTTTTCCAAGGCTGGTTTAGATATAAAACATCTGTCAATCGATTTCGTGGCAAGATGGAAAATGTACAAGACGATAGTTTCCTGCATTTTTTTTTTATAATCATTTTTTTTTTTTTTTTTTTTTACCTCGACCAAGCTGTGATTCTGTTCGTCGAATGGTGTAAATATATTTCCACCAAACCTATTCGCAGACATTTACGCATTCTAATTTGTTCAGGTAAAAAAAAAAAAAAAAAAAACAATGGAAAGATAGCTATACATCATGGCGGAAAAGACACCTATCAATGACAAGAGTAGTTGTTACTTTTTGGTTTTCTTTTTTGCTTGTCGACATTTTTTGAACGTGTTGGTTTACTTTGTTGCATTTTTATAAGTTTACCTTTTAGTTTTATTATTGGATTTATAATCCTTTACGTGAAAATGATATGTGTATCTCTGCTTGAAAATACAAGAATTCGTGAGCGCGTGTATGTATCTATTTGATTCAGATATGTGTGCGCAAATCGCAATTTTTTCCAGTCAGACGAAATCAAAAGATCTACTCAGAAACGGATATATCCATCAATAAACCCAAACTTTCAAAAGAAAACCAATATATAAGTATATTAATAGGTAAGTCACATAATTACCTATACCGAATGGTCAATGACTATCTTTGACCTACACGATACTTATATGTTTGTTTCCAGAATATAGAGTTGATGTGATATGATGTTGGTTGCCTTCACAATGAACGACGATGGCACACATTTAGGTTTGTACGATTCTATATTCTCTATAACTAGTTAATGCATTTACTTTATTATTACGTGTTTCTTAGAGTTGACCTCTGGAATTGAACTCGGAATCGTCTATGGCCTTTCAAACCGGTTAACGACAAGCACACTTCATGATACACCTTACATACGTGTTCACTGTAATGAACGTATGCTGGACCTAAAAAGCCGATGTCCAAAATCTATAAAAGACATGAATTCTAATGCTAATTTTCAATGAAGGCAGTCTTTTATACCTTGGAATATTGGCACAGGACAATCTTCATAGTCTTCCTGTGGCTGGTAAAGTTTCCGAGGATCATTCACCTTCGAACTGGCCACACAAAATCCAGAACAAAGAACTGTACCAAATAACAGAAACCACATCTCTTGATGACTTTCAACAACAACAACAAGTAAACTGGATTCCCCATTGTTATGTAGGAATAAAGTGGCGCTGCCGACACTTGAGTTTGAACATAGATCGCTAGTGAGTAAACACAGGCGATCCCATTATTGAATTAAGTGGATCGCGTGACCATAGAGGAAACGCATATATAGGAAGTCGCGTGACGTCTAGATTGATCTGCAATTCTAGTCTGTCCTCTATACTATTCAGATCTACATTTTCTCTCCTATCATCTAATACTATACGGACCGCTATTCTCTACTCTATTCACTATACTATTTCTCCATACTATTTCTCTATTCAGATCACTATACGGTTTACTTGTCGGGCGAGTATTATCGAGCAAGTACTAGTAGTGCGAGATTATTCGAAGGCATCTGACACCAGTATTGTTTCAAAAATGTATAGCTGATAATATTTTTTTCAAAAGTGTATTTCTGGTAATAATGTATTGTTGGTAATAATTTTTCTTCAATAATTTATTGCTGGTAATAATTTTTTTACAAAATATTTCTGGTATTAAAACCTATTTTTACACTTTTATAGTGTTTTGATCCCAGTTTTGGAGTTAACTATTTGCCTATAGCTGGAACCCTAACAGGTGCTACCACCTCGGGTCTGGGTGAACCTGAGAACACAAGCAATTAAGAGGTGGTTCCACTCTCCTCAAAACCTCTTGATCAGTGGCCTTGCTGTTGGACGTAGTTTATCGTCTTAACCAGGACGCCGATGTAGTTTATCGTCATGCCCAGGGAGGAAACATTTTGTATAGATAATAAGGAAATTAAACGTATAATATACTTCAGAAAGGGCAGTTTCGCCCAATACCACAAATAGCTACAAAATCTAGATATTAAACTAAAAATACGAGTCATGTTCCTAAACAGCCTCGTCAGATCGATACTTTCGTATGGATATCCTGCATGGCGCCAAACTAATTCAAAAATATATAAACTGTCAGCTTTATACAACCGCTTTCTCAGATCAATGATTAAAAATGAGCGAATGAAGCCTATAGGTCATAGTAAAGACGATCCACTTTCGAACTTCGTAGACTCGTGATATATAATCCCAAAGAAAGAACTGTACTAAATAAAAGAAACCACATCGCTTGAGGACTTTCAACAACAGCAACAGCTAAAATAGATATTACATATAACGCGAAGAGAAAACAATGACATAATCAAGATAACGACATTCTACACTACTTCAAATAAAAGGTTAGAAAAGAAAATCCCCGTCTATAACTGAAAGAGCAATAACAGTTACTGGACTTGCGGAACCTATTTCCCTGAAACATTGTTTTAATGGAAAGATTTTATAAATTTCAACCGACAGCAGCACTGGCTGTTTGGTCAATGAATGTCGAATGTTTCCTTACAAAGAAACAGTTAATATTACCGTTAGTATTTCACAGAGTGTACAGATACTAAACTTTGATCCTATATCAACTTATAAAACACCACCAGGGTGGTTGAATTTTTAACGCATACATATGAACCAAAGGCACAAAATATAAAGTCCTTGTGACCGCTGACACGCATGCCTAGGTGTGCTCCAATCCCCCATCTTTGGTTCAATGGGGCAAGTACTACCATTGGATTAAAATCCCCAGGATAAGGCTACTTTCATTCTTTTCCCCTGCCTAAAAGTCGACAAACAACGTCTATTTTCAGCACCGAAGTATGGAAACAGAGCAGAAACAGGATGTGACACACAGTCGATTTAATGTGAGGTGCTTATAGACATGCATATAAGCAAATAAAAAAAATACCCAGTCACTGCGAATACTGGCAAATAGATGTTGGTATCTGCCCCCCCCCCGCTCTTAAGCAAAGACTCATTGTGGACGCGTTTACAATTATTACGAACATACATAAAGAGGCGTCCGTCGAGGATCGGAACTATCATGCTGATACAGGTTACGAAAGTTATTCCTGTGGGCTATAGCGGCTGAACAGGCAAGTGTGGTCCCAGGGGAAGATTGTAGTTTCACCTGCTATTTTCGAGAAGGTAGAAAAGCGTCGATGCCGGCTTTAACCAAGATGAAACGTCAGTGGCACAATTCTCAAGAAATGTTAAGAATATCAATCTTAGGGGCGTCTCGAAGAAAGCCACGAAATGAATCCCAATCAGTACGCTGTTAGCAGAAAGAAGTCCCGTGAATAGGAGGTTACTGTTTAATAGACGACTCAAAAGTAATATTAACATATACTACAACGTGATCTAAATTACCAATAGGACGGGGTTGCGATGCTCGACAAGGTTTAGTAGAGGAAGCAAGGAACAAATCAGGTAAAGAACCTTATTGATCAGAATTATCAGGGAAGTATCTAGAGAAATACACTATTTGACGGAGAGACTGGAAATAATTGAAAGTCTGAATACAGCAAGGCCAATTCCTTTTTTTTCCCTTTTTTTTTTGTTGTTCACTGAATACATTTTGGTTTCATCTTTTATTTCTTGGTATTGCATTTAGATATGTTAAACAACTTAGGTCATACTATCTTTTGTTTGAACCCACACCATTTTTCAAATAAGCAAAACTATTTGAACATATAATTGATAGGCGTTTTTTGTTACCCAGGTGTTGCATTTTAGATTGATTGTTTAAACATTAAATAGATCCGAATGACTGCTCTTGCTTTTAGCCTTGGATTTCACCTGTAAATACTGTGTTTCCTGTTAAACAGAATAAACCAATAAGACGAGAGAGTTGTCGATAGAAGAAAAGCAAGCTATTTTGAAGCCGAGAAAAGAAGGGAAATCGATCAGAACTATTAGGTAGACATTTGGCATAGCTAACACGACAATTTGGAACGTCCTGAAAAAGAAAGAAACTCATCAATTCCTATTAACCTGTTCACATATATTAGAGCTGATTTTGTCTGTTGGTTTTTATTATATACACATATATGTATATACAGTCCTCTCTAAATGTATTGCAACAGCAAAGCCAATTCCTTTTTTGTTGTTCATTGAATACATTTGGGTTTAAAATCAAAAGATGAATATAAGACAATAGTTCAGAATTTCACCTTTTATTTCGTAGTATATACAATTAGATGTGTTAAACAACTTAGCACATACCATCATTTGCTTGAACCCACACCATTTTTCAAATAAACACAACTATTTGACTATATGATTGATAGACGTTTTTTGTTACCCAGGTGTTGCATTTTAAATTGATTGTTTAAACATTAAATAACTCTGAATGACTACTCTTGCTTTTAGTCTTGGGTTTCAGATGTAAAGACTGCATTTCCTGTTAAAAAGAATAAACCAACATGAAGACGAGAGAACTGTCTATGGAAGAAAAGCAAGCTATTTTGAAGCTGAGTAGAGAAGGGAAATTGATCAGAGCCATTAGACAAACATTGGGCATAGCCAACACGACAATTTGGAAATGTCCTGAAAAAGAAAGAAACTACAGGTGTACTGAACAACAAACCTAGAACTGATCGGCCATGGAAAACAACAGCAGTTGATGACAGAAACATTGTGAGAACTGTAAGGACCCCCCCACAAAAAAAACAGTCACTAAAAACCTCCATAGTGCAGGGTGAAGGTTTCACAATCCACCATTCGAAGAGGACTTCGAGAGCAGACATATAGAGACCATAGCACAAGATGCAAACCATTCCTCAAGAGTAAGAATCGAACGTCAATATTGTAATTTGCATGGAGGTACAGATATGAGTGACAAAAATTCTGGAAAAAAAATTGCTGCGACCAAGATTAATTTCGACCAAAGTGATGGAATCGCCGATGTGTGGAGAAAGAAAAGTCCTGCTTATGATCCAAATCATACCAACTCACCTGTGAAGCATGGTGGAGGCAGTGTCTTGGTATGATTTTGCATGGCGGCTTCTGGAATATGCTCATTCATATTTATTGATGATGTAACTCATGATGCTAGCAGCAGAATGAACACAGAAGTCTACAGAAACATTTTGTCTAACAATGTACAGAAAAATTCATCCAAATTAATCTAGCACGACATAGTGAACCAACCTTCCAAGGAATGGATTCAATATAGTTTTCCACTTCATACCAGCCGACAAACAATAACCAACGGTTATTACGACAATGTAAAAATGCTTCATATCGTCACACGTAATTATTCACATAACAAACTCGACTGGAATTCGAACTTCGCGATACTATCCATTACTTCCTTACGGTGGGCATTATTAGGCTAAATTAAATGTGACCAAAGAGTTAATGACTGATGATTTTCAAATAAGTTATGTTTCAAACTTTGATCTCTAAACCGGGCTAAAGATCCCATCCGCCGGAAATGGCTCGGAATCTCTCTTGCATCAGCTAGTACACATAATTTTAGACACAGAGCCAATAAAATAACCATACACAAAACGAGCCATATGCTCATGCGAAATAATTGTTCGGTATAAATCAATCAAAAGTTGGCTTTTTTCTTTGAGGTAAATATTAAAAACACTTTAATAAATATAAACTGTATATTTCGTGTAAGAAAATAAAATCAGCTAATATATACTTTGAAATGTCCCAACGAGAGATGAGCGTTTCTTAAATAAGGTAATTGAGCCTAGCTTTGCTATGATGGCTCCCCGTGGCCTAAAGTTAAGGCACACTTGGCATAAAAGTGGTTTCTGTAATTTACAAAAAGTAATTTTCGATTCCTGTTAAGCAACCTTTTCCTTAGTCGGACTTCTCGATCTATAAAATATAGTTTAAAAAAAACAAACTGGGACGTTTTGTAAAAATTTATGTGGAAAAAAAAATACAATTCTATGCCTCTTGCACCTATTTAAAAGCAAAGACATTAATAACTAATTAGGTCATTTCCCTGACAGAAGGTTATGGCTCATCAATGCAGGACTATTTTGGGAAGTATCGTTTTCATATGCCCTAATATTTTTGTGAGTATGTTCCGTTCCTGATATAATGTTGATACTATGAAGCATAGTAAACGTGATTTAACTGGTGGGGTATTTAATGCGCAGGCAAAGTTGATCTTTTTGTATCCCAGTGTTTTATGGATGAATGCAGTTGTTTTGGAAGAGGCAGACGTTATCTATCTTAATACTTTCTTTTCTGTTTTCTATTAGAAAAAGGTTAATTTTTATTTCATCTGTCTTTAATGTTAAACGTGGCTTCAAATTTACATAGCTGAGGCTAACTCCCAGGAGATCAGCTTGCATGTTTTTGATGATATGTTTTCTACTGACATGAAGTGGAATGATTATATTGAATCTATTCTTAGGTCTGCTACTAACAAGATTTCTTCATTGTGTCATGCCAGACAATTTTTCTCGTCAGAATCCATCTTGCACATTTATATATCTACCATTTGTCCATGCATTGGCCATATCTGGTCTTGTACTCGGAGTGGAGATCTCAAGATTCTTGACAAAATCCAGAAAAAGGAGCTGTAATGTTATTGGTCCTAACCCGGCATTTCGATTTTAGTCACTTTCCCACTGATGTGGTTTCCCTCAGTCTTTTCTATAAATATTTTTACAATGCATCACCATTTCACTTTTGAAATAGCTAGATGCAACCGTAAGTTCTATTCTTATAGTTTCTTTTATCGTATTTCTCTCTCCCGGTTTCTTACTTTCTTTCCTGTCACTTACAATCTTAAAAAATTTAAGTGCAACAGCAGTTGCCATCTTCTCTCTTCTTGATTCGATTTCTTTTATTGTTCATTGTCCTCACCTTCTGTTCCACTCCTAGTAACTCCCCGCGTCTTAGTGGCATTACCGTCTTCATTGGAATGAAATGATTAACAAAAAATATTGAAAATAGAAACTGATAAGCTTTGACTTCAATCCAATAACTGGTGACGAGAATTTTGTATTTTCAATTATGACAAAAAATATTTACCAAAGGCTTCCGTATTTTAAATAATATTTTAGCAGACTATTATAATTTAGAGAAGTGTATCTCTGCTCGGACTTCCTGATTTTGACCTTTGGGGTCAGATGGAAGACAAAACAAGGAAGTCGATTTTGATTGGCTGAACGAGCGTGAGAATGATAGAGATATAGAAAGTTAATTCAGGGAGTCGAGTATTTACCGTCAAACAATGTAGACGTGTTTTCTTTTGTGTCTGAAACGGCTCCCCACTGGATAGTTAGAAGATGTATACGTCGACGTTAATAACCTAAGTTTAAAATTCCCTGTGCTGATGTTCGTTTATCTCTGAACTCAAAACATCTAGCGATCACCAGCAGTGATAGAAGAATGTAACTTTATTATCGAATCAAGAGTGTCGACCAAGACCACCCCCACCAGGGGGCGATATAACACGTGTAGATCTGTCACTTATTCCATCCAAAAATAAGTGTTATTTATATTGCTAAAATATTAGCCTATTAGAATTACTTCTAACAGTTCACCATCACCGAGCAAACCTTTCACTTATCATGATGGATGGGTGTTCTCTCGCGTAGGTTCCTTGCTTTTAACATCTATTGGGTCTCAGCTACATCCCAGACCTCAAGTGGAACTCATGCATCTAAAGATGCTGAGAAAATGGTTGGGTCATTGTACCGTTCCAGTAAGTATCTGACTCCCCCTAATATACTCTATTTTTATAAATGCTAGATCAGATCCAAAATGGAATATTTGCTGCTTTTTATCTGCATTGGATCTGCCCAGTCCTCATTAACCTGTCTTGATATTCAAATGCGTCTACCTGACCCTGAAGTTGATGAATCATTTTCCACCCCTATTTATACCATTTATTTATTAGATCGTTTATTGGAATGGTTGGCAAAACATCAGATAATTGCTAATTAATTCGAACTTTTCTAAAATGGCAAATAATAAGAATTTTCTTACAGTTGGCTCACGTATTTTAATAATTTTGGAAATGTTTATAAATTTATGAATAAAAAATTGTTTTATATTTATCTCTTTACAAATTGCCAAGTGATAATTATTTGCATCGCATTAGTTTTAATTGTATTAGTTTTTAGAATGTTGTAAATATAAAATTATTCTTGTAAATAAAGAATTTACTAACTGGTGTTTAATATTTTTGTTTCAAGGAACAAAAATAATGTATAGATTCACTTACATCATATCTTTAGGTTTTATTATACAGTGTAACCCGGATATAAGAGACCCGGATATAAGATAAACCAGGATATAAGAGAGATTTTCTCTGGTCCCAAATTAGAGTCTGTGTTAATGTATATATAATAGACCAAACCCGGATATAAGAGAAACCCGGATATAAGATATTTCTTCTCCGGTCCCGACAACTCTCTTATATCGGGGTTGTAATTCTAATCTTAGCTTTTTAAAATAATAAAAATTGCCGAGGAGTGAAGGTGGTTAAAATAATATGTTCTGTCCGAAATATTATACAGTGTAACCCGGATATAAGAGAAAACCGGATATAAGAGAGATTTTCTCTAGTCCCAAATTAGAGCCTGTGTTAATAAAACAAAATAGACCAAACCCGGATATAAGAGAAACCCGGATATAAGAGATTTCTTATCCGGTCCCGACAACTCTCTTATATCCGGGTTACACTGTATATGTAATTTAAATCAAATTTTACAGTATTCTAAAATGTCAAATGATACTGATTGATAATCATGTAAATTTAGAATAATAATATAAGCTGAGTTTCTTCGACTGCAGAGTTCCTTTTTAAACTCTTAAAGCATTATATTTCTTGAATGCTTCTTCGACACCTTTCATCTTTGAGGGGCTAATTTGAGTGGTTAATTAATTTAAATTATTCTGTAAAAAGAAATTATATTAAGTTATTTTTTGAGTGTTTGTGGGTACAAAAATTCAAGTTTGCCAAAAATGCTTTCTATTCAATTTCACAACGAGTAAGAGGTCTTCTTTTGTTGTGTGCCTAATAACCCGACTATTTTTCTTTCTTTTTTTTCTATATTGGAATAACATTCATAATAGTATACTCACACACGTCTACCCAATAAAGGTAACGTTTTTTAATAAGAAATAATGTTGAATTACATTATTATATATTATTATTACATCATGGAGAGGAGATGGGTGCCGCCATGCTATCTGAAATCCCACTGACAGCATCACGAGGAAGAAGAATCAAAGCAACACCATGTCGGATCGCTCGAGGCCTGGATCAACAAAGTCCGCGCGCCCCTTTGGCTCACTCTAAGATGGGCGGGACAAGTGGGTGACTGGAGCGGCAAACACCATCAAGCTATCAACGCAAGCTACAACCATCGGAACGTGGAACGTCTGCACCCTTTTTATTCTTTTAGAGAAAGAGTGGATGGATATGATAATGCTGAAACTCCTGAGAGATATCGCCAATAGGTCAGACTGGAAGAAGTTGTATGTTTCTTCTGCCCCCAGGTCCCCTCAACAATTGAAGCAGTCGATGGACATATAATGATGATGATGATGATTAGATTTCCAATTTGGAACTGTAGAGGTTTTATTGCAAAACCTTGATAATACGGATTTTTATCCATTATGCAGCTAATGTAAAACGGGACAGGAAATTATTTTTGGTTAAATTGCAACCACCCCACCTTGAAAACCCTCCAATTTTCATAAGAATATCTTTTTATTGTTTATCATTTCTCTGGTTAATGTTATGACTTCGTCAGGCATCATGTCATCGGCTAGATGTCAACGCTAAGGAGTTAGTGTTCGCCTATAGTTCTCTTTATTAGTATTAAAGTGTCCTTGTTGTCTCATCCAAGATGTCGGTGATAGGGAACAATCCGGTTTTCAGTGTAACAGCTGGTCGTGATAAACATGGAATGAGACACCGTCTTACAATTTCTCTATATCTGTATGCTTTGTGTGTGTGTGTGTGTGTGTGTGTGTGTGTGTGTGTGTGTGTGTGTGTGTGTGTGTGTGTGTGTGTGTGTGTGTGTGAGAAAAAGAAAGAATGAGAGAGAGAGAAGGAAAGAAATGTGTGGATGTGTGTGTGTAGTTAAGTTTGAATATGGGTGTAAACGACAGATAGTATATGTGTGAGCCCGAATGAAGACTAAGGGATAGAGAGAAAGGAAATGAAAAGATTACGAAGAGAAATGATAGAAAGGAAATAAGAAAAATTATAACATGCAACAGAGAATCTCGAAAGAGTTTAATCAAGTGAAAGAAAGAAAGAAAGAAAGAATAGGCAAAGAGTAAAGAAAGAAAGAAAAAAGTACGAATAAGAAAAGAGAAGAAAGAAAGAAAGAAAGAAAGAAAGAAAGAATAGGCAAAGAGTAAAGAAAGAAAGAAAAAAGTACGAATAAGAAAAGAGAAGAAAGAAAGAAAGAAAGAAAGAAAGAAAAAAGGCAAAGAGGAGCGAGAAAGAAAAAATAATAGGTAAAGAGAAAAGCAAGAATGAAGTATATAAGAAGTAAATAAATAATTTAAATAAACGGATGAAAAGTTTCTTTAAAATAATGACTTCTAAACAGACGAAATGAAAGTTTTTAAACAGTCTGGATACATTGTCGCGTAGGCTTTTGTACTAAATATAAATACAGTTTGAAATAGTCATGCCGGTAGGAATTTTTCAACTGAAAGAAGCGCACTGGTTCAAGTGAGAGTGCATATATTCTGAAGCTGCATGATAGATGAAACAAAATAATGCGAAGAAAATTAATTGAAAAATAAGTGGACAGTGCAAAATAGCCACCGTGGAAGAAATCGAGTCATTGAAAGAAATGGTTTATATCGGATCGACACTTGTATTTAATACACAAAACGTATAAGTTATGTAGTAAAAAAAATATCAGGCTTTCCTCTTTCACTACTCTCTCTCTCTCTCTCTCTCTCTCTCACACACACACACACACATACAAACACGCGCACACACATACACACATATAACTTCTCTCTCACATACACATACACTCAGACACTTTCTCATGTATGAGTGTGCGGTAATGCTATCCAATAACAAGCACAATGTGGTAAGTGGATTTTTATTACGTCTTAGATGTTCAGTCACTCAAACGATGGCTCTCTTTTATGAAACGAAATTTTGCTATACGCGTTGTTTGTTTTTGATTTTGTCGACTGCATAGTATAATAAGCTCAGTTGGACACCTTCTGTGACGGAATTCACTCCGCCGGAAATTTGGAAACGGCACATTGTACAGTTTGGCATTTGCGCCGAAAGCTCCAATACAAACATTTCAGAATGTCAGTGCAGGGAATTCGGGAAGAGTTGGATGAGTCTAATGGTGATTGTGAAGGTGTTTGGAGTGATCACTAGTGATGGCCACGTTATGCCTCCATTCATCTTCCCGCAGTGGCCTCAACACGGAGGCTACATCAAGTGCCTTGAGGGGTAAGTGTTGTCCTGGGTCAAGAAAGTGGTTGCTGGAGGACACTATGTCTGGCAACAGGACTCTGCACCATGCCACACAAGCAGGAGAACCCAGTCACAGCTGTCAGACAATTTCTTCAATCACATCACCCCTCACATCTGGCCACCTAACTCCCCAGACTGCAACCCCTTGATTATTATGTGTGGGGCTCAGTTAAGTGAGAGAACAACAAAATCCCTTGTAACACAAAAGATGAACTGAAGACAAGGATTATGGCATAATTCACCAACTTAAATAAGGAGACCGTCCAGAATAGTTGTAGGAACCTCCGAAGATGTGTGGGGACCGTGATTGAAGCCAATGGCGATTTTATTGAATGAATTTACTCTTTAGTATTTCAAGATATTTTTGTGTAATTTTTATGAATATATATATGTTAAAATGAGATGGCAGTTTTATTTTCATTTTTGCGTAATTTAGACGACAATTTATCGATCGCATCCTATAAATCTGATTTGTGTGGCGAGAGAAAAGGAACCCCGTTTAGGAATGGAAAGGCGCTAAGCCACCCTTATTCTTAGATATATTAGATACCACTTCAGTATTTGACATAGGAATATTTTATTAAAAACAGGTAACGTTTCACTTTCGCACTAATGCTCTTAGGAAATGAATGAATTCGTCTCTTTTCCCCTACAACTGTGAGACAAACGGCAGGATATACTTGGGTGACACCCAATCTAAGATAAGAAACACTCTGAGTTCCGCTCTGCCATCCTTTTCAAGAATGCATGAAAATTCAACGATAATAAAGAAAAGGACTTTTTTTAGAGATTTCAGCCAAAGCAATAAAACCACTAAGACACAATGGGTTACTGAGTGGGGGATTATATGAAAACAAAACATGTTAAGGAGAGGAGACAATAAAATAACGGGAATTAAGAAGACAGAAGATAACGATTAATATTCGCGTCTTGGGTAAGACGATAAACTACGTCCAACGGCAAGGAAGATTTGAAGAGCGTGGAACCACCTCTTAATTGCTGGTGTTCCCAGGTCCACCTTGACCCGGGGTGGTAGTACCTGTTAGAGTCCCAACTATGGGCAATTAGTTAACCCTCAAATTAGGGTCAAAACACTACGAACGTGCAAAAATAGATTTTAATACCAGAAATACTTAATAAAAAAAATATTACCAGCAATATATTTTTGAAGGAAAAATTTATTACCAGCAATACTTTTAAAAAATATTACCAATTATTACATATTTTTTACAATTTAAAAAAAAATATTAACAACTGTACATTTTTTAAAACACAAAAATATTACCAGCAACATGTTTTTTGAAAAAAATATTACCATAAATGGACTTTTCAAGGAAAAAAAAATATTACCAGCAATACGTTTTTGGGGGAAAAAAAATATTACTAGCAATAAAAATTTTGTCGGCATTAAATAACCCATTGAGGTTGATATGCCGTAAACCAAACGATTAACATTGCATTTAAATTATGGAGATCTGTGATGAGTCATGATCGTCTCACCCTGAAAGAAGAACATTTTTGTTGTGGCAACAAACAAGAAGGAGGAGGAGGCGGAGGAGGAGGAGGACTGATACTACACCCAGTTAAGCGTGCTTCTGATATTGGGTTAAACAAACTTTAGTAATTATTCCATGGTAAATAGAATGTTATTTTTAGTATAATCTTCAGGGGTACAGAATCTTCCTTTATTTGATTTGCCTTTATTTGTCTCCACAGCTTCCTCCCTTTGTGACTCACTATTTTTCTTATCTCCCCCATTACTTATTCTGCCATCCATTTGCACAAATGGGTAGATTACTCGCTGTTTCCTTCTGCCCCTCTCGTCCAGTGAGTGTCAAATTCGCCAATAAATATTTCCTCGTTATGCGTCCCCAAAATTTCAACTATGTCTTTCTGATTCTAAAACTGAATGCAAACGAATAGAAATCCCAAAGAAATATCAAGTTTTCGATAATTTACCTGTTTGTTTTTTATTTATTTTTTACAACGAGGTTCACCCTTTACAAGGCCCGGCGACCACTCGAGGTAGAGGGTTACGTTTGGAGGCCATTTGTATGTATAAGAGTGGAAGATAACGAACGGTTAACCCTAGCCTTGAACAGGTTAAGATTGGGAGTCGGTTCCACAGGGCAGTGGTTCGCACTAAAAAGTTGCTCGAGTAGAACTTACTTATCACTGATTGAATACGAAGGGAATGTGGGTGGTTTGCTACTATGTAAGTAGCATGGCGTGTTCTTTGGTGAAGGTCTACCCCTTTGGGACCAGGGAATGTCGTTCGTCCGAGCACTTTCCATTAAAATAGCGGTAGAGCAGTGAGAGTCTTGCCACATCCAACCTGTGAGAAAACAGTTGAAGAGTGGCGAATAATGTAATTTCAAATTTACTTAAATATAGTTGATCCTATTTACTAGCGTAGACCCCGTACAAAGGGATTTTTATGTAAAGAAAAATTATACGAATATCCGTTTATTTAAAATGGAAACTGCATTGTCTACTTAATGTTTCGTGTGTAACACTTTTCACCAGGGGCATATATACTACACTGATCGGTATTTACCCACTGTCATGCTCCTTAGGGCAATGAAAGAGGTTCTTTCTCGGGACTGGAATCACCGGGCCCAAGCAACTCTCATTTATTAGTTGTGCTCAGTTTGAAGACAGAAACACAAGAGATAAAATGTATTTTGTCCATCCAAAGGAAGATACTACATTTTGATCTCAATGGCCGAGAAGTGTTTATTTACCTGACCTCCTCACTAAGGTTGGCTGTATGACACAAGGTCATTTTCAAGGAGAAAGCAATACACATATATATGCATATGGACCAAGGACAAAAATTGCACAGTCCTCGCGACCACTGTCACGCTGGCGTCGATACTGCACCATTCCCACCTTTCTTAGTGCAATGAGGAAGGTGCTGCCGCAGGGTCGAAATCCCCAGGAACTGTCACTTTTTCTCATTGTCGAATGAGGGGAGAACAGATTTCATCCCGGTCATTTGACCGGGAAGAGCACACTCTGAAACTCAGCAAAGCGCATACATGCGCTGATCTAAGTCCGAAGTGCTGATAGTGATTTTCTAAGCATATCTTAGATGTGGTACAAGACCGAATGTGTGGGGCACCCAGTGAGGATCCAATTCATAACTCTGTTGTAACTGTTCTAGAGAACCATCTTGCTAACCATTACACCACATCGAGCTCTCCCTGAAATGCTGATGTACGCGTAAATAATTTTCTAGTAAAATATTAGAAGGGCGGCAGTAAAAATGATGATGATGATGATGATGATGATGATGATGATGATGATGATGATGATGATGATAACAAAAAAAATAACAGCAATCAAGTTGACGAGCTCGATTTCTGATTTTAAAAATATTCATTAATATTTATACTGTGTCATATAAGAAATAAAGCGTCGTTGCCTACACTGGAATTTGAACACTGATCACCAGAAAGCAACCACAGGCGATCCCATTTTTGAATAAGTAGATCACGTGATGGTAAAGGAAATATATATATATATGGGAATTAGCGTGGCGTCTAATTGTTCACCATTTCTATTCTATCCTCTATTACTATACGAATCATTATTTCTACACTATCCTCTATTACTATACAGATCACTTTTCTCTTCTCTACGCTATTCTCTATACTGATCTCTATACGGATAACGATTCGGATCACTATTCGTTGGTTACTATTCGAGCGAATATTATCGAGCAAGTGCTATTAGTGCGAGTGTTATTCAAAGGCGTCTGACACCAGTATTGTTCAACGGCGTTACTATAGTTGTATTTGCGATTACAAGGTCTCTACTACAACGAGTATTATGAAAGTGACAACGAGTATTCGTTGACATTACAAAAGTGGCAACAAGCGTTCGTTGACATCACAAAGAACTACTTATATCTGCTTAGTTGCGACCAGGCTTGTTGATTTTTTTAATAAAATAAATCGGATTTTTAAAAAATTTAAATCGGATTTTTTTTCATTTTTGCCCATAAAGAAAGCAAAAGAAAGAGCAAATCTGGGATCATTTCTGTTAATTCACCCCAAATTATTAATTCACACACCAAAAAAAGAATTTAAGTTTCCTAAAATTCACATAAAAATTCAGAAATATTCTTTAAAATTTGTTCAAAAATGCATTCATTGTTATTTTTTCCTTGCGTTTCCTAAGGAACTCACACAAATACAAGTCTATCATGCTGCGATGAATCCCGAACATACACTTGAAGTAGAAAAAGACAATTTACAAATAGTTAGAGATGACAAATTACAGCCAAATCTATACAATTATAAGAAAACATATATCTCTCATGACACATCAATTTTCGTCTAGCTAAGTCACATACACACATTTTAAAACAAACACAAATATACCAGTGTTCTGGCCATTATCGACGCGACTCTTACTTGCCACAGATGTCTACAGCTACGTCCGTGCGTTTCCCTTATATAGGCTATAAGAGAAGTCAAACAGCTGAGAGAGACTTCACACATATACAAACCATAGAGGCTACCCAAGAGCACTGTAGACTGTCCGTCCGACCATTAGACTGTGTATACAGAAAGAGAACAGACTCCACTATCAACGCAACAAGCCTAAACCGATAGCCAACAAGCAGTCAGCCGGATTAAGCATACTCCTTTTTCACACTCTCATTTGATACCTCGTACACCGTGCATTTGAACGCTACACTATACGACTTACCAGAGACATTTTCATATCTTGTAAATGACAATAAATCTTTGGTCATTTCTCTAAACCAGTGGCTAATTTGTTTCTTTACACCAACCAGCTTTCACCTCGGATCTTAATCTTCATTCTGGCGTTCCGCCAGGTACTTTCGATTGTTTACGTGAGCTGATGTTTCTGGCTCAACAAAATTCATACTGTGATTTACAGTCAGATGAATAGAATTGGGATCATCCTTCAAAGATGTCTGTCCTTTTTAGCAATCCGACATATCGTAGTCCCAAGTAAAATGCAGCTCCAGATTGTGTCCAATAATGGGGAAGCTCTTCTGTCTGGCAACGTCATGGCATGATAATCAAATTTTGATTTAAAATTTATAATTTCTTTGGGTGAATTAATATTTGCATTAAGTAACTTTACATTATTTTGGGTGAATTAACAGAAGATCCCAAAGCTGATACGAATAACCTGAGAAATTAAGATAGTAAGATAATTTAGGGTTGCCAAATTCACAATTTTTGGTTATAAAAATCTACATTTAATTTTTACCATTTTTAAAGGTCTTGGGTACATCTACATTCAGTTTACAGTCTTTTTTGTTTTTGTTTGTTTTTTTTTTTTTCAGGTCATACAACTATTTTATTCTTACATCATTTTAAAATAGTTTAACAGATTGACATGGTAATCAGCTATGTGTGATTGATTTGGATATAAATAATCTTGTAATTTCCCATGAGTAGTTTGCTAACAACTCTGCTAACCAGTGTTGTGTTTTTTAAAACTTAGGTCAGGTTTTTTCAGTTCCTGTCCGTGTTCTTTTTTTTTTTAACTTTGAAATTTTAAAATGTGTCGATCACTGATATACTTTCGTCGGTTTAGCAACTCCATACAGCAGTGGCCTCATCTTCTGGCGATTAACGAGTTTTCTCGTCCTATGGACTGGCGCATTCCAAACGGAGAAATCGTCATGATACAGATAAAGCAGCAAAACTGGTCTTTCTGTTTAAATCATTTAATGCAAACACGTGTTGAATTTTAAAATTTGTTAATGTTTCAAATTTTATTGTTTAGTAAAAAAAAAAAATAATAATTCAGTTGATTAATAAATATTTAATTCAATGTTTAACACTTTTCTTCCTTCTTGAAATTGCATAGAAACAAAAAAATATTTATTTCTAAATATCTTTGTTTTAAATAAATGATTCTGTAAAAAGGATTTAAATCAGTGATTTTGAAAAAAAATAATTTGATTTAAATCAATGAATTAAATCAATTTGATTTAAATCAATGAATTAAATCAATGAATTAAATCAATTTGATTTAAATCAATTTGATTTAAATCAATGAATTAAATCAATTTGATTTAAATCAATGAATTAAATCAATTTGATTTAAATAAATGAATTAAATCAATTTGATTTAAATCGAACAACCTGTTACAGGACAAGATACAAAGAATAATAAGAACATTGCCTGCAACAATCATTCAAGTAGAGTTGCTCTGTATTTTTTTTTTATGTGACCTGTCGCTTCAAAACATCAGCAGTCATAGCTCTCCACATCTTCCTATCCTTTGTAGCCTTAGCCAATATTTGCCATCCCACTATCCTTTCCAATCCCTGTTCTGTCATCCATATACGCAAGCTCGTCCGGTTGGTTATTCGATATTTTCCTCTGTCGCTCTTACTTTCAATATGCCTTGTGAGTATTAGATTCTCTAAGCCCTCTTTCCTCATTATGTGCCGAAGGGTCTTCAACTATCTCTATCGGATTCTAAATAAAAGCGTTCATTTTCTTTAATATCTCATTGTTGCTCACATGTTCGGCGGATGGTACTCCCCAGCATCCTTCTGTAGAACCACATCTGTGTCGACTCAAGATTCCTCTTCATCTGCAAGGAAGTGGTCCAGCATTCACTCGGCACTGTTTGCTTTTAACAGAATAATTAACGAAGATGTCGGTTTTACCTAGGATCGAAAGGCGCCGGTGGAAAATTCGTAACGGGCAATTCTATGTAAGGATGTATGTGTGTGAGTAAGCACACATCGCATATATATATATATATATATATATATATATATATATATATATATATATATATGGGGGGTGTAGCTGGCCACACATATTCGAGGATACCCGTCTACTAGGGCGGCTAGACAATCCTTATTGCAGACCCTTGCTCGGGCACATTTGTGTTTAATCAACACCCACACCCACAGAGCCCACCTGCGGTTTATAATGCAACTATGCTGAGCAGATCTTAGTTACAATTTCTGGGAAATAGCGTTTTAGCTAGCGTACACAACAATTTGAACAGGGCCAGCACGCTCAAGCCCTCGGCCACGATAACTTGTGTCTTCGTGCTTACACAGCTATCGACGGCATCCAAAGGTTCCGTGTATATATATATATATATATATATATATATATATATATATATATATATATATATATATATATATATATATATATAACCAACCTTCCTGCTACCGAGGTTTCTACCAACCAGGTATCGTCAGGCGGTAAAATTGTATCCAATTTTACCTGACGATATCTAATTGGTAGAAACCGCAGTAGCAGGAAGGTTGGTTTTCTAAGTATTTTATTCTTAAATTGCCCAACGTTTTATTTTTTTATTTTTGAAAATTGTATTGAGCGTTTTTTCATTAATTTAACCACTTTTTGATAATATTGTTTTTTGTCAAAAGTTTGATTTTTTAATTATAAACCCATAAAGTTAACTCACCTTTATTAGCCTTTAGCTTCTGACATAAAAGTGGCAAATATAAAAACACCTACTCGCAATTTTTATTAAAAAGAAAAGAAAAAGAAAACTATAATATTTTTATTCTCTATAGGAAGTATAGTTAAAGAACGAGATATTTTAGACTTTTTAAATCAAATAAATAAATATTTAAAAACAAAAAAAAAAAGAGTAAATTCAAATACGAGAATGAAAACCCGTTAATAGTTCAGGGGAGGCAACTAATGATGTCTTCAATAACAAAAACTGTCGATCGCTTACTCACTCGAGAATTATATAGGAGAAAATACAATGCTCGATCAAACAATTTCAAAGCTGATTCTTGCATTTTCATACGTACATAAATAGGGAAAACTAATATTTATTAGAATTGGCACATTTATTGTATATTTAGTAAATATGTAGACGTTTCAAGTTCAAATGTACAGGGATGTCCGAACGTCTTCTTGTCACCCACTATCTCTCATCCAAACTATAGGAGTCTCAATGTCAGACATATAAAATAGAAAATTATATTATGTAGGTGTGACAATACTTTCTGACCACACTGTATTTTGAATAGTAGAGTTGAATAAATAGGAGGCGAACAATAAAGGAGAGATTTAAAAATGTTATCTTAACAATGATTATTTTTATTTATTTACGTCCACAGTGGATAAATATCGGTGGGGGTGCTGAATCTCCCCGACCACACTTTTTTTTCCAGAAACTGAGAATTGAACAAGAAACTAGAGTTGTCCTTTTGACTTCAATCTACGACGATGTGGAGCTGTAGAACTTGTTTTTAAAATCATTACTGACATTAATTTTCAGAATAAATTATAAAACGTGATTTTTCGTTCTTTCTTTTTTCTTTTTTTTTCTTTGAAACGTTAGTTTCTAAAACATTTATATATTTCTTCTATGCAGAAAAAGTCTATATATTCCAGAAAATAAGTACACGCGAAAATAAAATGAAAGAAAAATAGAAAGAAAAACCTATGCTTAAAATCAAACAAAAACTGTTTACATTAGGATTATTTCTAAAAAAAAAAAAAAAAAATAATAATTTATGATAGGATCCGATAAAAACATAAACTCAGAAATCTTTAAAACTTAACATCTGACTTAGTCTCTTTCTTCTTTTAGCTTAACAGCTGACTTAGAACTCCCCACCCCAACCCCAACTTTTGACATAATCTTGCGATAGACCTCCCCCGACACACTTTATCTGAGTTAGCACATCCACACACGCATACTCTTTTAGCTTCACTTTTAACATAGACGTAAACATCTGACTTCGCCTTCAACAACTTTTAGCTTAACTTACCCTTACCCCGATGCACACATTTAATACAACATGACTTAACCACCCAACCAACACATACTTTTAATATTTAACTTTCTTCCCCCTCCCATCACTCAATTTTAATTTAACATCTGACTTAGAATCATAAACACACCCACACACCCAAACGCACACACACACACTTAACTTAACACCTGACTTTTTAACACCGGATTTAGCCACAACCCACGCACTTTCTTCTTTTATTTTTTGTCGCTCTGTTTGATTTATGCACTAAAGATTAAGAACTGTATATAAAAAAAATATACAATCAATTATATATGTGAAAAAAGGTAAGTATTTGTATATTTATATAAATAGGTATATATATATATATATATATATATATATATATATATATATATATATATATATATATATATATATATTTACCTCTAGCTGCAGTTCCACAGTTGAATTGAAGTCAGTAGGTTTTGTTAATGGTAAAGGGGAGATTAATGGTTTCCATTCAGGAAACATTTGGCATTAATTGACCGAACAGTTAATGTCGATTGAAATTCACAAACCCTTTTTCATTAAAGCAATTTTTCATTTTATTAGACTTCTCAAGTCCACTAATTGTTACCGCTCTTTCTAATATTGATGTTTCAAATTATTTTGATTTTGTTAATGTCGAAAGTAAACCGTTTGCAGCATTTTTTTTTTTTTTGTTTGTTATGCTATCCATTGTTGAGATGTGGTTTTTGATATTTGGTGACGCTGTTTGTAACAGCGTCACCAAATAACAAAGTTTATATACAGGCTGATTGAAAAGTAATTTGTATATATTTATTATTGTAAATACAATAATTGCGGCACATGGCCAAAACAGTCGAGAGCGAGGTGAGGCTGGTCATCATTGACTATCCTATACCGAGCTAATCCGATTCACCACTTCATTCAATACAAATAATGCCAAAAGAAGACATCCTTCACCCTTTACACCTCCAGATACCACAATGCCACATACGCAAAGGGAACCTACAAAATAAACTCCATGATTTATCTCCTTATTGTATATGTGATGGACTCTCCTGTCTAACTCTAATTTTTACAAGACGAGAGAGTCCATCATAGAGAAAATAAGGAGTTATTTTTCAATCACTCAATAGCGTTTATTCAGGAACTTTCTAGTTTAAAATTTATAGCATTAAATCATTTTTACGGATTGATCTTAGATATGGGTGCGCGCACACATTCACACACGCACATACACATGCGCGCACATATACACGTGTGCGTGTGTGTGTGTATTACTAGAGTATAGCGCTTTTAATACAAGAAGTCTTTTTAAATAAAGTGCTCATACTAAAAATTAGATAATTAATAGTAAACAAATAAAATGAAAAATCCAAAACTTATCTTGACACAAAGCAACGAAGATGGTATCCGCTCATCAGTGGCTGAGATAGACAATTTGCTTCAAAATATACATATATATATGTGTGTGTGTGTGTGTACGTGTATATGTATTTAAGTGATATTGGTTTCTAATTTGACCCTATCTATTTTTATGTATATAATATAACGGTTATAGTAATAATAACACACACACACACACACACACACATATATATATATATATATATATATATATATATATATATATACAAACACATATATATATACACGAATATATATATATAAATATACATATATATGTATATATATATACACAAATATGCATATACACATATATAAATATGCATATATATGTATATATATATACACATTTAAATATGTTTATTTACATATATAAATATATATATATTTGTATATGTATACATATATAAATATATATATATAAATATATATATATTTGTATATGTATACATATATATATATATATATATATATATATATATATATATATATATATATATATATATATATATTATACTAGCATTAAAACCCGGCGTTGCTCGGGGTTTTATATAGTTAAATTGCTTTGGGGTTTGAATGATTGAACTTACACACGTATTCGCAGTTGTTGAGGTCACTGATAGGCCGGGAATCTCACTGGTAGCAAAATCAATGAGATCAAGGGTCACCAGTGGCAATAGGTGGCTGCTGTGTTGCTGCTCCGTGCTTACCCGAAGACTGCCACCCGTTCATAATCGGTCAAGATTTTTAATTCTGGCAATGTAAAATAGTCGTTGCGTTTTCACTGCAGGACTCGCCCCTTCACTATTAAGTTCATAAGTTGTCCCAGTTTTAAGCGGAATACGCAGGCAGTAATGTCATGTCTGTGAGTGTAATCCTGTCCGGGTAGGAGTTCACGCGTTATCTCAACCCATTTGGGGTTGCAGGTAAAGGTTATAAATAAGTCTGGTCGCCCATATTGCCTAACGTATGTCATAGCGTCCTGCGTGCGTTCATGTATGTAACGCGGCCCCCCAGCTTCTCTAGGTTGCGGGGATTGATTTTGAAGGCTGTCGCGTAAGTGTACCTAGGAAGCTGAGAGCAGCTGTTTCTGATGATTCCGTATAAAACAAAGCCTTTCCGATTCCATCTTAGCGGCCATGTCAACCGCAAACTGGTGGAAAAGCTCCCTGCATCTATGAAGTAGGTTGAAGTCTCCATCCCTAACCATGAAACGGTATGAGTAGAGGGCCTTGCACGATAAGGCTTTGGAAGACGTTGTAGGTTGGCCACCCGGAGTATGAAGGCGAATGCCGAAGTGGTTGCCATCGTCACCATAAGGGAAAAGTAAAGGGTACTGCAATGCGTTATATCGATGGGTCCCTGCGAAGAGCGCCGCCTATTGTTTTGAGGACAATATCGCGAGTGCGGTCTTGCTCCCCATGTATAATAGCGGCCATTTCGTTGCACGCAGGAGCGTTGTAGCGGCGTTCGTGTTCATCATGAGGCCGTTTGTCGGCGTCAATTACAATGCTGAAGGAAGGAAAGGGAGCATTTTCCAAAGCATATTTGAAACTGCGAATGTAGCTGTTAACCTCGGAAGCATGTAGTAGTAGTATGACGTCCCAGCGAGGAACTCTTCCCGACGGTGGCAAAATACCAATCCGGGTTTCAGCCTGTAGGTTGTAGTCTGCAATAAAGTACAGTTGAAGTAATTTAGACGTAGAGGTCTCCTCAGGCAGCAGAGACCTGTATACCTGTCCCTGTACTTTGAAAGTGGGCATCCAACCCTCTTTTCGAACCACCTGAGGAGCCCCAAATGAGGTCATTTGAAAGGAGTTGTTGTATTGCCTAATTGTTTTAAGGAAGTGGTTGGAGTCGGGATGGGAGCCGGCTTTAGTCCCCTCAACGGGATAGGTGGCTTATGCAGAGGTGGCAGTCGAACTTTGCTGGAGGAGCAGCACAGACCGGCAGGCTCCCCGGCCCATTTTCGGGGGTCGCAGAATTGGCAAACGCAGATCATGGACCCTACATTGATGTCGTCACGCTTAGTTAAGTTAATGCCGGGGTCATAATTGAAAGCCAAGAAAGACCAAAAAGAGCTACTGGGACAGGTAATACCACAGGCGACCGCAAGGCGCTGAATGTCGCCGTCGAGTCGTATGCGGCGAGCTTTGGGAGTTTGAGATAAGCGCACAGCGGCCATGTTTGTAGTAGCCCTTGAAAGTCTGTTTTCCATTGTCTGTGAGCCCTCGGAGTTTCTGGCAGCAGAAGTCCCTGCAGCGTTGTGAGCATTGCGGGTTGCCCGCTGCAGCTGTGTCTCGGACTCCCTCGACCTAGCTGTTGCATTCCTAGCATTTTGAACAGACCTACGTAGCGGTGTCTCAGCAGCACTAGCAGTCGCTGTTGCAGCAGCGTCCCTGGATTGACGGGCGCTTCTGCGGGCAGGTGTCTCTACTACCCTCGACCTGGCAGTGGTGGCAGCATTCGTAGCATTTCGCACAGACCGACGAAGCGGTGTCTCAGCAGGCCTAGTGCTCGCTGTTGTAGGAGCGTCTCTGGATTGACAGGCGCGCCTGCGGTCAAGTGTCTCTATTGCCCTTGATTTCGCAATGGCAGCAGCGTTTCTTACGTTACGAAGCAGCCTTTGATGATGAGTATCGGAAGCCCGAGATGCAGAGGCCGTTGCTGCAGTCTGTGCGTTCATTCTCGACTGTTGTGCATTCTTGAGCCCTGATCGCAACGAAGCACTGTAGGCAGCTTTCCCAGCCAAGCAGGTGGCACGCTCCTCTTGCAACTGCGAGGCCTGCGTGTGGGCGCTGCGTTGAGCGACCTGTGATAGTCGCATTGTAGTCTGCTCCTGGAACTCGCGGGCCCTTCTAGCCCTCATAGTGGACGCTCTTGCAGACTGAAGGCTAAGACGTACACTCCTTTTTTGCGGCATGGAGAAAAGTGATGCTAGTAGAGGTTGATTAGGGTTGCTCAATTGCAGGAGTACAAAGTCTAACTTAGTATTGCGTGCCTATACTGAAAGCGAAAATCGCTCATTACTCATCGGATTCACTCTCGCGTGGTCATGTGTGACGTCATGAGCTGTGGTGCGATTTTCGCTTTCAGCGTCTTATATGCACGTGTTTATCGTTGCTTGGAAATCATCCATGTAAACAAAAACTGACTATCATCAATTTCTTGTTCGTGTATTGCTTAATATATTGTGTAATTGTCATCTTCGATAATGGCTTATGTAAGCCGAAAGCTTAGATTGGATTAAAAAATATGTATCAATATTGTGATTTTCTTTCATTGTTTAATGATAATGTTATTAAGCTTATCAAATGATATGAAAAGAACTTACATAAAATATATAGACAACACTTATCTATATTATTTAATGAAACATGTATGAATGAAAAAATGCTGCCTAAATACACACAATATATATATATATATATATATATATATATATATATATATATATATATATATTGAACAATAGAAAATATTAAAAAATTTAAATCTTCAGACACACTGGGTTGTATATTAATATTCCTTCGTTTTTATTATTATTTCATTTAGATTCCTCGATTAGTTTCGGCCAACATGGCCATCATCAGGAAAAAAATAATTTTCTGCTTGCTGGTAGGAGTGAACTACAGAAATGAATGTCTTGATGGCGAAAATGAACTTTTGTCTGTAGTTTTCATCTGTTTTTGTTTTTTTTGTTTTTTTTATCAGGACTTTTGGTCAGTCCTTGTGTTGGTCAAACAGTCTCTTTTAAGTTGTTATTTGAGATAAGAGCTGGATGGATTCATGCTACTTTGAATTCCCTTGGTCATTTTGACAGATTCATTGATTCCTGGAAAGGGGATGTGTCTCTGTTAAGTGTGTGTGTGTGTGTGTGTGTGTGTGTGTGTGTGTGTGTGTGTGTGTGTGTGTGTGTGTTATCATTTGGCTCATTAGGGAGTGTGTGAGTATGATGTGTGGGTGTCTGTATAAGCGTGAGGGCTCAACAGCTCTGTAAGCATATCTGTCTTGTGTGGGTGATAAATGTGGGTAGGTTTTGATTTGTAGGGTTATATATTAATACTATCTATGTTGTTAAATTTATGGTTAAGCCCGGCTGGATAATGCGTTTTTAAATGCTGTATCCACTTATTCTCATGGAACTCTAAAATCTTTCTAATGTTATCTGCGCTGGACTTTTCTATTCTCTCAATTATAGTGAATTTGGCATGGGTTTTAAAATCGTGTTTTTCTAGGCGGCAATGTTGTTTTACAGGTAATAATCTTTCATGGGGAGTCGACTTAATACGATTGCGATAATTATTAATTTTGTAGTGAAAGGGCCATTTAGATTTTCCTACATATTGTTTCTGGCATAGTGTGCATTCTAGGAGGTAAAATATGTTATGACTTCTACGGTTAGAGTCGTGGTAGATTTTGGAAATAAATTTAGTGATTGAGCTATTGAATGAATATGTGTGTTTAATGTGGTTGCAGCATAAACTTCTTGTGTTGTTACATGGTTGTTGGTTTATTACGGATTACCTTGTCCCCTGAAATGTGGTTACTACCTATGATTTCTTTTAAGCTCTTAGGTCTACCGGGTTCCTCAAACAATTTTTTAAGTCTGGTTTGAGATGTAGTATTTCCCAGCAACTTTTGATTATTTGGGATAGTGGAGGCAGAGTGGGGTTGAAAGTGGTTACTAGAGGGATGCGGCTAGATTTATTTTTAATCTTGTACATTAGGGTGTCTTCTCTAGGTGTGGAAATTGCTTTATTTATTTGTTCTCTGATTAGATGTTGTTTATAGCCACGTGTTGTGAATCGATGCTCCAGATTTTCAATGTGTTTATATAGTTCTTCATTGTTCTTCTGATTCTAAGTGCTTGTGAATAGGGAAGGTTCTCTTTAAGGTGTTTAGGGTGGGAAGACTTAAAATGTAGATAGTTGTGGGTGTCGGTGATTTCAGTGTGTAGTGTCGTTTGTAGTTTCCTGTTTTCATCTATGTAAATGCAGGTGTCTAAAACTGTTACCAATCACGTGGATTTTTCATAGTCAAACTTAATTGAGTCGTGCACTGTATTTAGGGTCATGAGGAATTGGATAAGTTTATCGTCACTGCCCGTGTATACAAAGAATATATCATCGATATATCTTGCATAGAATACGCAGTCGCTACCGATAAGGGGATAAATGTGATAGATATACATATATATAGATGTGATATATATATATATATATATATATATATATATATATATATATATATATATATATATATATATGAACACTCTCTACTGATTCTTATAACCTAATATATATGATCACAAAATTTTAAATTTTGAATTGAGATTTTTACTGAAGAACACGTCGCCTCTAAATGAAAATGCTGCATCCGCTCCTAGGTCGCCTTTTTAATCGCTTTTTCATCCTGTTTATAATTAAGGTGCATCTGGTTACGATACAATAAGTTAATGGTCTTTTTATTTTCGTTTGCATCGGTGAGGGTTGTTGCGTTATTTTTCGTAAATATTATCATGGATCCGTTAATCAACACATACGCCCGTGCGCGCAAGTGTGTGTGTGTGTGTGTGTGTGTGTGTGTGTGTGTGTGTGCGTGTGTGTGTGTGTGTGCAGCTTGAGAAAAGACTTAACTAGGTCTTCTCTACCAGTCTAAATACTTTATGATATTTATGAGGTTCAGATTATTACAGTATAAGTCTGACAAATGCCGGCCACTCAATAAAGATCGAACTCGCTACAGCAGTAACGATGAGACAATGCTCCACAGTTGAATAGTTCATAATTAAGTTATAAATCACAATATCTACGCTCTGAAGCATTTCCTATTCCAAAGCCCTTATTAACTTCAAGTGACATTTTTATTTTCTTGTCCTTCTCGGGCAAGGAAAGAACCAAAATATATTACAACATGGTAACTGAAAATTCACCTGTTGCATTTACAGGGGTAAAGAAAAAGGCAGGACTGGTGCGTACTTCTCCCGAAGCCTCCTGACCGCAGGGTAGCAAGTCAGATTGGGTGCCTCGGGCAGTGCTTTGCGACCCTCGCTATCTTATCAACATTTACTTTTTATTACTTACATTTGTATACGTTACAAATGATACTTAAGTACGACTTAAAGGATGAAAACTTTTCGCTGATTCTGACGTCATTCTGGGATTTTTTTGTTGTTGTCCAAATCAGTGAATTTGTTTTTGCTTATACTAAGTCTCGAAAAAATACTATATAAAATTCAATATTTTTCCATCCATAATGTTAAATGTGTTAAAATTATTCAACTTTTTAACAAGAAAAATATCAAGTTGATCTCAATGTTGATTTATTTAAGATGAAATGATCTATTATAACATGTCTCTAATTTGTATTTAGATATATTGTATTTATTTTCAATTTTTCTAGTTGAATTATTCACCTATGATCCATTATTGTAATCAAATTTGTATTTCATACTACCTTATGACTAGTAAGTCTCGTATTAAGGAATCGGAGAGCCGAGTTCGAATTTCAGTCGAATCCATTACATTCACTTACGTGCTAATACCCTACCGCCGAAAGAAATGGCACCCTACTGCGGGGAAAAATCTGCCTCGTCAGTTGTCGATCGAAAGATACATGATCGCTTAAGCGTGTATCACGCATGGCACATAACTGAGCTTATGAAAATTAAGATATAGCAGAGTGTGTCGTATCGTAGATGGGACACGAGACTCTTTCACCTGCTCTGAAAAAAGGTACGATCTGATATCTACGGCATTTTCTTTCCTAAAAGCATACACACAGAGGTGATTGTATTATATTTCCTTTATTTGGGCATACAAAATAAATATCAACAGTATTAAATAATATTTACCGGCCTGAATGTCCGAGAAATTTTCATAGAAAATATTCGTCCTTCGACAGGATTCGAACATGTATCCCATATGGAACCGTCATATAGCCTGACGTGCCTTAAAGGATCGTTCGGTAAGCAGTAAATTCGACCTTGCCTACCAAACGATCCGTTGTGGCCGAGCGGTAAGGCACGTCAGGCTATATGACGGTTCCGTATAGGATACACGTTCGAATCCTGTCGACGGACAAATATTTTCTATGAAAATTTCTCGGACATTCAGGCCGGTAAATGTTATGGAATACTTTTTATTATAAACAGAGCATTTACTTAAATACTTGTATCTATAAAAAGAATGTTAAACATAAAAATGTCTTTAAATAATTGTCGGACTTTGTCCATTTCATAATGTATATATAGAACGTACATGTTCTAATGTAACTGTGTATAATAAATATTTATTGCTCTACTTTTGTATTGAGCCTTGTTTTAAATTAATGTTTTGAACGTTTTAATTTTATTCGTTCTTTTACATTTAGATTATATATATATATATATATATGAGGAAAAATATGGAAAAATAAAAAATCCGATTATGCAAGTTTACTGTTTTTAATGTTGTTTCAATGTCGACGTCAGACGTTTCGGTCTAGTCGACTTTCTTCAGGACATAGTTATTAAAACATAATTAAAATTAGACGATATTCAAGTCAACAAGTTGTTTTGATTATTCTTATGTCTATCGTCTTTTCATGTTGACTTGGATATCGTTTAATTTTAATTATGTTTTAATAACTATGTCCTGAAGAAGGTCTACTAGACCGAAACGTCTGACGTCGACATTGAAACAACATTAAAAACAGTAAACTTGCATAATCGGATTTATTGTTTTTCCATATTTTTCCTCATGGAATATATATATATATATATATATATATATATATATATATATATATAAGTTGTAAATAAATAATTGATGTCCTTCACTAGATTAACAACTAGCTTAAATTCATGTTCAAATAATTTGCAGCACATAAATCACTTCGGAATTCTATAAACATCTGAACCTAATTTATAACAACTGAACTCTAATTTTAAAATTTAAATTAATAAACACACCGATCATATTTTGGCTTGTAAGAATAATTCTTTTTTTATGTTCGTGAGTTTATATTGCGTTACCAATTTTTTGAAAATAACATAGATCTTTTCAAAATACAATTCCTACTATTTAACCCATAGTTTGTGTTAAATAAGAGTTTAGCAGACATTACTTTTTAAGGGAAGTGTATCTCGGCTCTGAATTCTGGAGGTTGATATTCGGGTCAGATGTGAGCCATAATAGGGAAGTCGATTTTGATTGGCTGAGTTATCGTGGGAAATATAGGTAGGATAAAGGTTTCAGGAGTTGCTTCTTACCCGTCAAGCGATGTAGACGTGTTCTCTTTCGTCTCCAAACGGCTCCCCAGTGACGGGGCGGGGGCGAAGCGCCTGGATATTTAAATGATGTACATGTCGACATGAGTAATAAAAATAGTTAAGATTTTCTGAGTTTGAAGTTTTTCATTCCTGAAGCAAAATATTTAGCGATCTTCGTCCGAGAGAAGACGAGATGAAACCACCCCCACCAGGGGGCTATGCAACAGCTGGGAGAGGGGATGGATTCATACTGTTAGTGAAGTGCAATTCATGATACACGCTTCGCTGACATTGTTTCTTTCGATTCATGACTAGGCAGAAGATTTTCCGTAGTAGGCTGCCGTTTCTGTCTGCGATAGACTGGTTACCAACTAAGGCTGAAGGAGCCAATCTGTCCTGCTATTTACCACACAGCTTGGGGTGAAGAGAAGGTTCCATGCTTTTTCCAAGGGTATTTGCGCGTAAATAAATGTAACAAACCCGACTGGAATTGAAACTCGGTTCTGCGATTTCTGATTCCGAGCCGTTATCCATTACACCACCCGCACATCCAGTTAAACTATTTTACGAACACCTTTCTTACCTTTTGATATGTTCATGAACTATCGCTGATAATAAGGACAAATAGGTTTCCTAACGCTAAAAGTTTATCAATCAACATTTGCTTAAGAAATGGCGTCAGGCTAGTTGATTTTACAAGGGAAAACAAAAATATATCTTACATATTGATATGCGTTGAATATTGATGTCACTTTTGGTCATGTTACTTCTGCTACGTATTTAGTGATACTTGATAAAATCCCAAGAAGAATATTGTTGAGTCTTGACTCAATGTTGAATCTCGCCTATTTGCATGGAATAATAATGCAACACAAAATGTACTTAGAACAAGAATGTATTATAACAAGAAAGTGTACACAATAAGTACATATAGTATTTCTGTATATTTCTGGGAAGACGTTCCTGGAGAATGTGTTGACTAGTCGCAGTCGATCAGAGTCTCTAGTTGGATCTCGTGATTCCACTCCTCGTCTTCCGGTACCAACCATTATTTATATAGTTGGTAGTCACCTATGCAGATTAGGTGGATCCCACCACAACACCCCCCTCCCAAGCCTTGGAATCCTTTTGGATTTCAACTGGCTTCTATATGGGATGATGATCATGGTTATTTCTTTGTAGATCCCCTTTGCATAGTTCATATGTATATCTGTTTTTTTTTTCAATATCTTTTTCGTTTTGGATTCACGTCCAATGGGTCCGTGAACTTTCGTTTCCTACCGGATCTTCTCGGTTCAGGAGCACTCTGCGGAGGTTCTACTTGAAAAGTATCATACATTACATCAATGGGATCTTTCTCCTCATCCGGTATACTCTCTTCATGCTCTAGCACGTAGCATTTTTGAGTTGGTTCTGGTGCCTTTTATGAGTATTCTTCGGCCCTTTTATTATGTAAATCAGGTCACCGATTCTCTTGTCCACTATGCCTCGCTCCCAGAACTCAATGTTGTTTCTATAGCACTTGAAAAAGACCTTCTCTCCGGGGGTGTATCTTTTTCTAGCTGTATACGTAGTGTTCTTTATTCTATTTCTTCCTGGCAAAAGCTTGTCAAACACTGACTTAACTTTCCTAGCGAACATTAGTTCAGCTGGTGCCATGTTTGATGGTGTTCTCTGGTTAGGCGTGATTCTGTATACTTGTAGAAATTGCTGAAGCGCCTTTTCCGTTGGAACTCCTGAGGCTTTCTTCAGAGCGCGCTTTAACGTATCTACAAATCTTTCTGCGAGTCCATTGGATCTCGGATGATACGGCGGCGTCGTTATGTGGTTAATTTGATATAACTCACAAAATTCCTTAAAATCGTCAGAAGTGAATTGTGTACCATTGTCACTCACAATACACTCTGGCACACCGAACCGTGCAAATAGTTCATGCAAAAAAGTTGTTGTGGTATTGGACGTAGGCTTTTTGCAGCGTAGTACTTCCGGCCATTTTGTAAAGCTATCTACCACTATTAAGTAGTAATAATCTTCTACTGGACCAGCGAAATCAATGTGTAATCTTTCCCACGGATGATCCGTCTTTGGCCATGGTTTGTGTACTATAGGTGGTGCCTTAGCTGCTAACGCACACCCTTTACATCGATGAACCATGTTTTCGATATCCACATCCATTCCTTTCCAATATACAAAGCTTCGCATTAAGCTTTTTGTTCTATTAATCCCCGGGTGACCCATATGGAAGTCCCGTAGGATTCTTTTCTGCAATTGTTTTGGTACTACTACTTTCTCTACACTTGCGAAAGGCACGTTACATTTCTTTTTAAATATAGGCATAGTATTTTCTTTTAATTCAAATTTAGCTTCAAACTTGTTACATCTTCCAAGACCAGGTGTGAAGGTTTCCGGAAACTTTTTCTTTAATTCCTCTTTAATGTCCTGTCTTGATTGCGTATTACTTTCTACTTTTCTGCAGAATGAGTTTAACGGTTTATCCCACAATTCGAATGTTTCAATAAAATCTGTACCCAACAAGTTTTCTCCATTTCTCAGAATGAAAACTTTTATTTTTTTAACGATCCCATTCAATTTCATTGGAAGTACAACCTCGCCTTCGAAGTTAATTTGCTTTCCAGTTACCGTTCGAGCGAGTTTCGTTGACTTCATTATTGTAGGCCTTTTTAAAATTTTCCATGTTTTATCGTTCATTATTGTTAAATCTGACCCCGAATCGAGTTGAAATTTGATATTCTTTTTGAATATTTCAGTCGTCACATATTTCCTCAAATCTCTATCTGATTTGATATTCGAATTTGTTTGTCTAATTCGGCTCTTGAATTTTTTCGTTTTACAACACGATCCTTTGTGACCATTCTTTTGACACACGAAACATTTCTTATTTCTATAAGACGTCTGCAATTATATGGTGGGACCTTTTTATTTTCGTTCTTTTTATTTTCTTGTCTATTATTAAAATACGCCGAATTTTTTCTCCAATTTTTCTCTAATGGGTACTTTGACTGCTTTTTTATTTTTTTAATATAAGCAATGCCAGCTTCTTCGATTTTTTGCGACTCTTTCTTTAAACTTACGGCCCGTTGACACTTCTCTGCTAACTTTTGCAGGGTAAGGCCTTGTTCAGATTCGAGTTTAGACAAAGCTCTACGTCTTATTTCGGCACTCTTACTGGATACCAGTCCTTGAGCAAAAATTAAGCACTTGAATTCTTCAACCGTAATCTCTGCCAATCTGAAATTGTCACAATGTCTATTCACTATAGATGCATATGTTAAGTAATCCTGATCGTCGGATTTAGAGACATTCATGCATAACCATCGCTTATGCCAAAGCGACATATTTGCTCCAAACAGCCCTTTTAGCAATTTCACTGTTTCCGAGAATTCCAATTCAGTTGTTTTTCTCGGTAGAATAAAATCTACAAATTTGCTATGTTCTGCTGTACCTAGCTTTCTTAGTAATAGACTGACTTTTCTTGAATTCGACCAGTTTTCACAGTCTGTGTAGAAAATATCTTCATATCGTTTAAAGTACGCTTCAAACGTTTTTTCTTCGTCTGGCACATAGTTGAAAGTTTCCAGCGAATTAAATATGGTGTTATTAGAATATGAAGAATTTCCCTCATTTTCCTGATAGTTGTTTAATTTCTCCAGTGTTAACTTTTGAATTTCCAAAAGTCTTTCCTCTTGACGTTCTTGATATTTTTGCATTGCTATCAGTTGTTCTTGCTGTGCTATCTGTTGGGATTTGAATAATTCAGATATGACTTTGGATAGTTCATCCATCTTTAGCTGATAGTGTTCATGCAACAAGGAATATACGTTTTAATTTGTGTATCCACGAATATCATATAAGCTGACCAAAAAAATCGAAACAACGTACGACTTTATTTTATGTCTTGCTTTTACATTCACGCCCGTGCTAATCAACTTTGGTATTTTTTTTTTTCGTGAACAGAGAGCGTCGGACTTTTTTTTTCGTTTTCGACTTCTGTTCGCGTATTTCAATGACACGTCTGATTTTCTTATCAGAGGCAATTCGTCACTACATTGTTGAACAAATAATTTAAAAAAAAATAATTTTTTAAAGTTTGTTACCTTTCAAAGTCGACACGGTGTATTTGTGCTCCTTTTAAATCCATACATGTTTTTGTAGTCGGCCAATATTTCTTTTTAGAGGGTGTCTCGTTGTAGATAATTTTTTAATTTAAAATTACCGATATTCGTTTACGCCAGCTTTCAATTTTCTGAGTGAACGTTCCTTTATGCTTAGTCGTCTTTTAACGAGTTTTGCATATCCAGAAGTTCAGAATCCTTCGTCGTTACGTTAACGTTGGACTTTGAATTAATAGTTTTTTTTTTCAGCCTGGGTTCTTTAATGACTTGTCCCAATTGTTGAAAACTCTCACTATTAATTCTTTCATCTTTCCGTATGGTTCGTTCTACTTCTTTGCCATTGTTGAAACTTGGCGTATGGTTCGTTCTACTTCGTGGCCATTGTTGAAACTTGGCGTATGGTTCGTTCTACTTCGTCGCCATTGTTGAGTCTTGACTCAATGTTGAATCTCGCCTATTTGCATGGAATAATAATGCAACACAAAATGTACTTAGAACAAGAATGTATTATAACAAGAAAGTGTACACAATAAGTACATATAGTATTTCTGTATATTTCTGGGAAGACGTTCCTGGAGAATGTGTTGACTAGTCGCAGTCGATCAGAGTCTCTAGTTGGATCTCGTGATAATATTTATTACCGTATACAAAACACGGTAAATGTGGCACAAAGCCAAAAATGGGGATTGGGAAAGGAAGGTCATCGCTTGTCTTAAAATTAAACTTAGCTAGTCGCACGCACTGACCCAAGCATACAAAACAATGTTCCTTTCACCAAAACACCACATTCATACATACCATTCGTTCTACAACCACCAAAATACCTCATTGTCTCTATGAAAATCCTAAATAACCCCATATGTACAATAAAGTCTGTTGGGGGGGCGGGCATAAAAATTAAATAAAATAATCCCCAATGAAAATATACAATATGAATACAAATATGTACAAGAAAACTAAACAAAATCATGTTAGTAATTAAACCCCCCCCCACAAATCCTAAATGTGCCAGTAAAATCAATTGACTGGGCGAAATCGACACGGGACTTTGACAATATAAAATACACATTTATCCATCCCAACCATTCACACAAACACGCACTGATTCACACACAAACATACGAAACGGATCACACACACGAAAAACGAAAGGCGTCCCGCATCATCCAGAGAACTGAAATCACTGAGCACCTAAAGAGGGGAGGGACGGGGAGTTAAACTAAAGGAAAAGAAAAGGGGGACAGAAAAAAAAGGGGCCAATGAGCAAACATACCTTAGCTAAGTTTACATAATCGTAAGAAACTAAAAAATAAAACACCAAAAAACCTAATCTAGCCTAAGCATGGATGGGTTGCCCAAGTTCAACCCAGGTAAACAATATCCTATGCCTAACCGGCATCAAAATGCCACTCAAGGTCAGCCCCTTTCACACGGCACAAACGCGCAAGAGTCACCCACCTTTCGCCAAATTCAGATGATGTGAGTCGCCGCCTTTCCGTCCTAATCTTGACTTTAAGCAGATGCCTAAAGAACAAGATCAGTTCGGAAGAAACAAACTTCTCGCCACCATAGAATTCCTTCTGACGCGTCGTCCAAATCACGACTCTCATAACGCCTAGTAAGCAACAGAACACATAATTCTCAGCCCTCGACATCTGCGGTACCACATTGCTGCAAACAGAAACGACATCCAGGACAAAGGTCTTTCTCCGCAAGACGCGAACCATGAGACCTTCAACAAACTTGCACAACGGCACTACCACTCTGCACTGAAAGAAGGCGTGACCAATGGTCTCGACTTCCCCAACACAGCGGCGGCAGTTTGGAGAATTCTCCAAGCCCGCTGCACAAAGTCTTTTGCCGACCCAGAGGGCTCCACGAATCACCTGCCAGGTGAGTGATGCCTCGTCGTTAGTGAGGCATTTCAACCCTGTCGCCCAAGGCCATATTGAGCGAGCCTGCTGCTTCGTAAGACCGAGCTCGCTAATCAGAGCATCTTGAACGGACCCCCGAACTAACACTTGATACAATGCCCTACGAGACAACGTCTGGACGTTGGAGAGGCCTTCCGACGCCCGTAAGAGGCATTTCAGAGCACGACGACATTCGTGATAGAAGGAGCTTTCGGCTCGGGGTCTACGGCGGGCCTCCCCCTCGCACGAGTGCACACTTCTCAGGGACGGGAAATTTTTCCGGGCATCTTCCTTCCAGAAGGCTCCCACCTCGTCCGGTTCGCGACACAATCGGTCCAGGAATGCAATGCGAAGCATATGTTGACGAATCTCAATGCTTGGCATTCCCAGGCCGCCCTCAGCGGTATGAAGGCAACAGATCTTGCGAGATACCATAGCGGCCTTGCCTCTCCACAAGAAAGAGAACAAGAGCCTTACTAATAAACTTAGTGCGGTAAACGGAAGTGGAAGTACAGAGAGTCGGTACACGAGAATAGGATATATGTGAGAAACACATACTTCCGCCCTTCCCTTCAGGGAAAGCCTCCTCCGAGACCACAGACCAACCGCGATCTCGGCCTTCCCTCGTACCTCCGACCAATTCATTTCCAACTGGAGATCCGGACCGAACCAGACGCCGAGTATCTTGATCGGCCCATCCGTCCAGAGGAAAGGTCCGGGAAGAGAAACTCCCTTCCACGCACCCAATCGCAAGCCCACAGACTTATCGCGATTGATCTTGGCCCCTGTCACCATCTCATAACCACTGACCACTTTGCTGACTTCGTCAATCTCGGCTCTGCTCGACACAAGAACCGAAACGTCGTCAGCATAGGCAGAATACCTTGCTGAGGTGGTGGCCCCAGGCAGAGATATTCCACGCAGGACCGGATTCGCCTTTAACTTGCGAAGGAACGGTTCCAACGCAAGAACGTACAGCAAAGGCGAGAGCGGACAACCCTGACGAATAGAGCGAGACAATACGAAAGGCTTCGATCTTACTCCATTCACTTCCACCAGCGCACCGGGGGTCGCATACAAGAGTCGGATCCAGGAGCGAAAGTCGGCTCCGAAACCGGCCGCCGAAAGGACAGCCTCCAGAAAACGATGGTCAACCCTATCGAAGGCCTTGGACTGATCTAAATTGATCAGCGCGGCTTCACCGTCGACTTGTTCTAAGATCAAGCGTACCATATGCAGGTTATCCTGAATAGTCCTGCCCTTCACAGCACAAGTCTGCTCGGGACCAATCAGACTAGACAGGACAAGCTGCAAACGGTTGGCTAAGATCTTCGCCAAAATCTTTAACTCCGTGTTTAACATTGTTAAAGGGCGAAAGTTCCCTAACCCATCCCCACCGTTCTTGTCCTTACGCAGCAACTTGATCACACCCCTGGTGAAGCGTTGGGGTATAGACCCCTGCTTCATCCAGTGGTTGAAAATCAGCTCCAGCAAAGGAACAAAAACGGGCGACAGCCTCAAGTACACTTCGTAGGGAAGACCATCGAGTCCCGGAGACTTATCCAGGCCAACCTGCTTCAGCGCATCCCAGATCTCGGACTCTGTTATGGGACCCTCGCACCCAGCCGCTTCAGCTGCCTCGAGGCAGGGAAAGTCGGCTAAATAGGAGTCGAACTGAGCAGAGCTCAGACCGGGCTCCCTGGTGAAAAGATCCTGAAAGTAATCACGAAAGACCTCACATATGCCCGCGTTTGTAGTCACGGTCCGATTATCCGGTAATGTGACGCACGCGATATGTCGTCGAGACGCACTCCTACTCTCCTCTGCACGCAATTCAGCGGCCATATTCGTCGCCTCAGAGGACATTCTTTTTAACCTAGCCCTAACTACCAGAGCTTGATCCTTCTTGATAAGCAAGGAGGCCAACTCTGCCTTAGCTAAGGCTACATCCCCACTAACACGGGATTTCACGGCCCGATCAACTTTTTCTTCTAAAGCAGTTTGCGCCGCTAATCTATCTCGATTGAGTCGACGACTAAAATCGGCAGCAAACGTTCTAATTTTGGATTTAAGTTTACCCCACCAGGCGTTCCCGAAAACCGCTCCCGACAATTCCCGTTGTATCATTAGTACCAGCTGGTCCCGAAATCCCTGCTCACCAAACAGTGAACAGTTGAATTTCCAGTAACCAGCCAACCTAACCTTAGGCTTATCTAAGTTTACCCGGACCCGGACAAGCCTATGATCCGAATAAACTATGTAATGGAAACTTGGACACCCTAAGAGCCCTACATCGACTCTCTTAACTAAGACCCGGTCGAGGTAGCTCGCAAGCGTCCCAGGAGCCGAGTTGCCACTATTAGTCCAAGTCCATGCTACCTCCCGAGGATGCTCATTCCGGTACTTATCGACGAGATCAAACCCGCCGATAAAGTCCCGAAATGGTTTCACATCAGGATTGTTAGTACCCCGTTTTTTCCCTATACGATCTATATCGGGCTCAAGGACGGCATTCCAATCGCCCGCTAAAACTACCCGACGAGATGTCGTCAAAAACGGCTCGATCTGCCGAAACAGACCAGGTCGCTCAGCATGGGTATTAGGCGCATAAACGCCGATGAGACGTAAAGCCTTACCTTTTATGGTAACGTCCAGCACACAAAGCCTGCCCGCCGGATCTGCGAAAACAAGAGTACATGCAGCGTCTAAAGACCTGCTCACTAGCCAAGAGACACCCCTCGAACGACCATCAAAACATGCTGAATAAAGGGCGAACCCCTTAGACAGCACATCCTCACGATCATGAGAAGAAAACCGGGTCTCTTGCACACAACAGATATTAACCCCGAGGCGCTGAAGGTCGCGAGAGAGCCTCGCCCTGCGAGACTCCGACCTCAGGCCCCGGACATTTAAAGTAGCCAACCAGAGAGCCATAGTGAAAACTGATTAGGGTTGCTTACCTGTTTTGAACATGGCCGGGGTGAGGATACCGACAGCATCTCCCATAGACCCATGGCCCATCTCAGTGTTGATGTTACCGTCCTGGGAGATCCCGCCGATATCCCACGGGAAAGTAAGTTTAAGAGCCCTATAGAGGGAGGGGTGAACAAAAATTGGGACCCTCCCTGCACAAAATGAGTTCATTTTCCGGAGCTTGTCGCTCTGAATGATAGCAATGGGCGGGCTCATGTTGAACGAGGATATGGCCTCGTCCAACATGGCCCAAATCTGTTTGGCTCCCGTGTCTACTCCCACCACGGTTAAAACCCGCTGGGCATCTGGGAAGTTCAACGGGTTGTCGATGTCCTTGTCGCTGAACTGTTTGATGGACAGGAGGAACTTTAGATTAGGGATACGGTTCCCATAATCCCTAGCTTTTTCCGCCTGCCTAGGGGAGATCTTACAAATGTCCAATCCATGATTGAAAATGCCCTTTGGTTTTTTTTTCTTTTCGCCGGGATCTTGAGTGGGGCTTCGGGGCCTTTTGGTGACCGGTGGTAACATCTGAGAGGTTTTAGTGGGAGAAGGACTGGGAGTGTGGCAAGGAGTGCAGGGTTGTCTAAAGGGACTGGGATCTCTACTGAGCGGGATTTGGGATTGGGCATGGGAGGTGGACGGCATAGCAGGAGAAGGCTTCACTCTGGAGAGAGGGGTTGAAGTGGGAGGCATGGGGATGGAGGAAACACAAAGGGTGGCCTTCTTCTTCGGGGGAGATTTGATGGGGGAAATTAATTTAGGTGACTGTAAGGGGATGTTTTTTTTTGGAGGAGATTTTGTGGTTTTTTTTTGGTCGTCCAGATGTTTTTTGAGTTTTTTTAGTTTCTCCACTTTTTCGTGGCTTGGCTCATATCTCAACTTTTGCTCTTCAATTGAAAGAGTGGAGGTCGGGGCGTCGCCCTTGCTGTTGATAGAGGGAGTGGGACTGTGTGTGTCTTTAGTCCCCGAGGCTTCAGGGGACTGAGGACCCGCTGGCTGACGCTTCCCTCTGACCCTGCCAACTACCTGCCATTCCCCTTCTTCCCCCTTCTTAGCCACAGGAGCGGCGGAAGAGGGCTCTTCGGGGGATGGGGGCTTGGATGGTGACCCAACCGGGGGAACAACCTCTCCGGTCCCGGCAGCTGGCATGCCCATTACAGGCGCGGCGGATTTTGCAGACTCGGTCAGAGGGGGAGTTTGGTCTTTAGTGACCTGAGTCCCAGAGGCCTTCTTCTCTGGGCAGGAAGAGGAGAGATGACCAGTCACTCCACACTTCCAACAGGCTGGTTTACGACCGGTCACGATGACCGGCAGCTTCAGGTCACCTACGTCAATCCAGTTGGGGACGGAGCTGAAGGCCTTTCGATCGAGCATCATATCAAAGCTCCATCCCCCGGTCAGGCTATCGCAGGAAGCGGCCAATATTTCCCCGTATTGGGCCAGGAAAGCCGCGAGGTGTTCCCCGATAACCTGAGGAGGGACCTCGTACACTGCCACCCTGGTCCTTCGCCGACCCTCGTACTCTGTTCGGAGGATGAGATCTTTGGTGATTAATTCTCTCCGGGTGGCTCTCACGCAGTCTTCTGCAGTGGGCAGCAGCACGTCCCACATGAAGAAACCCTTGCCCTTGACAATTCTTAGGGGTTTGAACCCCAGGGACTCCAGTGCTTTAAACACTGTGTCTTTAGTCGAACGACAAATTTTGCGCGAACGCTTGTCGACGACAAAAACAGACACTATTCTTTTTTCGACTCTCTTCAGTTCCACTGGATCCTCCAAGAGCCCGTCTTTCACCACGAGGTGAGCGTAACTCTTGGCACGCTCCAGGAACTCCGCGATGTCGATAATACAATTCGGAGGGGACTTCCAACAAGAGGGCGAATCCCCGACCTCGGTACTGACTTTAGGCTTTTCGTTGTTTTTTTCCTTTTCCAGGATTTCCTTAGCTATCCTGGCTTTGGCCGCCTGCTTAAGGACGTCCACAATCTCCTCATTAGTAGGGGTTCGTGGCAGGGCAGGATATTCATTGGGATTATCTTTGTCCGGGGGGTCTTTTTTCGGGTTAAAAAGATGCTTCCTAACCGATTTTTTGATAGTAGCCAGGGTGGAAGTTTTTTTCTTTGTGATCAGGAAAGAAGGGGCTTTTTTTTCCTTCTTCTCCATGATGAAGTAAGGGGGAGGGTCGGGAGTGGAGGAATAGGGGGAGGGATATTTACTAAATTTCGCCTAAAGGCGAAACAAAAAGAACGAATAACGCCAAAAGGCGCAAAAAAAATAAAAGGGGGGGGGGGAATTTAGACAAAAAAGTTCAAAGAAAAGATAGATAAGAAAAACTAATAAGATTTAAACTCTAGCCGAAGCTAGTTAAAAATAAAATAAAAAGATGGCCGACTTTAAGAAGCGAGACTAGACAGCTAAATTAAACAATTACAAACACAACAAAAATAACACGTAAAAAACTTAAACAAATATCACCTAAAGGCGAAAATAAAAAACACAAGGAGGAAAATTAAATAATACAAAGAAAACGGTTCAAAACAAGGTAAACAAAGACAATAATAAACTTCGGCAAATAGCCGGAGCTATTAACAAAAAAACAAAATGGCCGACACTAGTCGAAAAGAATAAACAAAAGAAAATACGTAACTTTCGACGACAACCAAAGCTAGAAACAAAAATTCAAAATGGCCGACCCACAAAAAAGCGAGTCGAACCGATAAACAAAGGAAAAATAAACAAATAAATTATACAATACAAGGATTACAAAACGAAATTAGTACAAACAAATTATAAAACGAAAAACACGGAAAAACGTAAGGTTAGGAAAGAAAACAGAAATTAAAATTAATAAACGCGAAAATCAGAAATTAAAGGAAAATGAAAATTTTAACGGAGGCTAAAAAGAAAAAGCGTGGAAATGAAAAACAAAAATTAAAGGTTGGAAGGAAATTAAAACGAGAAACTAGAATAAAAAGAAAAGGCCTGCAAATTAAAAAGGGGTAAAAAATAAAAAACAAAGAATTACCGGGGGTAAAAAAAAAATTAAAAGGAAAACAAAAATTAAAGGGGGAAAATTGGAAAACTGAAATAAAAGGAAAAATAACAGAAATTAAAAGAGGGGGGGGGGGTAAAAAAAATGGAGAGAAGCAAAAATCAAAAGGACTTTTTTTTTTTCCTTTTTTTTTTTCTTTTTTCTTTTTTTTCTTTTTTTTTCCTGAAACAGTCAAATGGAAATAATAAAAAAACAAACTTAGCCAAATATAATGCAACACAGAATTCGGGCAAACGAGCAGTCTGTCAGCAGTCAAACAGAATTCGGGCAAACGTGCAGTCGGTCTGCGGTCTACAACAAAGAGAAAAGGAATAACAAGACGGCCGTTGGATCTCGTGATAATATTTATTACCGTATACAAAACACGGTAAATGTGGCACAAAGCCAAAAATGGGGATTGGGAAAGGAAGGTCATCGCTTGTCTTAAAATTAAACTTAGCTAGTCGCACGCACTGACCCAAGCATACAAAACAATATTCCTTTCACCAAAACACCACATTCATACATACCATTCGTCCTACAACCACCAAAATACCTCATTGTCTCTATGAAAATCCTAAATAACCCCATATGTACAATAAAGTCTGTTGGGGGGGCGGGCATAAAAATTAAATAAAATAATCCCCAATGAAAATATACAATATGAATACAAATATGTACAAGAAAACTAAACAAAATCATGTTAGTAATTAAAACCCCCCCCACAAATCCTAAATGTGCCAGTAAAATCAATTAACTGGGCGAAATCGACACGGGACTTTGACAATATAAAATACACATTTATCCATCCCAACCATTCACACAAACACGCACTGATTCACACACAAACATACGAAAAGGATCACACACACGAAAAACGAAAGGCGTCCCGCATCATCCAGAGAACTGAAATCACTGAGCACCTAAAGAGGGGAGGGACGGGGAGTTAAACTAAAGGAAAAGAAAAGGGGGACAGAAAAAAAAGGGGCCAATGAGCAAACATACCTTAGCTAAGTTTACATAATCGTAAGAAACTAAAAAATAAAACACCGAAAAAACCTAATCTAGCCTAAGCATGGATGGGTTGCCCAAGTTCAACCCAGGTAAACAATATCCTATGCCTAACCGGCATCAAAATGCCACTCAAGGTCAGCCCCTTTCACACGGCACAAACGCGCAAGAGTCACCCACCTTTCGCCAAATTCAGATGATGTGAGTCGCCGCCTTTCCGTCCTAATCTTGACTTTAAGCAGATGCCTAAAGAACAAGATCAGTTCGGAAGAAACAAACTTCTCGCCACCATAGAATTCCTTCTGACGCGTCGTCCAAATCACGACTCTCATAACGCCTAGTAAGCAACAGAACACATAATTCTCAGCCCTCGACATCTGCGGTACCACATTGCTGCAAACTGAAACGACATCCAGGACAAAGGTCTTTCTCCGCAAGACGCGAACCATGAGACCTTCAACAAACTTGCACAACGGCACTACCACTCTGCACTGAAAGAAGGCGTGACCAATGGTCTCGACTTCCCCAACACAGCGGCGGCAGTTTGGAGAATTCTCCAAGCCCGCTGCACAAAGTCTTTTGCCGACCCAGAGGGCTCCACGAATCACCTGCCAGGTGAGTGATGCCTCGTCGTTAGTGAGGCATTTCAACCCTGTCGCCCAAGGCCATATTGAGCGAGCCTGCTGCTTCGTAAGACCGAGCTCGCTAATCAGAGCATCTTGAACGGACCCCCGAACTAACACTTGATACAATGCCCTACGAGACAACGCCTGGACGTTGGAGAGGCCTTCCGACGCCCGTAAGAGGCATTTCAGAGCGCGACGACATTCGTGATAGAAGGAGCTTTCGGCTCGGGGTCTACGGCGGGCCTCCCCCTCGCACGAGTGCACACTTCTCAGGGACGGGAAATTTTTCCGGGCATCTTCCTTCCAGAAGGCTCCCACCTCGTCCGGTTCGCGACACAATCGGTCCAGGAATGCAATGCGAAGCATATGTTGACGAATCTCAATGCTTGGCATTCCCAGGCCGCCCTCAGCGGTATGAAGGCAACAGATCTTGCGAGATACCATAGCGGCCTTGCCTCTCCACAAGAAAGAGAACAAGAGCCTTACTAATAAACTTAGTGCGGTAAACGGAAGTGGAAGTACAGAGAGTCGGTACACGAGAATAGGATATATGTGAGAAACACATACTTCCGCCCTTCCCTTCAGGGAAAGCCTCCTCCGAGACCACAGACCAACCGCGATCTCGGCCTTCCCTCGTACCTCCGACCAATTCATTTCCAACTGGAGATCCGGACCGAACCAGACGCCGAGTATCTTGATCGGCCCATCCGTCCAGAGGAAAGGTCCGGGAAGAGAAACTCCCTTCCACGCACCCAATCGCAAGCCCACAGACTTATCGCGATTGATCTTGGCCCCTGTCACCATCTCATAACCACTGACCACTTTGCTGACTTCGTCAATCTCGGCTCTGCTCGACACAAGAACCGAAACGTCGTCAGCATAGGCAGAATACCTTGCTGAGGTGGTGGCCCCAGGCAGAGATATTCCACGCAGGACCGGATTCGCCTTTAACTTGCGAAGGAACGGTTCCAACGCAAGAACGTACAGCAAAGGCGAGAGCGGACAACCCTGACGAATAGAGCGAGACAATACGAAAGGCTTCGATCTTACTCCATTCACTTCCACCAGCGCACCGGGGGTCGCATACAAGAGTCGGATCCAGGAGCGAAAGTCGGCTCCGAAACCGGCCGCCGAAAGGACAGCCTCCAGAAAACGATGGTCAACCCTATCGAAGGCCTTGGACTGATCTAAATTGATCAGCGCGGCTTCACCGTCGACTTGTTCTAAGATCAAGCGTACCATATGCAGGTTATCCTGAATAGTCCTGCCCTTCACAGCACAAGTCTGCTCGGGACCAATCAGACTAGACAGGACAAGCTGCAAACGGTTGGCTAAGATCTTCGCCAAAATCTTTAACTCCGTGTTTAACATTGTTAAAGGGCGAAAGTTCCCTAACCCATCCCCACCGTTCTTGTCCTTACGCAGCAACTTGATCACACCCCTGGTGAAGCGTTGGGGTATAGACCCCTGCTTCATCCAGTGGTTGAAAATCAGCTCCAGCAAAGGAACAAAAACGGGCGACAGCCTCAAGTACACTTCGTAGGGAAGACCATCGAGTCCCGGAGACTTATCCAGGCCAACCTGCTTCAGCGCATCCCAGATCTCGGACTCTGTTATGGGACCCTCGCACCCAGCCGCTTCAGCTGCCTCGAGGCAGGGAAAGTCGGCTAAATAGGAGTCGAACTGAGCAGAGCTCAGACCGGGCTCCCTGGTGAAAAGATCCTGAAAGTAATCACGAAAGACCTCACATATGCCCGCGTTTGTAGTCACGGTCCGATTATCCGGTAATGTGACGCACGCGATATGTCGTCGAGACGCACTCCTACTCTCCTCTGCACGCAATTCAGCGGCCATATTCGTCGCCTCAGAGGACATTCTTTTTAACCTAGCCCTAACTACCAGAGCTTGATCCTTCTTGATAAGCAAGGAGGCCAACTCTGCCTTAGCTAAGGCTACATCCCCACTAACACGGGATTTCACGGCCCGATCAACTTTTTCTTCTAAAGCAGTTTGCGCCGCTAATCTATCTCGATTGAGTCGACGACTAAAATCGGCAGCAAACGTTCTAATTTTGGATTTAAGTTTACCCCACCAGGCGTTCCCGAAAACCGCTCCCGACAATTCCCGTTGTATCATTAGTACCAGCTGGTCCCGAAATCCCTGCTCACCAAACAGTGAACAGTTGAATTTCCAGTAACCAGCCAACCTAACCTTAGGCTTATCTAAGTTTACCCGGACCCGGACAAGCCTATGATCCGAATAAACTATGTAATGGAAACTTGGACACCCTAAGAGCCCTACATCGACTCTCTTAACTAAGACCCGGTCGAGGTAGCTCGCAAGCGTCCCAGGAGCCGAGTTGCCACTATTAGTCCAAGTCCATGCTACCTCCCGAGGATGCTCATTCCGGTACTTATCGACGAGATCAAACCCGCCGATAAAGTCCCGAAATGGTTTCACATCAGGATTGTTAGTACCCCGTTTTTTCCCTATACGATCTATATCGGGCTCAAGGACGGCATTCCAATCGCCCGCTAAAACTACCCGACGAGATGTCGTCAAAAACGGCTCGATCTGCCGAAACAGACCAGGTCGCTCAGCATGGGTATTAGGCGCATAAACGCCGATGAGACGTAAAGCCTTACCTTTTATGGTAACGTCCAGCACACAAAGCCTGCCCGCCGGATCTGCGAAAACAAGAGTACATGCAGCGTCTAAAGACCTGCTCACTAGCCAAGAGACACCCCTCGAACGACCATCAAAACATGCTGAATAAAGGGCGAACCCCTTAGACAGCACATCCTCACGATCATGAGAAGAAAACCGGGTCTCTTGCACACAACAGATATTAACCCCGAGGCGCTGAAGGTCGCGAGAGAGCCTCGCCCTGCGAGACTCCGACCTCAGGCCCCGGACATTTAAAGTAGCCAACCAGAGAGCCATAGTGAAAACTGATTAGGGTTGCTTACCTGTTTTGAACATGGCCGGGGTGAGGATACCGACAGCATCTCCCATAGACCCATGGCCCATCTCAGTGTTGATGTTACCGTCCTGGGAGATCCCGCCGATATCCCACGGGAAAGTAAGTTTAAGAGCCCTATAGAGGGAGGGGTGAACAAAAATTGGGACCCTCCCTGCACAAAATGAGTTCATTTTCCGGAGCTTGTCGCTCTGAATGATAGCAATGGGCGGGCTCATGTTGAACGAGGATATGGCCTCGTCCAACATGGCCCAAATCTGTTTTGCTCCCGTGTCTACTCCCACCACGGTTAAAACCCGCTGGGCATCTGGGAAGTTCAACGGGTTGTCGATGTCTTTGTCGCTGAACTGTTTGATGGACAGGAGGAACTTTAGATTAGGGATACGGTTCCCATAATCCCTAGCTTTTTCCGCCTGCCTAGGGGAGATCTTACAAATGTCCAATCCATGATTGAAAATGCCCTTTGGTTTTTTTTTCTTTTCGCCGGGATCTTGAGTGGGGCTTCGGGGCCTTTTGGTGACCGGTGGTAACATCTGAGAGGTTTTAGTGGGAGAAGGACTGGGAGTGTGGCAAGGAGTGCAGGGTTGTCTAAAGGGACTGGGATCTCTACTGAGCGGGATTTGGGATTGGGCATGGGAGGTGGACGGCATAGCAGGAGAAGGCTTCACTCTGGAGAGAGGGGTTGAAGTGGGAGGCATGGGGATGGAGGAAACACAAAGGGTGGCCTTCTTCTTCGGGGGAGATTTGATGGGGGAAATTAATTTAGGTGACTGTAAGGGGATGTTTTTTTTTGGAGGAGATTTTGTAGTTTTTTTTTGGTCGTCCAGATGTTTTTTGAGTTTTTTTAGTTTCTCCACTTTTTCGTGGCTTGGCTCATATTTCAACTTTTGCTCTTCAATTGAAAGAGTGGAGGTCGGGGCGTCGCCCTTGCTGTTGATAGAGGGAGTGGGACTGTGTGTGTCTTTAGTCCCCGAGGCTTCAGGGGACTGAGGACCCGCTGGCTGACGCTTCCCTCTGACCCTGCCAACTACCTGCCATTCCCCTTCTTCCCCCTTCTTAGCCACAGGAGCGGCGGAAGAGGGCTCTTCGGGGGATGGGGGCTTGGATGGTGACCCAACCGGGGGAACAACCTCTCCGGTCCCGGCAGCTGGCATGCCCATTACAGGCGCGGCGGATTTTGCAGACTCGGTCAGAGGGGGAGTTTGGTCTTTAGTGACCTGAGTCCCAGAGGCCTTCTTCTCTGGGCAGGAAGAGGAGAGATGACCAGTCACTCCACACTTCCAACAGGCTGGTTTACGACCGGTCACGATGACCGGCAGCTTCAGGTCACCTACGTCAATCCAGTTGGGGACGGAGCTGAAGGCCTTTCGATCGAGCATCATATCAAAGCTCCATCCCCCGGTCAGGCTATCGCAGGAAGCGGCCAATATTTCCCCGTATTGGGCCAGGAAAGCCGCGAGGTGTTCCCCGATAACCTGAGGAGGGACCTCGTACACTGCCACCCTGGTCCTTCGCCGACCCTCGTACTCTGTTCGGAGGATGAGATCTTTGGTGATTAATTCTCTCCGGGTGGCTCTCACGCAGTCTTCTGCAGTGGGCAGCAGCACGTCCCACATGAAGAAACCCTTGCCCTTGACAATTCTTAGGGGTTTGAACCCCAGGGACTCCAGTGCTTTAAACACTGTGTCTTTAGTCGAACGACAAATTTTGCGCGAACGCTTGTCGACGACAAAAACAGACACTATTCTTTTTTCGACTCTCTTCAGTTCCACTGGATCCTCCAAGAGCCCGTCTTTCACCACGAGGTGAGCGTAACTCTTGGCACGCTCCAGGAACTCCGCGATGTCGATAATACAATTCGGAGGGGACTTCCAACAAGAGGGCGAATCCCCGACCTCGGTACTAACTTTCGGCTTTTCATTGTTTTTTTCCTTTTCCAGGATTTCCTTAGCTATCCTGGCTTTGGCCGCCTGCTTAAGGACGTCCACAATCTCCTCATTAGTAGGGGTTCGTGGCAGGGCAGGATATTCATTGGGATTATCTTTGTCTGGGGGGTCTTTTTTCGGGTTAAAAAGATGCTTCCTAACCGATTTTTTGATGGTAGCCAGGGTCGAAGTCTTTTTCTTTGTGATCAGAAAAGAAGGGGCTTTTTTTTCCTTCTTCTCCATGATGAAGTAAGGGGGAGGGTCGGGAGTGGAGGAATAGGGGGAGGGATATTTACTAAATTTCGCCTAAAGGCGAAACAAGAAAGAACGAATAACGCCAAAAGGCGCAAAAAAAAAAATAAAAGTGGGGGAAATTTAGACAAAAAATTCAAAGAAAAGATAGATAAGAAAAACTAATAAGAATAAACTCTAGCCGAAGCTAGTTAAAAATAAAATAAAAGATGGCCGACTTTAAGAAGCGAGACTAACAGCTAAATTAAACAATTACAAACACAACAAAAATAACACGTAAAAAACTTAAACAAATATCACCTAAAGGCGAAAATAAAAAACACAAGGAGGAAAATTAAATAATACAAAGAAAACGGTTCAAAACAAGGTAAACAAAGACAATAATAAACTTCGGCAAATAGCCGGAGCTATTAACAAAAAAAACAAAATGGCCGACACTAGTCGAAAAGAATAAACAAAAGAAAATACGTAACTTTCGACGACAACCAAAGCTAGAAACAAAAATTCAAAATGGCCAACCCACAGAAAAGCGAGTCGAACCGATAAACAAAGGAAAAATAAACAAATAAATTATACAATACAAGGATTACAAAACGAAATTAGTACAAACAAATTATAAAACGAATAACACGGAAAAACGTAAGGTTAGGAAAGAAAACAGAAATTAAAATTAATAAACGCGAAAATCAGAAATTAAAGGAAAATGAAAATTTTAACGGAGGCTAAAAAGAAAAAGCGTGGAAATGAAAAACAAAAATTAAAGGTTGGAAGGAAATTAAAACGAGAAACTAGAATAAAAAGAAAAAGCCTGCAAATTAAAAAGGGGTAAAAAATAAAAAACAAAGAATTACCGGGGGTAAAAAGAAAATTAAAAGGAAAACAAAAATTAAAGGGGGAAAATTGGAAAACTGAAATAAAAAGAAAAAATAACAGAAATTAAAAGAGGGGGGTAAAAAAAAAAATGGAGAGAAGCAAAAATCAAAAGGACTTTTTTTCTTTTTTTTTTTTTTTTTCCTTTTTTTTTCTTTTTTTTCCTGAAACAGTCAAATGGAAATAATAAAAAGCAAACTTAACCAAAAACAATGCAACACAGAATTCGGGCAAACGAGCAGTCTGTCAGCAGTCAAACAGAATTCGGGCAAACGTGCAGTCGGTCTGCGGTCTACAACAAAGAGAAAAGGAATAACAAGACGGCCGTTGGATCTCGTGATTCCACTCCTCGTCTTCCGGTACCAACCATTATTTATATAGTTGGTAGTCACCTATGCAGATTAGGTGGATCCCACCACAACAAATATGCAACGTTGTTGATCCCGAACTGAAACCTCGGTTTCAGTCACATTCCCACCGTCATAACGTAGCTTCTCTGTGCCTTTTCTATAAATACTTTCATGATAATTGTACTATTGAACTTAGAGCTATGGTAGCTAGACTTTGTGAATTTAAGTGCAGTACTAGACTGGGAGCAAGGTCTCAGCATTTTAACTGTTGAAATGGTTAAATGTAACCGTAAGTTCTATGCTAACAATTTCTTTTCTCGCACTTCTCGCTTGTAGAAC
>OZ038476.1:45928770-45947854 GCA_964036315.1 Acanthosepion esculentum | reverse complement strand
GCTAAAATTATCCCTCATCCTTAGACCCGTCATTTAGATGTGCAAAATATTTTTGCCACTGCTTTTAGTCAAAGCAGCAGTAGTACTAGTAGTATTACTAGTACTAGTAGTAGTACCACAACATTTGGGGACTCCCCCACGTAATTTCAACGTGCACCTATTGCAATACTTGGTGACCCCAGCGTGATGTGATCATACACCTAATGCAATACCCTTTATTTTTAATTTATTACAATATTTTAGCACCACTATTTATTTCTGTTTCGCTGTCGGTCTCTCTAGATAGATAGATAGATAGATAGATAGATATGGATGAATATATATATATATATATATATATATATATATATATATATTTATATATATATATATATATATATATATATATATATATATTATAATTTTACCATATAGACAAAACCATTTTACTCACAACAAAGATGCAACTTGGTTTCAGTGCATTTTAACTGCACATCTACGAGTGAGGGTCGGAAATGGTTAAGTCTTCGGTTTTTGTGACTAGATTTTGAAGGTACTCCCGTTTGTTTGGGATGGGAATATTCTTCAGCGAAATGCCGAAATCGATTTTGTCCATGTTTATAGTTTGAATCGTTAGCAACAGTGCACAACAGTAATTGGAGCAAGGTTATAATTATCGCTCTACTACATGTATCGAGCTCTTTTTTGAATGAATGCTGCGAACGTTAGAATTTATATATTTTATATATTACTTTCGTTCCCACCGCATCGGATATATATATATATATATATATATATATGTGTGTGTGTGTGTGTGTGTGTGTGTGTGTGTGTGTGTGTGTGTGTGTGTGTGTGTGTGTGTGTATTATTTATTATATATGCTCGGTACTTATAGAGAGCATTCAATATCAGTGATAAAGCTAACATAATTATCGCGTTGATGTGAGTTTGTGACCCTGTGTTTCAAATCTGGCGATCGATCGCGAAGGGTCACAGATTCACATCAACGCATCTCTCTCTCTCACTCTCTATCTATCTATGTATATATATATATGAGAAAGAAAGAAACAAAGAAAGAAAGAAAGAAACAAACAAACAGTGTAGACATGAACACAGCATCAATAAACCCAATGTCAGGGTAAGATAAATCTATTTCATTCATTAACAGATATATTTATATTTCATTTAAATATGCTACATAAAAACATGAATCATTCCCCAATAAATAAATGCTAATCATTGACTCCAAATAAATTTTAAACTTGTTCTATTAGCGCATTTTTTCATATAACTTATTTAATTTGCATTTTCTGTTCGCTTTGCTTGATATTTTTATCATTTTATGACAGTGTCTTTTCACTATTTCTTGATTTAATCTATTTATTTATTCTCATCCTTTTATCTGTTTTGTACACCTCACACGTTATTCGAAGAGAAAATGATGACATAATCAAGAAGTTGACGTTTCACATTACTTCAAATAAACAGTCAGGGAGGAAACCCCCATCGTTTTAAAAGAAAGATTTGATAAATTTAAACCCAGAGTAACACCAGCTCCTCAGTTACTGAATACTGTATGTTTCCTTATAAGGTTATTATTACCATTATCTTTACTATTTGTCTGTTTTTTCCTTTCTTTATTTCACTAATTGCTTCTTTCTTCTTCTCTTTTTTCCTTTAGTTTGAAATTACCTTCTATTACTTCTCAGTGTCCAATCTTTATCTTTTCTTAACTTCCGTAAGAATTTATATATTTTTCTTTATTTTCATGCGTTTCTTTCTTCTTGATTATTTTTTTCCTTAGTATGTTTTACTCCATTTTTTATTAAATTTCTATTTTCTTCAATTCCGTTTCTGTTTTTTCTTTTTTTTTTTTTTTGTCGTCCTTCTTTGCCATTTTATTCTTTGCGCCATTTCGCTTACTGCCTTCCATTTTGTTTTATGTTTTCCATGGCTTGATTATTTTTTTCCTTAGTATGTTTTCTCCATTTTTTATTAAATTTCTATTTTCTTCAATTCCGTTTCTGTTTTTTTCTTTTTTTTTTTTTTTTTTGTCGTCCTTCTTTGCCATTTTATTCTTTGCGCCATTTCGCTTACTGCCTTTCATTTTGTTTTATGTTTTCCATGGCTTGCATTTTTTATTTAATTCTTTCATTTGCTTATTTTGAATAGTTTTCTTCTTTGTTGTATTTCTGCCTCAAATTTGCAATTATTTTCTGTTCTATCACTTACACAGTTGCTGATCTGAGGTAGATTTATAGAGTATGTTGTCTTTAATTCCAACACTCAGGAGAGATATTACCAACGACAATGCCAGGTAAACGCCAGTTCGATCATGACGGGACTAAAAACCTATAAACAATATCTTGGGTATTTCAAAGGAAACGAATCTTGGAGACTAATTTGAATTTCTTTTTAAATGCAAACTCCCTTTAGCACCGAGATGATCATGCCTCTCCATATATTCCTTTTCTTTATTACCTGTGATATAACACGACTTTTTGGGGAATATGCTTGAGTCGTTTCTCGTTGTCTTCTCCACGGTTTTGAATTCAGTTTAGTCCACCTATCTAAGGCTAATGAGCTCCGTTTACCCTCCTATTTAATTTACGCCTTTTCCAAGGGCATTAGTACGAAAGTGTCTTTGTTGGAATTTGTATTTGTCTCGTCGGTCCCACTTTCCGCGATGTTTTTTTTTTTTTGATATTCCAACTGTATCAAACGAGTCATTTAATATAAAATATTATATATTTATTATGTCAATATGGGTCAACGATTTTCAATGATTCTGTCAATAATGATTAATAATTTTCAACCGTTTTAGATTTTATTTTAAATTCACAACATACAGATTGAATGTCGAACCTTGCTACATAATCAAGTAAATTAAATTTTAAGTGAGAAGTCGCAAAAGTGAACACTTAATCACTTTTCCTATAATGCGATAGATTTTTATTTTGTTAAGCAGAAAATGACTAAAGCTAAACGGCGTGGAGAGGTAGTAGAGTAGTAGTAATGTCAGTGGGAATCGATTCAAATGATAATCGGCGATAAAATACGACCGTGATTGTAGTCTGATATTTTTCTGGATAGAGAAGAAAGGACGAGTTCTTCAGGTCAGTATAATGCAATAGAAGACGAGCCTATGTATGATAGAGCAAGTGATTCAGATACGGAAGAAGAAGAAGAAATGAGACTAAGATCTTCATTAAAAAGATCAGGAGATAAACCTCAACGGGAAATGGAGGAAGGAAAAACATAATGGCCCATTCTGATCAATTAAGACTCAGAATTGAAGAGGAAGACGTCGTGATGGAAGAAGACCTTGACAGAGAAGAAAGGATGAGTTCTTCAGATCATGATAATGCAACAGAAGACGAGCCTATGGATGATAGCGGGAGTGACTCTGACATGGAAGAAGATGAAATGCGACCAAGATATCCATTAAAAAGAACGAGGTATAAATATCAAGGAGGAAAGAGGTGTTAGAAGAAGGCATTGAAACTCTTCGGTTCAGGGACATGTAGTAGATAGGTGAATAGGATTGTACCTATTTTCATATGTTAAGTAGAAGAGGTATAAAGCGTATAGTAAAGAGACAGGCAGAAATTGACTACTGATGATGTGGCGTAGACCAGCACAATACACCAATATTTATACGACCGCCAGAATTTGCTGTGGCACTATATATAGAACCAAAGACTGAATAAAAGTTTTGACGTATTTGTTTAATACGTCAAAACTTTTATTCAGTCTTTGGTTCTATATATAGTGCCACAGCAAATTCTGGCGGTCGTATAAATATTGTACTTGTGATAAAACGGTTTGTATAAGAGGCTAGATTTTAATTTTCTTTAGTAAAATATTTGTAGATTCCAGCTTTGATTTTTGTTTCTTTGTGCATTTTGTGATGTTGGATGGCTTCGCTTTTCACTTTTGCTGTGTCAAGCGAAATCTCGTTATCACTTCCAAAAATGACCGTTATATTCAAGACTTCGTAGACGCCGGTACTATTAGTAATGCCTTCCAATAATATCCGTCCTATTAATACTTGTTCAAGTAGTAATTGCCTAATAGTATAATGATCAGAAGAGGATCGTAAACCGTATAGTAGTAGAGTAGAGAGAGTGAACGTATAGCAATAGTGCATAGACAAGAAGAGTGAACAGTGAACGTATAGACATCACGCTACTTCCTATTTATTCACTTACTTTATGACCACGTGATCTACTTAGTAATGGAATCGCCCGTGTTACTCACTGGCGATCTAGTTTCAAACCACATTGTCGGCAACAACACTTTTATACAACACTGCATAAAATATTATGGAATTACGTAATTCATTGGCATATCTGATTATATCTGAAAAGAGCTTGCCCAAATGCAACCTAACTAGGTGTAGTCTGGGATAAATTGTTGTGTTCACTTTCTCACAAATCCTCTTGTAAAATGCATGAATCCGTTTCTCCCCTACATACCAACTATGGGTTAAATAGCAGCGCAAACTGGGTTATGTATCTTTGGAGGCAATCAGTCTCGGAGAGAAGCCTGAAGAAGGATAGGGTCTACTTGTGTTGATCGTGACCTCTTTTATAAGGGTTGTTTCAAATGCTATCCGGTTAACAGGAATACCAATAATAATAATAATGTTCAATATGGCCTCGCTTCTTCCTGTTGTACTCAAGTTGTGTACAAGGCAAGGCTGCTCAGCTGTCCTGAGAAGGAAAGTAGGTGCAGAGACTTAATTATATTTTCCTTCTGCAAATTGGCAAATCCAATAAGAAATATTTGTTCAGAGGTGATCTCGGCGTTATTGGACTTTGACATTTCCTGTTCCGATGCGTGTGAGATTGCCAAGCATTGTGAAAGGACAATGAAGTTGCATTGTCCAAAGTTTAATTAAAGACGAATATATCATGTTTGAAAGATACAAAATCTTAAGAATGGACTATAGCAAACAATTGTATATGCTATCTATCTATCTATCTATCTATCTATCTATCTATCTATCTATCTATCTATCAGCGTCTGTTTCGTATTTTGTTCAGGTTTATCTATTCCATCTCTCTCTCTCTCTCTCTCTCTCTCTATATATATATATATATATATATATATATATATATATATATATATATATATATATATATATATATATATATATATATACACACACATATATATATATATATATATATATATATATATAGAACCCAGTTAAAATCTTTAGAAAAAATCAATGGATTTTAGTAGTATCACTGAAATCTCAATTCTGTGCAAAGTAAGGATCACACGAATATCAAATTTAGCATTTATTAACCAATCAGCGAGGTTGTTTCAAACACAGTTCAAAGCTTTGATAAAGCAGACAACCATTTCTGTGTCGTATGCTAAAAAATATTAAAGCTCGCATCCAGGAAAATGATATGCAATTTTTTCTCTCCTAAATACAAATATGAAAATTATAGTACTATAAGAAAAAAACAAAAAAATTACGTGAAAATCCCTGGCAGTGCTCGGAATCAGCCAACCTTTTGGCATTCATTATGTCCAGAAAAGAAGACACGTGTACATATACAAGATGAAATATAACTAAATAAAATTACATTCGACGCTCCTCATTCTTAATACTCTATTTCACTGACACTCTTTCTGCAAGGATTCCGGCCACATCACGTTGAAACACCGGTTCCCGTACAATCACCGAAGTTAAGCAACGCTGAGCTTTGTCAGTACTTAGATGGGTGACCGCTTGGGAATATCACGTGCTGTAAGCTTAGGTTTGCGGGTGGTCATTTTACTCATTTGGTACGTTATGTTCACTTAAGCGCAAATACCATTGGGAAGGGTATAAATCCACATATTATCCCCAACTATGGGTTAATTAGTAAGACGTGTATTACTAAAATCATTATTATAAAAAAATAAATAAAATTGTGTGAAAAATATTTATATTTCGGCATTAAATAACCTTTACCAACTGAACAATTTTAATTATTGTTATTACATTGTCGCAATCAATAATAACTTTCGTTAGTTTTTTCTCGTCTTTCTTCCTTTCCTTCCCTAAACGAATCAATCAACGAATCTATTGTATTAATTCATACATTCATTTTTTTTTGTTTCTTCTCGTACTCTTTTACAAACACATTCACTTTCTCTTCCCCCTTTCGTACAAATAGACATGTTGTGGATTTGAATCAACTCACAACAAAGAAAAAGGCGAAAAAGGTGTTTAAATATAAAAAAATATGAGATAATTTTATTTTTGTGTTTTTAAAAACATAATTCTATTAGCGTGTATGAATGTTAAAGTTCTTATTTCTTCTTTTTTTAAGATGAAAAGAAACGCGATTTCTTCGCATGCATATGTGAGAAAGAAGGGGCAAGTAAGAAAGTGAGGAGGAAAGTGTAAGTGTCAGGTAGCTTGGTGAGGAAGATGGGTGAATGAGTAATGGGATATCTTTTAAGCCGAGCGTTGTGAATTATTACCGTCTGTTGCCGTCTGTCTCACCTAAATGATTTGGCTCTCTAGAAAGTTTGCTTAAATACCCTTCAAAGCGATCAAGAAGCATGTTTTTTTTATTATTGTTGGCGGGAACGCTACCTGTTAGTTGAAAAATGTTTTTGTTGTTTCTTCTCTTACTCTTTTACAAACACATCCAGTTTCTCTTCCCATTTTCGTACAAATATACATGTTGTGGATTGCAATCAACTCACAACAAAGAAAAAGGTGAAAAAGGTGTTTAAATATAAAAAATATAAGATACTTTTATTTCGTGTTTTTTACAACTTAATTCTATTAGAGTGTATGAATGTTAAAGTTCTTACTTCTTTTATTAAGATGAAAAGAAACGCGATTTCTTCGCATGCATATGTGAGAAAGAAGAGGCAAGTGAGAAAGTGCGGAGAAAAGTGTAAGTGTCACGTAGCTTGGTGAGGAAGATGGGTGAATGAGTAATGGGATATCTTTTAAGCCGAGCGTTGGGAATTATTACCGTCTGTTGCCGTCTGTCTCACCTAAATGATTTGTGTCTCTAGAAAGTTTGCTTAAATACCCTTCAAAGCGATCACGAAGCATTTTTTTTTTATTGTTGGTGGGAAAGCTACCCGTTTGTTGAAAAATGATAAATATTCTTTTTAGATCATTAATTTATTAACCGGAAGAATGCGCTGTCCTCCAACTCAGAAACCATTTTTTTTAATTTGGTGTTTGAATGTCTTGATGTTTATTTCCGTTTTCGCTCTGCATACACACTTTTTTAATAGTTCGGCTATGAAGCTAATCATGTGAAAGTTTAAAAAAGAAAAAGAAGTCTAGTAAAACAGTTCTGGTTTAACAAGTGAAGAAGCACGAATACCAGTCCTGTAGGAAGCGCGCATCTCTACCCTTTGACAAATAATCTATCGTCTCCTCCGACGAAATCCAGCTGACCTCATAACTGCCAGTCAGCTGTACTGTGACCTTCTGCGCTCGGAGAAGTCACTTTATTGATGCGAACTTGATTTCAGTTGGACACTGCCTATGAGTACCGTGTTGAAAAAATTGTTTGTGGAAAGTGGAAGCCCTGAGATTTCGGTTTCCAGACAGCGAGGCGTCGAAGCTTCAACGGGGTGATTCGATGTCGCATGGCTTCTCACAGCTTCTTTGTGCCCGGGCATGCGCAGTGTAAACTAATACTAATTAAATGTGGATATGAGGAAAAGTTGATTGGGAAGAACGAGCAAAGGATGTGGGCATGAATTTTGAGAGCTAGCAATGAGATTGGGCACAGAGAAGTCTTAAAGGACGAAATGTTGGGTCAATCATCGTCATCTGTCTCCTTGAATCCTGCTGGTTTTATTGTCATTTCTCTTCAGTAAGGTTTTCTCAATTTCATCTACAGTAACCTCTTGTGTGGTTTTATCGCCTTACTTCGGTGAAATTATTAGAGATAGAGAGAGGGGGAGGTGGTAGGAGAGAGAGAGAGGGAAGAAGAAAGATAGGAAAAGAGAGGGAACGAGAGAGGTTGAAGTGGTGGGAGTGAGAGGAGAAAAGAAAGAGAGGGAGAGAGTGGAAGAAAGGGAGAGAGAGGGAAAGAGAGAGAGGGAAAGAGAGAGGGTGAGATTTAAGGATTTCGAATAATGAAACACGTGGAAAAAGAGAACAAATGTTAAGAAATGAAATTTAGATACTAAAGAGATGGAAGCAAGGTCAGGTGTAAATAAAATGAAAGCATCAAAGACCAAATTCAATAAAAAGAAGTGGAAGAATTTGCAGGTTAGAGACGGTGGAGGTGTTAGTATTAGAGATCGTAAAACTTTAACCAAGTTCTACAAATAGCTGGTTGTCTCCCCCCCCCCCTATACGGGCGTGAGACTTGAAAAATCCTGGCTGAGACAGGAAAAGGATCCAGGCATTCGAGAACAAATGCCAGTGAAAGCTCCTCCACATCTCCTACTGGGAGCACAAACCAACGAGCAAAGTCGAATGTCTCGTGGGTCGATAGAAAACAATCCTCACCGTTATTAAGCGTCGGTAGATGGCATGGCTTTGCAACGTTACACGGCATGACAGCCTCTGCAAGACCATCATGCAAGACACTATTGAAGGTGGACGCAGACGAGAACAGCAACGTAAGAGCTGAAAAGTAGACGGACATGACAATAAGGGAACCTCCGAGGGCCACCGCCAAAAGTTCATCCTGGAGGAAGTTGTCTGTTTTTTTCTGCCCTCAGGTGACCCCCTACGATTGAATCAGTCGAGGTATTGATGATGATGATGATGATGATGACGATGATGATGATGACGACGATGATGATGATGATGATGATGATGATGATGATGATGACGATGATGATGATGACGATGATGATGATGATGATGGAAATTTGAACGTAGAAAAATTAAAACTAAAAAAAGAACTCGTGATTTTTATAAAATCGGAAACAGAATACGTTTATAAAATTGGAAGATATTTGAAGGAATGACGTTTGATTTTGTGAGTATAACGTTAAAGATATAGTGATTAACTCAGCATAGCTTAGATGTGAAATAAGCAAGTCAGGAGCGTACTACCCTCATACGGGGAACAATCCTGATTGGGGGCCCCGAGCTGTACATCGTGTCTATTGATATCTTATCAACATTTTCTTTTTTTCTACTATATTTATATACGCTACAAATTAAAATAAGCAAAACTTAAGGGTGAAAATTTTTTGCAGATTTTGACGTCATTCTGGGTTTTTTTATTTTTCGTCCAAATCCGTGAATTATTCATGCTAAGTATCGAAAAAAGACTATATAAAATTCACTAATTTTTATGCAAATTGTTGAATGTGATAAAATTACCAATTTTTTAACAAGAAAAGTTTCAACTTGATGCTAACAATTGTCGCAAAACGTTTATTTTTTTTAAAGATAGGATGATCTATTATGACATGTCTATAATTTTTATTTAGGGACATTGCATTTATTTTCAATTTTTCAAGTTATATCGCACATGATTCATTATTGTATATAATTAGATATTAATGTACATAATTAAAACAATAAAATTTGTATTTTATATGAATACTACCTTATGAAAATTGAGATGTGGTTGAGTACCATAGATTTTTATAATTACCAGGTTAATTATACGCATTAACAAAATACAAAGAGTGAGAACAAAACCGCTGGATCCAAACAATGTTCTCAGTAATTGTTATTTAGTAGTAATTTAGATTTCCACATGTCCGCCCCCAGTCGTAGAACCCAGTCGCACAGCTGTCAGGACTGGGTTATGGATTGCCTTGGATTTTACCCATACATCGTATTTGTAATTGTTATATACTAACTGTAGCTTAGCACTGGAACAAAGACAGAAGCATGAGGCACTCCGCGAAAATTGAAATCACTATTAATGATCTTTAAATCTAGTTTGCTGTCCATTACACCCCAAATGAAACATCCAAAATTGTAGCTTCACACTTATAAAATCTGTGGTGGCTATTATGTAGGTGTTTTACTGTTATTTTATCTTTATACTTTTCCTTTTCTCTTTCGATGTATGAATTGAATGTATATCTACATATATATCCTTTTATATGCACACATACACTCAATCTTATATATATATATATATATATATATATATATATATATATATATATATATATGAAGAAATATAGTCTTATCTTAAAGTGTGCTATATTTATGGGATAAAGTGCTCAATATCAGAGATAGAGCGTGTGTAAATATAAAAATGAACATAGAAGTCAATACTTAGAGGCGACAGTCTGTTTCATGCTAGATGCAATCGTCGGGCCACGATATATATATATATATATAGTCATCCACAGACATTACAGCAGCTCATCAGATTGCCTCAAGCCAGGATCGAAACCCGACTGATTTGGCATCAGTCGAAGATTTTTCACCATAGCTATCAGATCCCGGCAGAACAGAAGGTGAATTTTTACGTATTTATTTTTGAATAAACACGCCAGTGTCTCAGAGTGCTCGAGTCATACAAGAGCTTTGCATTATCAGCAGAAGCAGTCACGGTTTACGCTTTCCTTCTAAAGTGCTCAACTGAATTTTATTTTTTCGGGGGCGTATATATTGCCATCCACAGACAGGGAGTTTCGTTGTATCACAGTTCATCATTGCGGCTAGACATCCGATCGTCTCAAATTTTTCCTCTAAGTTATCAGAGAGGAATGTGAATTTTTACGTATATATTTTTGAATAAACATATCGAGGTAAGTTTCATTGAATAATCTAGACAAGTTTTGCCGGCTTATTTTGAAGCTCTAAGAAACTTTTTTTACTTTTTACCATCCATCTTTGTCCTCTCTCTGTCATCTGTTAACACAAGCACACTAGGTTGATTACTCGATGTGTCTATCTGCCCTTCCTGCCTTTAATATATTTCGCGAGCTTTAAATTCTCCAAGCCCTCCTTCCTCATTATGTATCCCAGAGATTTCAATTGTCTTTTTCTGATTGTAAGTATAAATGTCATTTTAGTTCTGATTGTAAGTATAAATGTCATTTTAGTTCTGATTGTAAGTATAAATGTCATTTTAGTTCTGATTGTAAGTATAAATGTCATTTTAGTTCTGATTGTAAGTATAAATGACGTTTAAGTTTCCATTTTCCTTAAATCATCCTCAATGCTCATATGTTCCGTTCATGGTATTCTCAGCATCCGTCTGCAGAGCAACGTCTCCGTTGTTTCGATTCTTTGCTTCATCTGTAAGAAAATTGTCCAGCATCCATTGCCATATATATTGCATATTACGTGGGCACCCCGAGGCGGTGTAAAAGTTAGCAAGCTTCTCTCGCTAGAACAATTACGAATGAGTAGTGAGTGCGATCCTCACTGGGTGCCTCATACTTTCGGGCCTTGGGCCGCATCTAAGCTACGCTTGGAAAATCACTTTGTTGCATATTACGTAGCACTTCAGTATTCTTTACTCTGTTTTTTTTACAAAATTTTCCCATCTCTTAATACCTTGCTTAGTTTCTCGATGACTTCTTTCGCTGTTTCAGTGCCTTCGGATTTCTGTGTCACATTTTCCGCCGTCTGTTACTAAACTACCATGATAGTTAAAATTCTGTACCTGTTAGATTCTGACATCCCCAATTCGTGACTCATACACTGGACTGTCTCACGTGTTAACGAATATGCTACATTTATAGTGATTTTGGTCCTATAAAACTTACATTCGACATTAAATAACCCAACAAGTTGATATATTGTTAAATTATCAAACCTAAACAAAATCTTCTCTGACCTAAAAGAAAGAATCGATAAAGGAATATGGTCAACAATAATGGCGACATTAAAATGAAAGCGTTTACCGCTTGAAAAGCCAACGATGTGCTTCAGTTTCTGCTGAGTTGCTTCGGGCTTTGAACACAATGGAGAAAAAAATTAATTAAGTGGTCATAAAAATGATTTCGAAAATAAATAAATTGGGGTGGGTGTCATAAGGTGGAGGAATCAACTGTGGCGACGAAGAGGACAATTGGTCATGGCAAAAGGAGGGGGAGGTATCGGAAAGAGATAATTTATGCGGAAAAGATGAAAAATTAAAAAATCAGTGACGAAGAACGAGAAAGAAAGGGAGTGTTAAAAAGACGAAGGAGGCGAAAAGAAAGAAAGAAAAGAAGAAAAGAAGATGAAGTTGGGAAGGTGAAGATATAGGGGGAGGAGGAGGAAGATGATGATGATGATGATGATGAAAAATATAGAGTAGGTGAGGTTAAGAAGGACAAGAAGTAGGTGAAGTTGAAAAGAGAGATATGTGGAGGAGGGGGAGGAGAAAAAGAAGGGCAGAAGAAAATGAAAAGAAAGAAAGAAAAGAAGAAAAGAAGATGAAGTTGGGAAGGTGAAGATATAGGGGGAGGAGGAGGAAGATGATGATGATGATGATGATGATGAAAAATATAGAGTAGGTGAGGTTAAGAAGGACAAGAAGTAGGTGAAGTTGAAAAGAGAGATATGTGGAGGAGGGGGAGGAGAAAAAGAAGGGCAGAAGAAAATGAAAAGAAAGAAAGAAAAGAAGAAAAGAAGATGAAGTTGGGAAGGTGAAGATATAGGGGGAGGAGGAGGAAGATGATGATGATGATGATGATGAAAAATATAGAGTAGGTGAGGTTAAGAAGGACAAGAAGTAGGTGAAGTTGAAAAGAGAGATATGTGGAGGAGGGGGAGGAGAAAAAGAAGGGCAGAAGAAAATGAAAAGAAAGAAAGAAAAGAAGAAAAGAAGATGAAGTTGGGAAGGTGAAGATATAGGGGGAGGAGGAGGAAGATGATGATGATGATGATGAAAAATATAGAGTAGGTGAGGTTAAGAAGGACAAGAAGTAGGTGAAGTTGAAAAGAGAGATATGTGGAGGAGGGGGAGGAGAAAAAGAAGGGCAGAAGAAAATGAAAAGAAAGAAAGAAAAGAAGAAAAGAAGATGAAGTTGGGAAGGTGAAGATATAGGGGGAGGAGGAGGAAGATGATGATGATGATGATGAAAAATATAGAGTAGGTGAGGTTAAGAAGGACAAGAAGTAGGTGAAGTTGAAAAGAGAGATATGTGGAGGAGGGGGAGGAGAAAAAGAAGGGCAGAAGAAAATGAAAAGAAAGAAAGAAAAGAAGAAAAGAAGATGAAGTTGGGAAGGTGAAGATATAGGGGGAGGAGGAGGAAGATGATGATGATGATGATGAAAAATATAGAGTAGGTGAGGTTAAGAAGGACAAGAAGTAGGTGAAGTTGAAAAGAGAGATATGTGGAGGAGGGGGAGGAGAAAAAGAAGGGCAGAAGAAAATGAAAAGAAAGAAGAAATGGACGCGTGTAAGGAAAAATAGTAGGAGGATGGGAAGGAAGAGTAAAATAATATGTAGAAGGCGGGGTAGTAAAGAGATGAAGGAAAATGAAGAAGAGGAGGGCGGCTAAGAACATGAGAACGACAAGGATAAAACTGTGAACTATTCTAATCAAGTGCTATTAATTTTGATGGATAATGTTGGTAGCAGACAAAAGGGAAAAAAATGATTTTCTGATATTCTGACTAGAATCGGTGAAAATGCTTCTGAGCAGAAAACATGATTGACGTTTTCCTGTTTTAAACTATCATTGAGTCGTTTTGTTTGGTTCTTGGAATTCTAATTTTTAAGAGTTTAATCTTCTAATCTGTGTTGCTTTACCACTCGTATTATTATTATTATTATTATTATTATTATTATTATTATTATTATTATTATTATTATTATTATTGTTGTTGTTATTTTCGTATGTTATGTTTACGGTTTTGTATCCTGTAGAGCCGGGTTTAAACTATGGTCCTTAGGTTCTATAAGAGAATTATCATTTAATTGATAGCACTTTTCTTAGTATACAGGATGTTCCTCGTAGAAATGATCTTCTGGATAACTTGTATGCTGATGGTGCCTGTGACACTGTTAGTAAAATTGCCCATTACTTTTCTCACGAGATCCAGAGCTCCGATTACTATTGATACAGTCTCAGTCTTCTTTACCCACATCCTGTTAATCTCGATCTCTAGATCCTTGTATTTGGACAAGCCCAGGCTGTAGAATTTGACATCTCAAAAGCCTCTGACAGAGTCTGGCATTCAGTTCTTCTCCACATGCTGAAAAGCTACGGTATCTTCGGGCACGTATTTTAGCTGATCCAGTCGTTCCTATCAAGTCGTGAAATGAAAGTTGTCCTATACGCCCATGCGTCTACATCTTTCCGTACTAACGCTGGTGCCCGCCATGGCTCTATCCTTAGTCCTACGCTGTTTTCAATCTTCATTAACGCCCTTTCCGATAACATCATATCTCTGCTTGGCATCTACGCTGACGGCCCTACTATTTATACCTGCCTAGACAGTAAGTCTGATCAGTCCGACAAGACCAAAATGGCAGCTGATGTACTAAACGAGTTCAAGACCGTCGTTAACTGGGGCAAAAGATGGCTTGTCAATTTTAACCCCTCCAAAACGAAACTTCTTCCAATCATCTGAGAGACCACACTCTGCCTTCCATCAGCATGGCTGATGCTATCTTCCAGGAAAGTGACTCATTGACCTTCTCTGGATAACGTTCTCAGATGACATGAAATTGAAAGACTATATCGAATCCATTGTGAGGTGAACTACTAAGAAAGTCGGTTCACTGTGTCAGGCGATACAATTTTTCTCTCCTGAATCTAGCTTGGATATCTATAAGTCTATCATTCGTCTATGCTTTGAATATTACTGCCATATATGATCCGGTGCCCCCCACCCTGCGATTTACCTAAAGCTCCTTCATAGGATCCAAAGACGAATCAGCAATTTTATTGGTCCTGATCTGGCGGCTCGGCTTCAGTCCCTTGCCCGTCGTTGAAAGGTTACCTTTCTGTTATGGGTCCTTACCTATAACTACAGAATGAACTCTTCCTAACACTATGTATACTACGCCTCTCAAGAGAGAGGGACGAATCGAGTCGAGCCGATAGTAGTTCACTCCAAACCAGACTGACAGTCATACTAACACCTTCCACATCTTGTATTATTATTCCGTGTAATATATCTTCGTTATTTCTACTCTTGTGTTCGTGTTGTTCTTCCTTGGCCCTAACCTGGACCATAACACTTTCTGTGCCTTCTTTATAATTAATTTCATGGTAACTGTTCAGATTAGCTCTTTGCTCTGGTTCCTAGACTGTATGAATTTAAGCGCAATATTAGACTAGCGGCGAGATTTCACCAATTACGGTTGACCTAGCTGGATGTAGCCGTAGCTTCTACGCTAACAGTTTTTCTCGCACCTCTCGTTTGTGGAACTTCCTTCCGGCTCCATGCTTTTAAACTAACTTTAATCTGCAAGAATTTAAATGTAATGCCAATCGCTTTCTACAGTACTACTAAATGCACTTTTCTCTTTCTACTCATTACTAATGTTTCTATTCCTAATTCCTCTACACTCTGTATTCCCTAGTGTGTTAGTGCCTGTATTGCTTTGCTTGGGGTGACATTGACCTAAAAAAATCAAACCGCCTTGTCTGATATATCTTTTCCATTTTTCCTGGCAATCAAAACAGAATAGTGATTCATGAGGCATTAGTAGGGCGTATCGTACGTGCTAACTAGTGAAGGAGAAAGCCGAATTATTATTATTATTTATTATTGTTGTTTATTCATCATGATGATGATGATATGCGATAGAGCTCGTGAACGAAGATATAGGGCTTTTTCCAAACTTGTTAAAGACCCTTTCACTCCCAAAAGAAGCAAGTAAAGTACCTTTTAATGTTACACCCATATGGTGGAATACAGTGTGCGTATCATGGCGCCATTCTTTAAATCTTTTGCGTGTCGTAGCCAATCGAGGTCGAATGTTGGAAGAAATATCCCACAGTCGTAGATTTCCTGTTGGCATTTTCCCTCTTCTGGCCAAATGTACGTAGAGTTATGGTAAATATATATATATATATATATATATATATATATATATATATATATATATATATATATATATATGTGTGTGTTTGTGTGTGTATATATCTCTGTGTATGCGTGCGTGCGTCGGCGCATAAATGACAGTTGCTCCACTATATTTCAAGCCTTGAAGAGGGTCTTTAAATTCATCTCGTTTTTACCACCTTTTTTTTCAGCCAGTGTCTCTTTGGAATATGGCTAAGCCCATGACTTGAACAGCTTTCCTCTTTTGTTTAAATTACCTGATCTCCTGATCTTGATAAGCGGATTCACATTAGTGATTCAACGGAGAAGAAAGATTTTTGTCTTACCCATAGGTTGATACTCCCAATTATAAATATGTGTGTGTGTGTGTGTTTATGTATGTATGTATGTATGTATGTATATATATATATATCGCAGTTTCTTTTACCTCGGAAGCGCGATCAATACAGAGGTCACCCTTAGCAGCAAAATCAACGGACGAATCCAGGCAACCGGTACCGATTGTTAAACTTTGAGAGGTCGACTGTGGGTCCAGAGAGGAATCAAGCTCGCCACAAATTGCAAGGTCTATCGAAAGGTTAGCATCTCAGCATTGATGTACGTCCTCAAATCTTCACTACTATACCGCAGTGTTATCAAACGCTTGACAAGTTTGCAGTGCCACCATTTGCGCTACAGCATGCCGATCTGGTGAAAAACCAAATGTCTTTAACATAAAAGTCCTTGCCAGACCAAATATATGAAGTATAGAAGCCCTACTAGCAGTAGAAAGACTATGATGAACTGGGAAAAGTGTGGAAAGAGACGGTGAGGCTGCCAAAAACCCCGCTACAAAGACTACATCAAGAGGGACATGAAAGCGATGTGGATCGACGTAAACCACTGGGAACAGCTGACTGACGCCCACCCTCCGTGGCACCGAATGCTTCATACTGGAGTAGCAAAAATCGAAGCATCGAATTTGACCAGTTTCAAACTGGCGGACATAAATGAATTTCTCCTCTTGTCTTCGCCGAATACAACGAACAGTCGATGATGAGTTAATATATGAGAACGGACTTTGTTTTGTTGATGGATTTGATAGCCACCATAATAATCGTAGAGTTAAACTGCATTATATCTGTGGAGATTACTTACGTTATTTACTTGCTGAATATTGTCCTCATCTTTATTTTTTGATATCACAACATTTCGATCGTCCTGCCCTATATCTATATCAGGTGTTTGTCGACCCGGGTAACCTTCAGCGAATTCCGAACTGAATACTTTATTTAACCTCCGGGAATAGACTGTTCTCGATCCGCTGTCCAGGGTTATCTTGTCTAGTCCTTAATTAGTACCGCTCAGTTATTGCTCGCCCCGTCCCCACTGAGTCCAAGTACATAATACCAGACCAGGAACCTACAATTACTATGTCACCAAATCCACAAACTAACGCTTTAATCCATTAGGCTATTGTCCCGTGGGACAATTCTAATAAAAGTAGTTACTGCCTAAAAACCTAATCTCCCCGCTGATATGCTGCTCGATGACCTCACAAAGGCTTCTCTTTTTACTACAGCTGCTGCTGTTGAAGTTTTACTGCCAGTTCTCTTTATTTATTAACGGCTCCCATATTATTGTATTTATTTCTATACTAGGCCTACTAAGTAGTTTCCCATAGCTTGACGCTGATTCGTTCAGACGCATGTCTTTCCAGTTTTCCTCCATGTTTAACTCATTCCACAACGGTTGATAACTACACATTTCCCTCCATATATAATTAGCCGTACCTGATTTCATTGCCTCACCTTTAATTTTACTTTTAGGGGCAGCTAGTTTCACCATTTTTTTTATTTTTTGCTATAACTGCAAAGACTAAAGTATATACAGTTCTTGGTTATGTTTTCCTCTGTTTTAGGCTTTACTTATGATTTTTCCGTAGAGTGGAACTGCTTCTGAATGTTTTCCTGATTTTGTATGTGTCGCAGATCTTCTTTGACAATAAACACTTGACATAAAGAATATAGACCGTGGCAGTTTTCTACTCCTACTTGGTGACCATTCTTCTTCTGCCTGTGAGGATTAAATGTGAACTACCTAATCATCGCTACTACTACCACTTCTCTCTGGTGAAAGATTTTGATTTAGTAGTACTTTATTTAGTAAAGTACTATAACAATATTTAAAAAAATATTTTTTTAATATAAATCGGTAAGCATGAAAGAAAATCTGGCATTCTCTTCGAGTTTTGCTTCCCATTCCAGACACACACACACACACACGCACACCACACACACACACACACACACACACACACACACACATATTAATCTTAGTCCTTAAACACATCCACCCATTTTCTGGTTGCCAGAAACAGTACTGGGGATTCATATGAATTTCAATATCATAAAGAATGTTTTTCTTAGAGTTCAGATGAAGGGTAGTGTACTTATTTCTAGTTTAAAAAATAAACATTGATTTGGCAGAATTTTGTTATGGCAAGAAAGAAAGAAAGAAAAAATGAACGAAAGATAGAACAAACGAAAGAAAGAAAGAAAGAATGGATGAACGAAAAAAAGAATGGATGAATGAAAGAAAGAAAACGAACGAACGAAAAAGAAAGAAACAAAGAAAGAAAGAAAGAACAAAAGAAAGAAAGAACAAACGAACGAAAAAAGAAAGAAACAAAGAGAGAAACAAAGGAAGAGAGAAAAGTTTAGAAGAAACACAGATAGGTAGAAAATTAATTTGAAAAGTAACTGTGGCTAAGACATTAAGTAGAAGAATTGTATTTGTACATATGTTATAATATAAATCTTTTATCTTTCTCTTTCATTTTCCTTGCTTGAAAATCATATTTTCTGATAACTAGGATGAAAGTAGTGCATGTGTATTTTGAGTTAAAAGAAATGACTTTCTTGTGGCAATTTGGTCTAAGTTTATTTTTCTCTAAGTAAATACTTATTACTACTTGTTAATGGACAGAAAGTGCCGGTTGAAATTCTATAATAAACAACATAAGCGAGCACGTTTTAAATTTTCTTGGAACCTTAATTCAAACATATCACTCCAGCAGAGTCGACGAACATTAAAGCAAACAACAGTAAAAGCAGACAACAAAAATTAGAGAAAAAATAATGTATTTCAAAAGTGAGAATAGTTTAAAAGATTTTCTTTATTTTGTCTATAAAC
>OZ038476.1:45761270-45923770 GCA_964036315.1 Acanthosepion esculentum | reverse complement strand
CGAACATTCATTTAGTTAATCTCTTTTATTACCGTTGTTGTTGCTGTTTCTTTTTATTATAATTATTATTGTTGTTGTTGCTTCTGCTACTCTCATTGTTGTTTATTTTGTTGGTGTATTCAAGAATTAGAGGAAATGTAGAAAGAAATAAAAGAAAAAGATGAAGCCTCAACATAAAATATCAAATCTTGTCTCACTTGAAAAGCGTCTGCAAATGAAATGCTCATCTCGTGTTTGTGATTGGTTCAACAGTAGTGACGAGCTGAAATATTTCAAGTACTATTGGAATCGTCATCTCGCAATCAAGTTGAAGATGGTTCGATGTACTGGAAATGGAAAAGGATAAAGTCAGAGATATATAGCTGAAGAGTTATGAACGTTTTCAAAAACGTGAATAAAAAAAAGTGGTGGAAATCAATAGAGACAGGTGAAAGCAGAGAAAAGGAAGAATGAAAGAAAGCCGAAAAGAAGGAAATATTAACAGGTTGCATAAAGAAAGAAAGAAAGAAAGAAAGAAAGAAGGAAAGAAATAAGAACGTGGTTAAAAATTAAATTGAAGAAATAATGAAAAGAAAGAAAAAAGAAACAAACAATCGTGGAAATTAATTTGAAGAGGAGGTGAGGTTAAATCGAGAATAAGGAATGAAAGAAACAAGTAAAGAAAAAAGATGAAATGTTAAGTGATAAAGAAAGAAAGAAATGGAGAAAAACTAAGTCACATAGAAAGAAAAAAGAAGGGAAAAAAAGAAAGTAAAGGGAAAATGACTAAATTATACAAAGATGGAAAGCAAGAAAGAAAGCAAGCAAGCAAGAAAGAAAGAAAGAAAGAAAGAAAGAAAGAAAGAAAGAAAGAAGAATTTGATGATTGAGGGCAAAATAAATTTGTTATAGTAAATAGATTTAGGAGGGAGTTAAAGAAGAGGAAATATAGATGAATATCAAGAAAAAAGGAGAAAGAAAATGAAGGAAAGAGAAAAAGGAAGTAGAATGAATGAAAATAAAGAAGGAAAGATTTCTCCGAGAATTAACAATAAAACATAAAAAAAAATATATGACAAGGACAGAAAAGATCAGTGGTGAAAAATAGAAACCGGATGAAACTGGATGAAACTGAATGGAGATGATTGTATAAAAAAAATAAAATGTTTTTGGCTTCGCGAAAAGGTTGCATTTCCAGATAGTCGTTGTTAAACAATTTTTTAAAATCGGTATCACCACAAGGCAGTGCAGCCACTAGCACGCAAAAAGTTACAGAGTTTAGAGGAATAAGTAACAGAAACAATAGTACTGAGGAGAAAGAGAAAATAGTAATTAGGAGGACAATAGATAGCGATTGACATTGCATTTAAATCATTAGAGATTAAATATAGTTAGAAAGCATGGCGCCGGAAGGGAGTTTCACAAGTGCGAGATAAGAAACTGCTAGCATAGAAGTTACGGCTACAGCTCAACTTTAAATTGATGATATCTCGCCACCAGTCTTGTATTGCGCCTAACTTCGTATAGCCTATTTACCAGAGCGAAGTGCTCATCCGAAAAATTACCATGAAATATTTATAAAAAAAAGGCTCAGAGAGGCAACATTACGGCGGTGGACAAGTGACCGAAGCCGAGCCGCGAGATCGGGACCAATAATATTGCTGATTCTTTTTTGGATCATATCAAGGAGCTCCAGGAAAATAGCAGGGGCACCAGGCCGTATATGGTAGCAATATTCTAAGTGTGGATGAATGGTAGACTCTTAGATATGCAAGCTAGATTCAGGAGATAAAAATTATCTCGCCTGACACTGAATCGATTTTCTTAGCATCTGACCTAGCAATGGATTCGATATAGTCGTTCCATCTTATGTCAGCTGAGAACGTTAATCAATGAGTCACTTTCCTGATGGAAGACAGAGAAGGTTCTCTCAGATGGTTAATGAAGAGAAGTTTAGTTTTAGGGGCGTTAAAATTGACAAGCTGTTTTTTGCCCCAGTAAACGACGGTCTTGTGGTTGTTTTGTACATCGGCTGCCAGACTGATCAGTCTCAGTAACGTGGCAGGAGTAAATGTAAGGGTCGTCGGCGTAGATAGATGCCAAGTTGTGATCTGATGTACTCTGGAAGAAAGTTAATGAAGATTAAAAACAGCATAGGACCAAGTAGGGAGCCCTGGGGAACACCTACGTTAGTACGAAAAGATGTAGACGAGTAGTCGTTCAGGACAACTGTCGTTTCAGGATTTGATAGGAACGACTGGATCAGCTCATAAACGTGCCCGGAGATGGCATAGCTTTTCAGCTTGTGGAGAAGACCTAAATGCCAGACTATGTCAGAGGCCTACAAGATGTCCAATGCTACAAACCGGGCTTCACCTTTTTTATCTAGAGCACGATAGACTCTTTCTGCAATTATCGTCAGTATATCAGCAATTGATCTGGAGTATTACTTGCCTAAGAAAAGGCCATGAGATGAGAGATGATGAACCAATTCAGCATTGATTAGGACCTCTAGGAGTTTCCCCCCAAACTAGATAGAAGGCTTATAGACCGATAATTGGATGGGTCAGACGTTTCACCAGAGGTCTTAAAAACTGGAACAACAGACGATGACTTCAGGATCAAGGTTAGAGATGACAGCAGAAACCATGGAAGGGGTTATATGCATATCACTTAACAGAGAATCTGTTCTAAGAGGGAAGTTAGACAGGGATACTTCAGATGAGTCAAGAGTAAAGTTTGAGGAGAATTTACGAGCAAAGCATTCAGCTTTATCAGCAGAGGATGATAACACCTCAAATCGATTGAAGAGTGGGGGGATAGAGGCTTTGTACCTATTTAGTACCCTAGTACTTTGAGGCCAATTGTCACGAGAGCCAAAGTTTTAGAGGCTATACGTTGCCTCATTTTCACAGCAAACAGAGACTTAGCTTTTTCTAGGACTCGCTTACATTTGTTACAAGCAGTAACAAATAGGTGCCTATTATGACGAGAGCTGTCATGCTGGTATAGCCGGAAGTAGGGATTCACACTTCTCCCCCGTCTTTTGAATAGATGTTTATTCCTTATTTCCTGTTTAGGATTGGACTTTCGGTTCCCTCTAAAGTCTCTTCCTTCACTTTCACTTCCGGTGGCCCCTTGCGTCTTTGTTACATTATTATTTTTCTTGGGGGTGGTGCCTCTTACTCTGTAAACCCTCTACGTCGAATGACCCTTGGGCGTTGTAAGAATTTTCGCTTTAATTGCAATAAACTACCTCGTGAGAGTATTTTTCTTTCTTCTGCACTGGTTGCCACCCAAGGCTAAAGAGTCCAACCTTTCCGGATATTAACTGCCATCCAAGAAAAAAGGGAATTGAATCATAGGTTATTTGTGTTAAAGCGAACGTAACGACGTCGCCCTGAATTTGAACTCGGCACACCAATCTCGCTTTCCGCGCTAATAACCGCTACGCTTCACACACACGCTAGGAGTTGGTGGGGGGGGGGGTTGAAGAGGCAATAAGATTGCGTTATGTGAATCTTTTAAGTGAAGAGGATTACGCTTTTACCTGTCTTGATCCTCAAACACCAGCATCGATGAGTTGCACGCAACAATCTCTGCCATCAAGCAGACCATTTAACGAATAGGAAAATATCTTAGAACTGATAACGTATCAGAACTTCTGCGTAGTTTTATGATATAATGTATATTGCGTAGATTATGTAATTGTGAAACGTCAGAATAAATTAGTGTTTTTTTTTTAACTAGAATAAAACCAAATATTATTCTAACGACTCTTCAAATCTCAAATGTCAAACGAACCCATCAATTTTGTTCTCATCTCACATTTTGCCTACTTTTTCTATTAAAAAACATTCGGTGAAAGCAAGTACAGAAAACATTAATGAAGCAGCATGTTACAGTCTCACTTTTTTTTCCATCTTGATGGGCACGGAAAAGTAAGTCGCTGTTTACGAATATCAGCAAAAACTATAAGCAAAACTAAAATAAGATAAATGGAAAACTCACGATTCATTTTTTTAAAGATTTTATTTTATAATATTTCCGTATTTAGTTTGATCAAAAAAGTAAAAAAAAAAAAAAAAAAAAAAAATAGCAAAAACACTCTGACGAAAGTAAATCGCTCGCTAATATTCGGATACCTGCACACAACGAACGCACCATTTACAGAGGTACGTGTCAAATTTGTATTTTTCTAACTGAGAAAGGTAGGTGCGACGCTGAGATCCGCAGACGGATTGGGATGGCCAAGGATACATTCCAAAAGCTGGGCAGAGTACTTCGAAACAGGAGGATTTCTTTGGTGTCAAAGAAAGGAGTACTGTGCTGCTACGTGACATCTGTCCTCCTATACGGCAGCGAATGTCGGACGATCTCCTCAAAGATGAAAAAGAGACTCGAGGCAGCGGGGATGTGGTTCTACAGAAGGATGCTAAGGATATCATGGAGCGACCGTGTGGGCAAGGATGAGGTATTGGAAAGGATGCAAACAAGGAGGAAGCTTATACTTAACATAAGGAAGAGGCAGATGTAATTTCTGGGACACGTAATGAGAAAGGACGGCTTGGAGAATCTGATAGTCGCAGGTCGAATAGAGTTGAAAAGAGACAAGATAAAAATACGCATGACATACCTGGCAGGCTTAAGCGAGTGGATGGCAGAACGTGGTCTGGGGAGTTGGCAGAGGCATAAAACTTATTGAGAGACACAAAGGATAGAGTGAAGTGGAGAACCATGATCGCTTACGTCCTGAAAGGACACGACATATTAAAAGAAAGGATTTTTATGACTATGAAGAGAAACGCACATGAAAAGCAGTGATACAATGATTATTCCGTTACCACCTCTAGTTTTTTTTTTATTTTCCCTTTGTTCCCCTATATTTTAATTTCTGTATATTAATTGCGTTTTGTCCTCTTCTTGTTTAGGCCTTACCAGAACCGACACAATAAGCAAGATCAAAGTATGCGGTTACTACTTTCTTATCCTCTTAATTCTACTCTTAAATTATAACATCCCTGGTATGTAACTCCGTAAAAAAATTCTGTAAGCATCGATCTGTTTTAATATCTTATTATTTGAACATCTATTTAAGGTAGCCACTTTGTATACATTTATTTTTGCTGTTATAATTCGTCCTGTGGAACCCCTTTCACCACATGTTGACTGCAAGCTGCAACATTGTGTAACTTTTTTTTTCCTTTCTGTATACTTATTATTGTAAAATTTATAACATAATACTGTAATCAAAATATTTGTTACCTTCTTTACCAATTTAGTCTAAATTGGTCTAAATTATTTAGACCTTCTGTTTCACAATTATTTTCGACATTTGGCCCCTTTGACACATTTCTTCCTTCCTTTTCTTTTTACCTTTTTATTTATTTGGCTATTCTGACTAAACTAGTCTCAAATTTGTATTCATTTCTTTTTCTAGTTTCACCCTTTTGGCTTTGAATAAACCTGCTGATGAACAGGACATTGTCTTCGGAGTTTCGTTTGCCGTTAGACGTTTCTCTGTCGAGACGGATGTATATAGGGAGGCAGTACGATGATAGTGCTTGTTAATTGTCATTCTTTTATTCTTTTTCCATTTCCGGTTCATACCTCTTCACGCGTGGATCATCTCCATCCGTGGGATCAATCTTGAACAGAATAAAAACTGATATACTCAGACTTTAGGGAAACAAAACTAGCAATAACTAACGAGATATCGCTAGACATGGACAACGGAATGCGAACAGTTATCCTCGTAGATTGAATAAAGTATTCAGTTCGAAATTCCTTGGACGTTACTCGATAGACGCGAGAGGAAGGTCGGAGGACAAAATTGCCGAAACGTTGTGATTGTAACAACAAAGATGAGGATATTAGTCCAAATGTAAATAATGCATATATAACTCAGGGATCGATTTGACACAGTATCAATATTATAAACAGGGCCTTCTGAATCGATATTTTTTATTCTGACAAATGTCATGGCCTAAGGAACTTCTAAAGCAGTGATTGCCAAAGTAGGTAGTACCGCCCCCGGGAGTGGTAAAAAGATCCAGGGGCGGTGAGAAGAAAAGTGGACAGCTAAATGGCTACAGTGTCACATCTGAACCATAACATGCACCACACTCAGATTGTACCTGAAGCGTAGATATTTTTTTTATCTTGTAACAATTTTTATCTTGTAACAATTTTTAGAGATAATAATGAGTTACTGATACAAGTCCTACTATTTAACACATAGCTGGGGGGAGAAGAGGTGGATCCATACGTTTTCCAAAGCTATTTACGCATGAGTGAATATAAAGAACCCGACTGGGATTAGAAATCTGCTCTTCGGTTTGTTATTCTGAGCCGAAATCCAATACACCACCCGTGCGTCCGAGCTTACAACACCTGGTATTCCCTAGCGGTCTTCCATCTAAGAATTCAACCGCACGTCCAAACTGACAGCACCTGGTATTCCCAAGAGGTCAACCATCTAAGTACTCACCCGCACGTCCAAGCTTACAGACCCTGGTATTCCCAAGAGGACACACATCTAAGTACTCACCCGCACATCCAATCCTACAGCACCTGGTATCCCCAAGCGTTCGTTCATCTAAGTACTGACCAGACTAGACGTTGCTTAACTTCAGTGATCGTACGAGAACCGGTATTTCATCGTAAGATCACGAAAGAAGGGTTTTATTTGTGAAATTCGTGAATAATCTTTAGACAATTTTTTGACGCATCTACCTTATGAATCCGCCATTAAAATCGATGACTGCTTCAATACAAGGCACTGGGAACTTTTGTCCAATAATATTATGCATTCATTAGACAGTATGTACGTATAAATGAGTATATATACAAAACTGAATACGTGTTTTCGTAAGGATATGCTTATTAATATATATGTATTGAAATATATTTATATTATTGTACAAATGTATTCCTATAGATATACTATCTACAAATGTGTATATATATATATATATATAAGCATATCTTTTTGTACGTATTCATATACATATATAAACATATGTGTGTGGTTGGTATTTATATAATTTACTTCTGTATGCGTGTAAACGGATCGAATTCCTCCACATTTGAAAATAAAATTATTAACAATATTCTAATAAATAAATGCATCAAATGGGAAGAAATGTAATTCACTTCAATTCAAAACGTCTTTAAAAATCAAATTCAGCATAAATTTTAACTCAAGTTTACCATCGAGCGTCAAATATAATCTCTCAATGAGATTCTTCAGCAGAATTATTGGTCGGCTTTTAGGTCGCCCTTCCTTGATGAGAAGCGATTAACATCTCTAGTTCACACTGCGCATGACAGCAACTATTTTTTTCTGATGAAGGAGACATCATTTTTTTCTTTTTAAATTTGATTCCTAAAGTGTCTATATCTTATTCATAATCAATGACAGTTCTGTATGAATAAGAACGATATGAATAGAAGACATGCGTATATATTTGCATGATTTATATATGACTGTATAGTTTCTCATTTTTAAAGGACACATCATTAGAAATACATTATCAGGCTTGACTTCAAGTATGAGACGTAATTACATTTTCGTTCCAATGTAGGGACAATTTCCTTACTAGGACGTTTGCACAGCTATTACGTTAAATAGTATCATTCCCGTTAAAAGTGATTGGATTATTTAGGTGAGGATCGACACTACTATTAAAGAACAAGTAAAGCTACCTAACACTAGTATCTCTTGGTATTTCTTCGTGTATGCTGCGTGTAAAGTGTTACACAAGAACACACATACACACACATATATATATATGTATATATATATATATATATATATATATATATATATATATATATATATATATATATATATATATGTGTGTGTGTGTGTGTGTGTGTGTGTGTGTGTGTGTGTGTGTATTTGGAGTTTTTAGCTTCGGTTTTTGAAACATGGTAATTCCTGTGTAGCGAAGAAACCATATTTTAAATCAGTTAATTTATAACATTTATGCTCTGTAAATTTACATTGAGCACTGTTTTGTAAAAATAAAAAAATTAAAAAAAATTCAATAAGAACACCGCACCGGATTATATATCTTACTGTTCTTTACTTTTATTATAATATACATATATATATATATATATATATATATGTGTGTGTGTGTGTGTGTGTGTGTGTGTGTGTGTGTGTGTGTGTGTGTGTAATTAGGAATATATTTTTAATTTATTAATCAGCCATATTTTTATTTTCTTGCTTAAACGTTATTTTTAGTGGATATCCCATATTTGAATAGTTCTCTGTTTATTTATTAAACAGTACATATACAGACCTGAATAATATTCGCGAAATCTTAGAAAAATATGCGTTCTCCGACAGGGGTCGAATCTGCGCTCCCTTACGGGAAACCGTCATTAGATCCCAGCTAAAAAGCAAACCCCGAATAATGCTTTTGAACACAGATCCTTCTCGAATCCTATCGGAGAACGCATAGTTTTATAATAGGATTTCTCAAATATTCAGGCCGCCAGATGAAAATAGATAAATATAATGTTTTATAAATAAACGGAGAAACTACTAATATGGGTATCCACTAAAGATAACGCTTAAGCAAGAATATATATATATATATATATATATATATATATATATATATATATATATATATATATATATATATATATGAGTGATCACAGAGGTCAACAGCAAGCGGTGACATTTTTTCAAGCTATCCTTATTTTCTCTAATATAGCATGCCTTAAAACTATATTTTTTATCATATAGGATTGTTTATCGACTGGCTCACACCCCTTTCTGTTTTTTTAGAGTTTTACAGACCGTTGTGGAGAGTCAATATGGCGTCTGCATTCGGATCCCCAACCTACGATTACAAAAGTCAAGGGGATGAAGATGATGATTATCTTTTGTTACCAGTTAGGGTTGAGTTTCCGGTTCCTTCTGAAGTTTTCTCATTCATTTTTACTCCCTTGACTTCAAGAACTGTGACGAAATCGATCATAAACGAAAATGACATGTTCATCATTAATTATTCAAAAGCTAAGGATCGGAAGCTCATGAAGGATTGATATAAAATTCATATATATATATATATATATATATATATATATATATATATATATATATATATTATTCCTTGATCATTTTCCAACTTATTCAAGATGATCTTCGCCCTCTAACCATCTAACCTTCTGTTTTGGGTTAACAAGGTGCCTCACAGGTTTCACCTACAATTTCATTTACAAGTCTTTTTTCACTGCTCTTTGGACTGTCATACGTGAAAATTCTCTCTCACGTGCCAAACGTTTTATGATTTGAGTTGGATTTTTTCTAATTGAGCTCTTTAGCTCTAAGTTGAAATGATGATCCCTCTTCCTGTTGGGACATCCTGATCCAGTTTCCCTCTCTACTGTTCCCTCTTTTATAAACTTATTCACTGTTCTCTTGATGGTTCGGGAATGGACTTTAACCATTTCAATTTCTAGCTGAATAACTCTGGGTTTTTTAGTGATTCATATGATAAATGGTGTTATAATGGCTTAGCATTTTATCACAAAACCTGGAAGAAAGAAGAAACTCAATTAGTATGTGTGTGTTTTGTTTTTTTTCTTTCTCTCTTTTGTGGGGATGGACAATTGTGCTGTTACATCCTCAGTGTGTGTGTGTGTGTCTCATATATATATATATATATATATATATATATATATATATATATATATATATATATATATATAGGTGAATTGTTAGTTTAAAGCCTGCACTGTTGATTCTTAGAAATGATTTAAGATATTTTACTCTTATTCTCCGGTTTTTTTTTAACACTGTTGGATTCTATATTGAGCCATAAGAATGTATAATTACTCTCCAAGCTTAACAGGAATCGTGATGAAATTGATCATAAACGAAAATGACATGTTCATCATTAATTAATCATAGCTAAGGATCGGAATCCCATGAAGGATTGAAATAAAATTCAAATATACATATATATTATTCCAAGATCCTTTTTCAACTCATTCAAGATGATTTTCGCCATCTCTAACCTTCTAACTTTATATTCAGGAATAATAAGGCGCTTCATACGTTTCACGTACAATTTCATTTTCAAGTCTTTTTTTCACCGCTCTTTGGACCGTCATTGCTGAAACTCCTCTCTCATGTGCTAAACCTCTTATGGATTGATTTAGATCTATTCTAAGAGATCTCTTTAGCTCTAAGTTGAAATGATGATCCCTCTTCCTGTTGTGACCTCCTGATCCAGTTTCCCTCTCTACTGTTCCCTCTTTTTTAAGCTTATTCATCGTTCCCTTGGTGTTTTTGAATGGACTTTGAAGATGGAAGCCAGAGTATGAATATTGTTATCCTGGATTACCCTTTTCCTCTTGGAATGAACGCTCCTATTCAAAACAACACGAAAATAAATTACAACGTAACAATGAAAACGTGAGAATAAATAACAACACCAGAGATAAAACACTCTTGAAAATAGCTGAAATTGGCTGAAAGCGCTTGAAATAATAAAAAAAATATGAAAAATGTCTGTATTCTCTCACTATTAAAAAACGGAAAAACGTAAGGATACTGGAAAAACCTAATAAAAAAATTAATTAAATCTTCCTTCTCGGCCGTAGTTCATGAAAGATGTTTGAATGAAAGGTTACTGCGCTATTTTACATTAATATATATATTTCCAAAGAAGTTGTAACGGGGTCGGATTTTGAGGTAGTTACCCCGTTCTTACATGTATTTTTAGTAGTAGGTGATAGAGGAATCCTTTTTACTTTTTTTATACTGAAAATGAAGTGAATTAAAACGTACATTAATAGCAGAAACAATAATACTTGAGACGCATGTCGCCATTAATATTGTATTTTTCTTTTTCGTGATGTGAATTACAGATATTAGTATGGTGTAAGTTAAAAATGTTCTCAGTGTTACTGTCTCTTTTGTTTCTTTAAAATGTTTTGCTTACTTGTTTTTTAGCTTGTTCCGGGAATTTCGTTGTTGAGGATAACGTTTAAGATTGTCAGTTTTTGATTTTCCGGACGGATGAGGATACGTGAATGCTGGACCTTTTTACTACTGTTCTTGACACATGCTACTCTACTGTTCTCTATAGTACTGTCTGCCATTGCATATGGTGGAAGGGTTGTTTTTATAATCAGATTTTAGAATGATGAAATATCTTTCTCGTATTTCATCACTGGTGGCAAGGTTGTTTTTAGAATGATAAAACTTTTTAGCTTTATTTCAGGGATGATGAAATATCCTTATTTTTATCATCACTGATGGCAAGGTTATTTTTAGAATGATGAAATATCCTTATTTTTTATCATCACTGATGGCAAGGTTATTTTTATAATGAGGAAATATCCTTATTTTTTATCATCACTGATGACAAGGTTATTTTTAAAATGATGAAATATCCTGATTTTTATCATCATTGATGGCAAGGTTATTTTTAGAATGATGAAATATCCTTATTTTTATCATCATTGATGACAAGGTTATTTCTAGAATGATGAAATATCCTTATTTTTATCATCACTGATGGCAAGGTTATTTTTAGAATGATGAAATATCCTTATTTTTATCATCATTGATGGCAAGGTTATTTTTAGAATGATGAAATATCCTTATTTTTATCATCATTGATGGCAAGGTTATTTTTAGAATGATGAAATATCCTTATTTTTATCATCATTGATGACAAGGTTATTTTTAGAATGATGAAATATCCTTATTTTTTATCATCACTGATGACAAGGTTATTTTTAAAATGATGAAATATCCTTATTTGTTATCATTACTGATGACATTTTTAGAATGATGAAATATCCTTATTTTTTATCATCACTGATGGCAAGATATTTTTTAGAATGATGAAATATCATCATTATTCTGGATTATAAGGAAGTAATGAATTTTTATTTATTCAGTCGACATATATTTATTACTTTAAACGTTACTTTTAGTGGGTACCCATGTCTAAGTAGAGGCTTTGTTCATTTTTCAACCGTATTTTATTTCGTCTACCGCTCTGAACATTTTTCTCTAGTAAGATTTCTCAAATGAGTAGTATCAGTTCTCCTCGTTTTACAAGGTAGAGACGACTGTTTCCAGGTATTCCAATACTGTACCTCCCCCATTGCAGTAAAAGAGGAAGAATCGGTGGAATGTCAGCGTCAGCGTAAAATGAACATACGACCTTGAGCTGCGATTTGAGGTTTGTTCTCGCAAGCCGTCGATAACGAGTTGAATATTATCCTGACACAGAACCGGTGGTATTCAAAAAATATCTATTTTCTAGATAGAGAAAAGAGAGTTGTATTTTGAAAGGAAAAAAAAAGAAGAAAAAGAAGAGGGCGAAAGAAAGAAGAGGAAAATTAAAAAAAAAACAAGAAAAAAAACAAAACAAAACGAAGACATTTTTAATCATTTTACCCCAAGCGAAGCGGGAGTGCTACTAGCAACCAGGGAGTTACAGTGAGTGGAAGTGAGAGGAAAGACTGTGTAGAGAAGGGATCGAGGAAAGGATAAAAGAAGACCGGGCAACAGAAAATGGCGATTGACGTTGCATTTAAATTTTTGAACATTGTTGTTAAAAGGAATAGAGTTCCACTGTCGGGAAGCGCGAGAAAAGAAACAGCTGGAGTAGAAGTGGGGGTTACATTTAACTATTTCAACAGTAAAATGGTGGGACCTAGATGCCAATCTAGTAGCACGCTTAAATTCATGTAGTCGGAGTACCAGGGAAGATAGCTCGTCAGAACAGTTGCCATGGAAATATTTGTAGAAAAGACAAGGGGAAGCCACATCATGTCGATGAGAATGTGACTGAAGTCGACATGTCAGGTCAGGACCGATAACATCACATACCCTTCTTTGACTTGTGTTAAGAATCTCGAGATATGCGGCAGATCCTTCTTTGGATTTTGTCGACAACTTCGAGATGATCAACAGGTGCTCCAGACCAGATATGGCAACAATATTCAGTACGTGAACGAATGGTAGAGTTGTAGATGTGTAAGATGAACTCTGACGAGAAAAAACTTTCTAGCACGACACAGTGAACCGACTTTCCTTGCAGTAGATGCACTTATTGATTCAATGTAGTTGTTCCGCCTCAAGTCATTGGAAACGTGAGGCCAAGAAGGCGCAGTGAGACACTCTCACGTAGTCGGTCATAAATGTAAGAAAGCGTTAAAAGTAGGCAGGAAAGTGAATACAAAGTGAAGGTTCAAAACTGTGGAAAAGAAGAGGCATTAAGTGTGTTGAAAATAGAAAGAAAGAAAGAAAGAAAGAAAGAAAGAAAGAAAGAAAGAAAGAAAGAAAGAAAGAAAGAAAGAAAGAAGTTAATATAAGAAATATGAGGCCATTCACTCACCTTGTCTATTACTATTTCATTACCTGAATGATTAACGGGCACTTATCGAAATTTGACATACTGGATCATTGCGAACATTAATAAGCAATAAAAACAAGTAATTTAGGACTAGACTTCAGTATTCGTTCTTCGGCGTCATATAGAAATACACCTTGTTTATAAACTAATACATGCATATTACATGCTGATTTGCATTGCGCTAATCAAACAGTAGACTTCTCACCGTTATTATCCATGAATATCCCGATTAGTTTTCCTTGTCTGAATAATATATCCATTGATTATCAGGAAGCGGGAGCAATGAAGGCTTAACATCTTGTTCGCACGCTCAATTGATATAATAGACCCAGCACGAGCGACGCACAAAACTTTAACATAACTCTCAGCTTGCTTAGAAATCTTACATTTCAGTCTTTATTGAACTTCATCTACTGAATCAAACATTTATTCCTTACGAATTGACATATATATATATATATATATATATATATATATATATATATATATATATATATATATATATATATATATATATCCGAATGTAATGAGAACGAAAATAATATAAAATCTAACGTTCACAGCATTAATTCGAAAGAGGGCTCAATACTAAGAATAGAGTAATAATTATTTATTATAATTTTTGCATACAGACAAAAACATCTTACTCACTAGCTTTGGTTCTCACCAGTCGAGATGCAACTAAATCGAAACAAGAATGCATCTTTGTAGTAAGTTGTTTTTGTCCGTATGTAAAAATTATAATATATATATATATATATATATATTATAATTTTTACACACACATATATATATATATATATATATATATATATATATATATATATATATATATATATATATATTATTATTATTATTATTATTATTATTATTTCCTTTGATTTCTGGTGTGAACACATTTCTTTCTGGGTCCCATCCAGAGACCTATGGTTAGAAATGGCATTATGACATTTTTCACTGATCAATTAAAAAAAAGAACCACAAACATATTTTACATAGATAAAGCCCTTCGTAAGGTGTGGGCTGTACGCGTGAGATCAATTTTTTTGTATTTCTTTAAGGCATGGACTTCCAGGAATCCCTTCAATTAGTCTACTGGAATCTTTTCCAACCAATCGGATGGCCCCATCTACTGCAGGGATTGTTGATGTTCCCATGTGCCACATTTTTGAGATTTCGGAGGAGGAACTTTCGGAGGAATAAGGAGGAACTTTTTTTTGTTTGAGGTCTCTAATGACAATGTCTGGGCGGTTAGCTTTGATTGTTCTGTCCGTGTGTATTGTGTAGTTCCATAAAATTGTAACAGGTCCTATCTGTGTAACTGGGTCTGGATGGTGTTCATATTAATTTCTTTCAGTTTCCTTCCCGTAGAAGTTGCAGATTTTCCAGTGCAGATATTGGCCCCTTCTGTCGTGTCGGTTTTTATATTCAGTGGGTGCCAATACCGTGCAACCTGATTATTATTGAGGAATATTTTGTATTTATTTATTTGTTACTGTCCATCTCGTTGACGACCATAATCTATATATTTTTAATTCATAGTGCTTTCTGTCATATAAAACTTATATTCAACAGTAAATAAACCAAGGACTGATATATCGTTGAATTAACCAACCATATAGGGGGGTATTATAGGAGATTTGATACATAAGAGATTAGATACTATATAGTACTTTTTAAGTTTAGTTCTTTCTAAGGATATTTTTCATATCACTTTCTGAAAAATATCAATCGCTGTTTATATCCAACTTCTGGCTTCTGTATCATCTTTTCCATTTTCTGTTACTGCACTACTCAGATAGATGAATTTCAGAATTTTCTTTTCATCATTTCATCCAAAGTAAAGGGCTAATGCCACTAGGGCGCAGCTGGTTATAGGGAGTGAAAGAGAATGAGAAGATTTTAGTCAGAAATAAGGAAAGGACAATAAAAGAACAGGATTCAGGAAGACAGAAGATAGCGATTGACCTTGCATTTTAATATGGGGGGGATTGCAAATGGCAGTAAAGCAAGAAATCGGAAGGGATTTCCACAGGTAAGAACTACGAGGAAAGAAATTGTTAGAATAGACGTGGCTGTTGCATTTAGCTAGTTCGCCAGTAAAATGGTGAGACCTAATTTCCAATCTAGTAGCACGCTTAAATTCACGTAGTCGAGGCATTAGGGGGAAAAAAGTTCATCAGAACAGTTACCATGAAAATATTTGTAGAAAAAGCAAAGGAAAGCCACATCACGTCAGTGAGAAAATGACTGAATCCGAGATGCCAGGCCAGGACTGATAACATTACATACTGTTGTAACCTAGAAAGGGTTACTGAATGAAGGATAACCAAAACAGAGATTGAAAATGAAATGGTAATCTTTATAACATCAAAAAAATACAATACTCGCCAGCGGCGTGAAGTAGGTAAACCACTGCTATTGGTCGACTACTTAGGCATCATATTATCCCCACTTATAATAGTATCTAACGTATTTATGAGCATTGGGATATACCAATTAGTGTTCATAGGTACGGTATATAACACACACCCCTCTTTGAATTGTGTTAAGAATCTCGAGATATGTATCAGGATCACCAGACCAAATACGGCAGTAATATTAAATGTACAGACGAATGGTAGATTCATAAATGTGCAACATGGATTCCGATGAGAAAAAACTTTTGGCACACCAAAGTCAACCAAATTTCTTAGCAGTAGACAGAGCAATTGATTCAATGTAGTCGGTACACTTGGTGTCAATGAAAAATGTGAGCTCAAGAAGGCGTTGATAATGACGTATCTATTACGTAACACATACTTTGGTCGGACTCTTTTGCTGACAATCATTCATTCTACATTTTTACAGTTAATGATTAGTCCTCACTTCTTGTTTCTCTTTAGTACGTATATATGTATGGTGTTTTCATTAAATAAACGATTTGGCGTTTATGTAGAAATACTGTAGAGTTCAAGTTGATGGCAATTCGTTGCTTATTTGGATCGCAAATGACGGTAACCAAAAATCTGACAGGCGAGAGATATCTGTAAAGATTAATGTAATACATAATTTCAGCAATAAACGTCTTGGGCTAGATTTATACATAATTCGAAATCGATATTGGCTGTTTCACACAAGCAAATATGACAGCACTCTTCGTGATTGACGATATAATTTGTTTGTGTGAATTTATCCATTCTCGATTAAGGGAAGTGTGCGACTTGTTTGTCTTTTATGATGCAAGATTATTCTAACAAGAATCTTTAACAGGAATAAAAGTCTCTACTCAATATTAGCTTTAAATCAATTACCAATTTAAATATTTATTTCTTCTCCTTCTTCTTTAATTCTCATTTTCTCTCTCTTTCTCCCTCTCTCTCTCTCTCCATATATATATATATATATATATATATATATATATATATATATATATATATATATAAAGTATTCCTATAATTTATATATATATATATATATATATATATATATATATATATATAAAGTATAGGAATACTATGTGCCAGCTACACTATACATATAAAAAATTTACAAGCTTAAGCTCTAAATATAAAGGAGGCAGTATAGTTGTTTTATCATATATATATATATATATATATATATATATATATATATATATATATATATTGGTGGAATCTCTTGGTGAAATATATATATATATATATATATATATATATATATATATATATATATATTGGTGGAATCTCTCGATAAAATAACTGAACAACCTGTACATATGTTTATAGCGGTCATTGCGGGTCCAGCACAATGCAGTTTCTGAATCAAGACAGCATATCTTGCACTGGTGCAATATATATATATATATATATATATATATATATATATATATATATATATATATATATATATATATATATATATATATAAATTAATTGATTTAAAATATGTTTTTTTTCGCTACACAGTGATAACCATGTTTCAAAAATGGAAGCTAAAACCTTCGAATTTAATTTTGTTATTAAATTAAAAACATTAGTTCCATTTCCTCGTCAAGCGAATTTTGAAGTAACTTATTTTTAAATTTACAGTTTTAAAGGCACGGCAAAGATTCATAATTGAGTGTTTCCAAGGATACAGAGAAATCCATTCATCTAGACAAGGGGTGGTAGCGCGTTAAATTTTTTAATTCTCGTTGTATCAGTTAATAGTTACATTCGAAAGCGGGGTTATGTTTAGGGATGGGTAGGGATGTATTTTTCAACAAATTCTGACATCCGCTAAATGCATGTCGTCTGGGTTTTTTTATAAAAATTTTATTTTTAACGGCAAAAATTCTTACGGTATTTTTTCTATTTGTATACTTAAAGATTTGGGGGGGGCTGTTTAGGCTAGAATATGTTTTAACTACATTTCTAAAAAATGTTAATTTTTGATATTTAATATATTATATTTCTTTTTAAAACCAAGTAAACGTATTAGAATAACTTACCGTATGTAAAATTATTTTTTCTTATCGAGTATAAGTATGTATATAACCAGGTTATATTTTTTTTATGACAATGACGGCAAAGATAACTAAATTATTTCACTAATTCAGTAAACTTTTATTTTTTATAAATTTAGTGATATAAATTTCTCATGTATGTACATATATATATATATTGATATATAGATATATTGATATACAGATTTATTTATATAGATATATATATATAGGTCCCTAGCTGGTCTTAAAGTCCATGTTGAAGCTGCTCACTAGTGAAATTGCAGAATTAAGTCAATATCAAATTTCAGCCTAAACGTGAAAGTGCTTTTTTAAAGGTAGGACGCACATCATAAGACCTGCAATACCACACACTTTCACAGACACACTTTCACGCACATCCACACACACACACACATATATATATGTATGTATGTATGAATGTATGTATGAGAAACTTCTGAAAAGCATTCGTCTTGGCCTACTTTCAAAATTATGGCCAAACATTAGAATTACTTTTGAAATGATTCTTTTCAGTATCCACTCATATATATGTGTGTGCGTATTATTGCAGGCCTTATAATAATTTTGAATGTGGGCCAAGACGAATGCTTTTCAGAAGTTTCTCATATATATGTCTATGTGTATGTGTGTATGCATGTGCTTGTGCGTACGAAGAGGATAATAAAATGTTCGGTCTAATTATCAAATTCTGACCAAATATCAGACATTTTTAGGACCTCTCCATCGAGCCGATAAACGTTCTGTATCCGATACTGAGAACTCTTCACTTCTAAAAATATCAGAAAATGTAAAAAAAAAATATATATATATATGATGCGTAGCTTGCATGTGGTGAAAAGCCCAAAGTATGGAACACCAGTCGAGGATCGAACTCACTACTACTCAGTCGTAAATGATTTAACGAGACAAGCTTGCTAATCACTTGTCTCGTTAAATCATTTACGACTGAGTAGTAGTGAGTTCGATCCTCGAGAGTGTAGAAAAATTCTCTCAAACACATTTGGTTAAATGTTACGGGCAAGTTCTGTTTATCAATTTCTTTATTTAATTTTTCAAATTTCTGAATTAGGTGTTTTGTGTTATCTTTGGCAAATTGACCTATAACACAAAACACCTAATTCGGAAATTTGAAAAAATAAGTAAAAAATTGATAGACAGAAATTGCCCATATATATATATATATATATATATATATATATATATATATATATATATATATATATATATATATATACATATATATATATATATATATATATATATATACATATATATATATATACATATATATATATATATACATATATATATATATATATATACATATATATATATATATATATATATATATATATATATATTTATTTATATTCATATATATATATATATATATATATATATATATATTTATATTCATATATATATATATATATATATATATATTTATATTCATATATATATATATATATATATATATATATATTTATATTCATATATATATATATATATATATATATATATATAGAGAGAGAGAGAGAGAGAGAGAGAGAGAGAGAGAGAGATTGTTACTGTTACTGTTACATACACATATTTAATGCTCTGGCATGGTCTATTTGTTCGAAGCACTGAGCACTTTGTCTTTTTGCCGAGGGAGATGTCTCTTTTCTATTTTGCTTTTCCTTTTGTTTCATTTCCCTTCTTTTGTCGGTTATCTTCTGACTTAGTTTTTTTATTTTCTTTTGTTGTTTCAATTTTTTTTTCGTTTTGACGGGCTAATGTTAATAGGATTGTCTTAAGAAGCCTTACCAATAGTTTGGTTTGTTTTGGCTTGTTTCATATATATATGCGTGTGTCCCCGTTTTTTTTTTTAATTGAATAGAGATTTATACCTTGTTACTTGTTTAGAATTGGGTTTCCGGTTCCTCCTAAAGTCTAATTCAACTCTGTACTTCTAATATCTCCGCCTAAACTCCGAAATGTTATTTACTATTTATTTTCTCCTCAGTGGGAATAGATAGATTCGTCCATTGTCCGGTTCACACACCAACTTGGTCTTTTGAACGGGAGTAGTGATGTATCCTTTGTTTTCTGTTAAGGACTGAGTTAAGTCCAATCGTTTTCGGAATGGACTAATAGCATGAAGTTACAAAGAAAGTAACTGTAAAGAGACTAAGTCCGTAACGCTGTTTCTCTCTTCTCTTATGATGCAAGATTGTTAGACGCTTGTTGCGGACCCGATAGCGGTGCAGATCTGGCTTACGAAAATAAGGCCTTGTGCCAGACACTACACACAACTACCGAATTCACAAACAAAGTAAAAAAAAAAAGAAGAAAATAAGACGTGTTCTTTTTACTGTACAAACGTACAGCAAAAATAAGTAGACAGGCAAAACGACGAAAGGTAAAGGAACAAACATAAAATTTTATTAGTGTTTAACAAGTAATTTGTTTTCAGTGGAGACCATCAGTAAAGTTACTGGAAATGTTGTAGTTGAAAAAGAGGTAGTGACTAGTAGATTGTCTTCAGTGGAGACCTTCAGTAAGTTACTGGAAATATGGTAGTTGATAAAAAGGTAGATAAAGTTCCGCGCCAAAATTTAATTTCAAGATGGCTAAGGCGGGAAAAGTTTCTCAGGAAGAAAGTTCAGAATGTCAGTTTATAGTGAATAATAAACATACACAGCAAAGGAAAATACTCACTGCGAGAGTTTGTAATTGTGAGTGTAATGTAATCTTTTTTTAGGTAACTGGTTTGTGATAGAGATATTATGAGACGTCCTCGTTCTGGTATTGTTGACGGTTTCAAAAGTTCCTTGTTCATGGACGTAGGCGGCTCGAAAAAGATGTTCGCTTCAGGACGAAAAATTCGTCATCGTAAAAGGTAATGTGACGACAGTGTCGTATGTGTTAAGGTACAGCGACGAGCCATGAGGGACAAAGCCATGTTTGCCAGTAAAATATCCCTGTCGGTATATATGGGGTGACCGACGAGAGATAAGTGAGCCGTCTGCCCGGTTCAAACAAACCGTCGGCGACTGATTTTGAAAAGCCAATTTGTCCGTGACGTCAGAGCAAGAAGCCCGCGAAAATGAACAGCAGTAACAGCGAGCAGCTTCCTCACTTTCGGCCAAGAACAACGGGTTTACTGCTATTACTAGCCGAAAGTGAAAGGAAGGGGTGAAAACTCGCGCGTGCGTCAAATTGAAGGTGGAGATAGCGTGCTATCCCACACACTTATAATAGCAGACAGAAGAAAGGTCAGTAGTTAAAAACACAAAAATAGTACCGATAAAATCAATCAGTCAGAAACAGATCTAAAGATAAAAAAAGAAAGATAAAAGATAAAAAAAACATCACTGAAAATCCCTTTTATAACAGACACCATTTGATATAACAAGAACAATTTCTGAGATTGGGAATCCTAATTTATTAAGAATTCTTTTCCGATGCCGTTTGAATTTACTTTTCTAACACTTTCGCCCCAGACCATCAACCTCAGACATCTCACTCTCGGGGTTGAGGTGTCTACTCGGTCTTAACCGAACATAAGGGAGTGTCCGTAGGTCCCCTGAGCATCCGTAGATCATTCTACCGGTCCACTTGTTTAATCCTGCTCCCGCCCACGTTGTGTTTGGTTTGATCCAGAAAGCAGAAGTGGTGTTCATCCATTCACGGTCGATGGAAGATGTAGACACGGCTGTGGAGTCTGTGCTAAGAAATTTAGAATGCACCAAATATATATATATATATCTGCAGAAAGCCGGACAAACAACTATTCAATGGTTGAATTGTTAATGTCTTTTATATAGCAGAATAGAATAGTGTAGAAAAGAAACGGGTTACAGAAAAGAAAAGAAAAGTAATTGATGTAAACACTCATACACTGGATTCTAGACACAGAGAGAGAATGTGAGTTGTGATTAACTTGTTGTTAAATCGTCCCAGAACGATATACGACTCTTGCGATGAAGAGAAAAAGATTTCTGTGCGCGGCTTAAAGTTTATAGTTGCGTTCCGCCTCGGCAGTAGTAACAGTAGTAGTAATCTTCGTGGTAGCAGAAGCAGCGGTACTTATATCAACAGTACATGTTAGCAGACGCTTCGTTCCAATCTCTGATGTCACTTCCTCTTCCCATCGAGTGTCTAACTCGACTCTCCACTGTCTCTCTCTTCCGTCTGCAAGGAGATGGAGAAAATAATTCGTCTTGTTCGGGCCAAATTTTCTCTCTCTCTCTCTCTCTCTCTCTCTCTCTCTCTCTCTTCAAGAATTATCTCCAGTCTCTCGTATATGAACGATGATCAACAAAACACAAGAAAATACTTCGTGTAATTTCATTAAAGGAGAGGGGTGGCTTGTTCGACGTTTCCGTTCCCAGTGGTAGTAATAATAGTAGCAGTAGTACTCTTATATGTTAGAGGAGTAATTCGCTTCTTTGTTCTTATATCAGCAGCACATGTTAGCGGGTGTTTTGTTCCAATCTCTGACGTCACTTTCGTACTTCTTCGAGCCTTCAATTCAACTCTGCTCACTTTCAATCTCCGACATCTCTCCACCCAGCTAGACTGCACTCGAGACAAACGAGCCAATAACTAACACTTTTTTCAGCATAACTACACGTTTATATAGATAAACCTGGCTGATTATAATCGACCCTTGGCCCTACTACTTCGCACGCGATTATCACGGGTTCTGGCAACTTTCAACCAAAATCATGTGCATTTCAAAGTTCCTCATATCTTACTGAGTTCTATTTATAATTTTAACCGATAAAAATTATTTCGACCATTTCATTGTCTTTCTAATGACCCAATTCCAAATGGGTACAACTCCTGCCCTAGATCAGATTTTCCATCAGTAAACAAAAATGCTCTGATCTAATTTCGCTACTCATATCCACTCCAATTTCAATAAAAAAAATATACGTGTGTGTGTTTATGTGTTTCTCGACTCTCTTCTCTTTCACACTTTAATTACTTTCCAGCTGTGCCATCTAATAAGATGCCACGTCTAAAAATTCTCGAGTTACATAAATTCTGACTTCATGTATTAGAACGAGTACTGAACAGGTAGAGAAGAGACTGAAATGTGGTTTCTACAGATAGATGCTGAGGATACCATCGACTGAACATGGTAGCAACGACGAATTTTTAGAGAAAATGGAAACAGAAAGGAAACATATTTAACACCAGGAAGAGACAGTTGAAATTTTTAAGGACCATAATGAGGAAAGAGGGCTTGGAAAATTTGATACTCACAAGAGAGATTGAAGGCAAGGAAGAGAGAGGAAAACAATGTATAACCTACCTAGCGAGCTTGAGTAAATGGAAGTAAGTGGAACTAGGTTTAGGAGGGATCAAAAAATTTATTAAGAGCTTCAAAAAACAGGAAATTGTGGAGAGCCATGATCGCCTACGCCCGGAAGAGACACGGCACATAGAAAAAAATCGTTAATGACTTTCAACAGTCGTTAGAGCTAAGTTTAATCCTTCCGCTGACAGGCATTGATTTCAATTTTGAGCGGGACGGATTTCATGCGACACCAGAAGTAGGTTTAAAACCCGGGGAATTTGAAGACATCGAAACGAAGACCAGGTATGAAAGTAGCTTCAAGTCAATGGCGAAAATTATTGATTTCTCTTTGTGGTCATTGATCTTAAAATTAATTGCTCCCCGGTTAAGCTAACACCAACCAGAAAATTGAGAAACGTAGCGGACATTACTTTAGTTGGCAGACGCATAAAGAGATTTTCCCAGCTGCTGTCGTCTGGGCGACCAATACATTTCAAAAAGGATTCATTCACTAAGTTAATATAATGAGACGAGATTAAAAGACGGAACGAGAACTAATATATAGGATGGATGCCAAATCATGTCTGCAATTCAGAGAATTATTTATTTGCTCATGAAACGATGACAGGTGAATAATATATTAGTTATAGTCTTTGTTAGTAAGTCTTTATCTCTGTCGTACTAAATAATGATTTCATTAAATATACACGTAAAAGTACAATGCAGAATGTATTTATATCATGTTCTATTCAAAATCGATATTGTGAATCGATCAGCTATTTCCGTGATGTAGTTATCTTTCTACTTAGTATTTTTGAATTAGTATGACATGCCTATAAACTAAACTAAAGGTTTGCCTATCGCCCAGCTCACGCTCATCCCTGTTCTTCCGAACAGGAGTAGGAGTTTATCCCTTGTTTCCTGTTAAAGATTGAGTTTCTGGTTTCTTCTAATGTCTACTTCAACTCTATACTTCTAACACCTCTGCCTGAACCCTGAAAGGTTACTTACTATTTATTTGTTCTCAATAGAAATAGATAGGTTCGTCCATTGTCTGGTTCACACTCCTCCCCGTTTTTTTTTAACAGGAGTAAAGTGTTATTCCTTGTTTCCTGTTTAGGGTTGGGTTTCCAGTTCCTTCTTAAGTTTAATCTTATCTCTATACTTCTAACGTCTCCGCCTAAACACTGAATTGTTATTTATTTATTTATTTATTTATCCTCAACAGAAGTAGATAGGCTCGCCTATTTTCCGGTTTACACTCCTCCCCGGTTTTTTTAACTTGAGTAGAGATTTATCCCTTGTTTCCTGTTTAAGATTGGATTTCCAGTTCCTTCTTAAGTCTAATTCTACCTCTATACTTCTAACGTCTCCGCCTAAACACTGAAATGTTATTTAGTATTTATTTATCCTCAATAAAAGTAGGTAGGCTAGCCTATTTTCCGGTTTACACTCCTCGTTTTTTTTTAACTTGAACAGAGTTGTATCCCTTGTTTATTATTTAGGATTGGGTTTCCGGTTCTTCCTAAAATCTAATTCAACACTGTACTTCTAATGTGTCCGCTTAAACTCTGAAATGTTATTTACTGTTTATTTTTTCTCATTAGGAATAGATAGATTCGTCCATTGTCCGGTTCACACATCAACCTGGTCTTTTGAATGGGTGTACAGATGTATCCCTTGTTCCCTGTTTAGGATTGAGTTTCCGGTTTCTTCTAAAGGCTTTTCCTTCTCTTTGACCCCCAGTAGCCCCTTGCGTTTTAGTGGCATTATTGCTTGGGGTAAATTCATTTATATATATATATATATATATATATATATATATATATATATGTGTGTGTGTGTGTGTGTGTGTGTGTGTGTGTGTGTGTGTGTGCTCTTGGGGCACAATCCGTTGGGTTTCGCATACTGGGATGGGTATCACCACGGAATTTAGTGAGTAGCGGCGCTATATGGAGTCTAGTCAGTTTCTTCTCCGTCACCGAGGTCCGTTAGTCTAGTGGTATGATACCTGCGTTGTATCGTGACGGTCCGGGCTGAATTCTCGGTAGTGGAAGCACACTACTGATTAGTCCCAAATATGACAAAATGGCCGTCCGGTGCTTTCTGCATTCTATTGAGAATTCTTCCAGATTCGATGATTTACTATAAATGATTATTCAAATACACACAAATTTCTACCATTTATATTTATTTTAGGATATTAAAAAAATATGTTAAAAATCGCTACACAATTACAATTACGTTTCAACACTACAAAAGTGTCTCTTACAAAATAATGTAACAACTTGTATCTTCCTATAAGAAAATTGTCTAGGATTTATATGTAGACAACTTGTCATGAGCTATATTAATTTTTTCCCGTGAATTTGAATTTAGCGTATGTCACATTCAGTTGGTTAATTACGGCAAAGCGCACAAGCCTATTTTTTTCAAGTATTCTGCTTTTGAAATTAAATTAATCTTTCACTCGCCAGTAGTTTAACATCGCCTGAGGAGACGCATTTGTAGTGCTGAAACATAGTTGCAAATGTGTAGCGATTTTTAACATGTTTTTGTTTTAATAACCTAAAATAAATAATATTTAGCTCTACTCTGTATTGAGCCCTTTTTTAAATTAAATGTTACGTACAGTGGAATTATACTCCATTTGTTCTCATTTTACCCGTATATATATATATATATATATATATATATATATATATATATATATATATATATGCGTGTGTGTGTGTAATTTATTTTTGGATGTTAAAACAAAAACAGAAACAAAGCAGTCCACAAGCCTATTTTTTTTTTCAAGTATTCTGCTTTTGAAATTAAATTAATCTTTCGCTTGCCAGTAGTTTAACATCGCCTGAGGAGACGCATTTGTGGCATTGAAGCATCAGTGTAATTGCATAACGATTTTAAACGTTTTTGTTTAATATACTAAAATAAATAACATTTAGCTCTACTCTGTATTGAGCTCTCTATTAAATTAAATGTTACGTACAGTGGAATTATACTCCATTTGTTCTCATTTTACCTGGATATATATATATATATATATATATATATATATATATATATATATATATATATATATATATATATATATAACTGTTTTCTCAGATCATTTATTAAAAATGGCTTCAGACGAAGCTTTTAATAATAAATAATTGCTGTTCGATCGTTTCCGAGTATTCCATCTACTAGGACAGCTAGCACTTGCTCGGGCACTTTTCTGTTCGATCAACGCCCACTCGGGTACCTGTGGTTTAAACTGCAACTATGCTGAGTATAACTAAGCCGAGCTGAGCTTAGTTTCACTTTCTGGGAGAGATTACATCTTGGTGTGATAAACAGTTTGACTTCTGACTTCGTGCTAGTGCAACTATTGACAAAATAATGACGACTTCACTCACAAGGCTCGGTATACGTGGTATGGTTTCCAGGCAATTTCCAGCTGTGCCGCTCGCAGAGATCTCCTCCCCAGACCGATAACATCAATGTCACCTTCCTGTCAAATTGACCCTGTTAAGATTCGAACACTGGTCTCATGATCAGAAAGCGAACTTAGTCACGCGACCAAATTTGAAAAGTTCCAACAAGTAAAATGGATAGAACATGTAAATAAAAGGGAAAATAATTTTATAATCAAGATGTTGATTTTCCACATTACCTTAAACAAAAGGTTAAGAAGAGCTACAAATGACAGGAAATTGTGAAGAGCCATGATCGCCTACGCCCTGAAAGGTCGGGCAGATAGAAGATTTCTCTGAAAAATTGTTTAAGTGCATGATTTTATAAATTTCAACCAACATTAACGCTAACTCTTCCGTCAACGAATGCCGAATATTTCCTTATAAGGAAACAGTTAATTCCCCAACCGATTAGTATTAGCATTGTGTTTTACATCATTAATCACTGCCCTTTCATCATCAAACCAAAAGCAAACAATTTATTTGGTATTAGCTTTTCGGTGGTCACAAGAGTTCACTCTTCTCGATATTTTACTGAGTTTGATATTTGCAGGGCACTAGACCAAATGTGGTAGAGATCTTGAATATTATTATATGGCCGCAAAAGGTTTCCGTAGATCGCAAAGGCATTGAATGTGTTTGTTTTTTTATTTTAAGTTCTTTTTGTGTTTATTTATTTATTTCTGAAACAATGTTACATAAGTAAAACTTGAAAATATCAGTAAAACAAAATAAAAACTGAACTGTAGTTATATTTGTATTGCTATAATGTTAAAGTAATAATCAAGCGTTCAGTTGCTTAACGTGAATCACGTTTTCTCTCGCTGACGTAGATTTTGTTCTCGTGAAGAAAAATTCATTTTCTGATAGTGACGGTTCATCAGCACAATATGTCAAAGAAAAATGTACCAAACTCTCTTAAGTATTTGGCATATACATGCATGTATACATATATATATATATATATATATATATATATATATATATATATATATATATATATATATATATATATATATATATCAAATATGTGTTGCAGTACAATGAATCATTCATAAAAAAAGTAAATTAGTAAAGTTAATGATATAAAATGGCGAAATCCCTTCGCTAACTAAATTTTAAAGATGCATTAAACTGCTAATCACTCGATGAATGTTATGATCCTTGTTTTTTTTTTTAAATTATAAACTGTATTAGGTCTTCTTAAATACACAAGTACTTTCGACGGTACGCCCAGTCATCATCAGGCATGGAGATTATTTTGTTTTTGGTAAAATTCAGGTAGCTTCCGGGACAAAATATACAATGCGAATCGAAATATTTTTTTAGTTTTTTTTATGTGTTATAGTGTTTTTTTTTTGTGTTATTGGTAACGGATACAAACTTGTGGAGCGTGCAGATAGCAACGCTAAAGCTGAATTTTTTAAAAAATTCAAGTGAGTGCAATTTTGACTAATATCGCAACTTGATGTAATTTACTCCTTCAACAAAAAAATTCTTAAATTGCCATATTAAGAGAAATAATAGAAGAAAATTGTTATACATGGTTAAAACAATGTGTGACATGATTTTTTTATTATGACAGAAAAAAAAGCATTTTATGATTAAATTTTGCTCTCGTCAAAATATCCTCCTTTAGCCTTGATTACTGCAGCACAAATTTTTGGCATTTGTTGCAAAAGTTTCTCAAAGTATGAAAAAAAGCTTCTCAAAGTTTGATTATTGATTCTATTCTTTTTTCAATTACTCTGAGAGATCTTTTTTCATTTTTTTCACTCTTCTGTCATATTCATCCCATGCTAATTCTGGGAGTGGCCTCAAACTTTTGAACTGTAGTGTATATATATATATATATATATATGTTGTGGTAGGATCCACCTAATCTGCATAGCGGGGTACCGACTATATAAATATGGTTGGTACCGGAAGACGAGGAGGGAATCACGAGATCCAACTAGAGACTCTGCCCGACTGCGACTTAGTCAACACATTCTCCAGGAACGTCTTCCCAGAAATATACAGAAATACTATATGTAAATATTGTGTACACTTTCTTGTTATAATACATTCTTGTTCTAAGTACATTTTGTGTTGCATTATTATTCCATGCATTAGTCGAGATTCAACAATGAGTCAAGACTCAACAATATATATATATATATATATATATATATATATATATATATATATATATATATATATATATATATCGTTTTAAAAAATATTAAATTATTAAAAAAACAATTTTAAAAAAATAAACGGAAGTAATTTCGTCTACCGCCCTGAATATTCGAGAAATCCTACTAAAGGAAATGCGCCCTCCGACAGGATTCAAACCCGCGTCCCCCTTTGTAGGAAAAACCTTCGTTTGATCATACGTGCTTTTGAACATTCGGATACGAAGAGCTTCATAATGAAGCACGGTTCAAACGATGGTTTCTATTATAAAGGAGGGCAATTAAAATTAAAATAGTGTTTAAAAAAAACAAATATATATATATGTGTATGTATGTGTATGTGTATGTTTGTATATGTATGTATGTGTGTATGAATCATCTATTATACCTAATAAAAATGCATAAAATTACTAGAATTTAACGCATTTAAAGTCTAGCAGTTTAATTTTATCATATTTAAGTTTAATGTTATCATCTTGTAACTCATTTTAAATGTTAAATGTTGTCACGCAATAACGTTATTAAGTAGAGAAAAAGTGTGAAATTCGTTTGGAACGTAACTAGCGCTCCTTTGCAGCGTAGAATGTATTCAATAGACTTATGTAACCCTGAAGAGTGGTGTATCTGCGAAACTCGATGTTGATCCTAAGATAAGCCTTTGGAACTTTTCTTTATTTTGATTACATATACATACTCTCTTATATCCGGGTTACACTGTATATATATATATATATATATATATATATATATATATATATATATATATATATATATATATATATATATATATTTAAAAGAAGGAATGCATGTTATGAAAAAAGGAAACAGTAAAATAAACGTGTGAAATTTGAAAGAAAGTGAATACACACGCAGCCACAAATCCATATATATATATATGTGTGTGTGTGTGTGTGTAGTTTTGTAAAAATATAGCTTTCTGGTATGTTATATTTATGGGTAAAAGTGCTTAATATCAGGGATAGAGCCTCTGTAAATATTAACGTGGACACTAAGGTCAACACCGAGCGGCAACTGTTTGTTTAATGCTTGAAAGCAATCTTCAGGCCTGAAGCTGCCATTTTTACATGTTTGTGAGTGTGTGTCTGTACCTGTGTGTGCGTTTACGCGCTAACCGCGTGTGCGCGTGCGTATGTGTGTGTGCCTGTACGCACATGTGTGTGTGCGTAGAATGCCAATTTTATACGATGAAATCAGCGTACTTGCCATGAAACCTAACATCCACAAACTGTCCTCCTGTAGCATTTCCGCAATACAGATTCATTAACAATATATACAAAGAACAACTGAATACGACGTGCTGTGTTTACAAATAAATATCCATTTCCTCCAAACTTTTTGGAGGCCCCCACGAGCTAGCGAAATTAGTCGGAAATCCCTAACACGGTATTTAACAGCATTATTGTTTATAACTTGTTCGATATAAGAATATAATTTATCTCCTGTTATTAATTCCCAAATATTTATGTCTTCGGAAAAAGTAATATCTCAAACATTATTTCCTACTTTTCATTACATGTCTTCCTTGTGAACTTACCAGAAGGCAAGTTATTAACACACAACGAAAAACATGACACAGAAATCCGAATGTCATTAAAAATTACGAAAGACACGTCCAAGAAACTAAAAATCATAATGTATTAAGAGCTATGAAAATATTCTTAAACACAAGGAAAAGAGTGCTGAAATGCTTTGAATTATCTAATTTCCTATATGGCAGTGAATGCTGGACAATCTCCTCACGGATGAAGTAGAGACTTGAAGTAACAGGGACGTGATTCTACCGACGAATGCTGAGAATGCTATCGACTGAACATATAGGCAACGAGGAAGTTTTAAAGGAAATAGGAACTAAAAAGACACTTGTACATACATTTTTTTTAATCATTTCACCCCGAGCAAGGCAATAAAGCCACGAAGACGCAAGCAGAGAAAACAATAAAAGAGCAGGAATTTTGAAGATAGAACATAACCATTGACATTGTATTTAACTTTTCGAAGATCAAAGTTGATTAGAAAGCAAGGAGCCGGAAGAGAGTTCCACAAGCAAGAAGTGCAAGAGAAGAAACAATTATCATAGAAGTTATTGGTTACATCTAGCCATTTTAACTTTAAAATGATGAGACCTAGCTGCCAATCTAGTACTGCACTTAAATTCATACAGTCTAGGTACCATAGAGGAAAGTGATATTTATTCTGTGAAAATACAGAAATGTGGCACAAGGCCGAAGGGGGGGATTGGGGAAAGGACGGTCTTCTTCTGTCTTAACTATAACTTAGCTAGCCGCAAACACTGACCCAATCGTACGAACAATATTCCTTACACCAAAACAACACATTCATACGTACCTTTCTTACTACAACCACCATAATACCTCTCTGTCTCTATGAAAATACTAACTAGTCCCCATATTTACAATTCAGTGTCTGTGGGGGAGGGGATAAAATAACAATTCTAAAAACTAACCCCAATGAGTATTTACAATATGAATACAAAATATTTACAAGAAACTAAAGAAAAATAATATTAGTAATAAAACCCCCCACAATCACTAAATATGGCAGAAATACCAGTTCACTGGCCGAAATCAATGCGGGACTATAATATTATAGAACATTCATTCATCCCAAGCGCACACACTGACACGAACTCATTCAGACACAACAAATACGAAAACACTCACACGAAACGAAAGGCGCCCCGCATCCTACCTGCGAACTGACATCACTAACCACGTAACGAGGGAGGAGATGGGGAATTAAACTAAAAGAAAAATAGGGACAGAAATAAAAATAAATTAAAGGGGCCAAATGAGCATACATACCCTTGCTAAGTTAACTGGAAAAAGAAACTAAAACATCGAAAATAAAACCTAAACTAGCCCAGCCATAGAGGAAAGTTCATCAGAACAATTACCATTAAAGTATTTATAGAAAATGTACAGGGAATCTACGTTACGGCAGTTGGGAAGTCATTGAAGCCGTAATGCCATATCAGGACCAATAACATTGCAGATTCTTTTTTTGATTTTATCAAGAATTTCTAAAGATATAGCAGGAGTGCCAGACCAGATGTGAAAGCAATATTCAAAGCAAGGCGTATAATCGACTTATAAAAATGTAAGATAGATTCTGGTGAGAAAAATTGTCTAGCACGACACAGGGAACCAATTTTAGTAGCAGCGGACCAGACAGTTGATTCAATATAATCTTTCCTCTTCATGTCAGCGTAAAACATTAGTCTGAGAAGGCGCAATGTGTCACTGTCCTGGAGGTAAGCATCAACCATTCTGATGGTATTTCAGAAAGAGTCAGCTGAAAATTCTGAGAGACAGGGAAGAACGTCTCGATAACGTAAAATTTAAGACAATAAACACTACTGACCGAGAACTTTTCAGCAACTCTTCGTACATTCATTTCAAAAACATTCGCAAATCACACGACACCATCTTCCAAGCAGAATATGTCAAAAGTAGTACAGCACAATGCCTCGACCATATCACATCCTATCGGTTTAACATATCCTTACTCATCGCAAATTAAGCCACCGGGCAGACCTCCTAGCAATTTATGAAGTTTTGTCAAGATAACAAAATTGAGCCTGATCAACTCGTTCTGTCGGGTCGATCATTCAAACGGTTGTAGCACGACTATGACCCTTCTCGCTTAATTCTGACCCCCTCAATGACAATCGCTTTTAGTTAAAACCTAGTCCGCTTACTTGCTCACGGAGAGATGTATCAATGCCCAAAGGCAATGACAGAACACCAATCGCCTCTTTCTTTCTTATCGATATTCTTTCGCTTTCTCCGAATTCCCAAAACTCTGTTCACTATAATTTATACATGCCTGTGCGCATATATTAATATACGTGTACCTGTTTATATACTTTCCAAGAGAATCGAAACAAATTCCCGAAGTAATCTTTGCCCTGACTAAAAGAAACAATAACAAGAATAGTGTGTTAATTTCATTCAGTCGACAAATTTTTGCCTTATAATTCAAAGCGATATTATTCGGAAGAGAGCAATACATTGATGCATTTTATATCTTTCTTCCCGATCGGCAGGTTTCTACAAACCTTAGCGACGTAAAATTCATATAATAAATTTTGTTTATTGATTTTTATATTTCCACCTAATATCAAATAGACTTTTAAAAATTCGGAAAAACTCATTAGGATATTTAATAAAGGCATAAGCATTTATGATACAAATTTAGTGTAAAAAGTTGAAAGGCGAAATTAAGCTAATTATTTAGTAATTAAAAAAAAGATCGTTAAAGCCAAGACATTATAAATTACAGCCAGCGGTTAAAGTTACACAAACGGGAAGAAAGAGTTTTCTATTATTATTTCCTTTTATTAAATTTTGCCGCTTTGGGATGTAGTAAAAACGATCTTTTTTAATGAACCGCATCCCTTCAGGGCATAGGCGATCATAGCCCTCCACGATATCATATCGTTTGCACCTCTAAGCAATTTTTGTCTACTTACTCCTTCCCAGTCTCTATTCACCAATCTATTTACGCAAGCTCGTTTAGGGAAGTTACACACTTTTTCCCTGTTGACTTCAGTAGGTGCTATAAATGTCAAAATCGCCACGCCACCTTTCTTCATTGTGTGTCCCATAAATTTAAACTCTTTTTGCTTCCATTTTACTTATAGCATCTTCGTTGCTGACATGTCCTGTCCATGCTATTCTCAGCATCCTTCTGTAGAACCTCATCACCGTTGACTTAAGTTCGCTCTGCATATGTGGTGAGATTGTTCAACATTCAATACCATATATGAGGACTGATATTACAAAATAGTTCTGCACACTAGTATAAAACGTTACTTTTGGAAAAACAGGAACTACTATATATATATATATATATATATGTGTGTGTGTGTGTGTGTGTGTGTGTGTGTGTGTGTGTGTGTGTGTGTGTGTATGTATATTTTAGGCAGCTTATCTTCATTCAAACATATTTCTGTGAATAATATAGAAATATTATGTCTACTTATTTTTATATTAATCCTTTCCAGTTGTCTAATAAGTTTCTTGGTGTTAAGATGGAATCCATCAATGAAGGTACCGTAGTTTAGTTTTTTTTAACCCAAGTTCTTTCGATCGTTTCCAACATCATCTTCAGGGGTAAATCGCAAAGACAAACTTATTGTAATTGCAATGAAATCTGTATTCCGTTGTGATGGTGATATTTAAAACACGCGCGAACGCGTTCTGTTATAGTTATTTTAGAATTTAAAATTTATCCGTTGTAATTAGGGAATTTTTTGAAAAACAATCATTTCAATATAAGGGAGCTGACCGGAACTTGATAGAAATGCATAATAGCATTAAATGTTTTTTTTTATATGCACTAAATATATGAAGTAATAAACAAATTAAAAACTGCTCCCGCCAAAATAATAGTTACAATAAACTTCAACAATCAACACCAAAATTGAATAAATAGCTTTAATTATCTTCCCAAACCGAAACTATTAAATAATCGATATAAACAAATTTTTACTACGTTAATAAAAACACCGATTAAAAATAAAAAATAAAAATAAATATAAAAAATAAATAAAAACAAGCAAAATTATTTAACCCAAATAAATAAATAAACAAATAAACGACATCCGGTAAAATAACCGCAAAAATAGACTACCCACAATGCACCACTGACCCGTATATATAAATAGCCGAGAAAAATAACAGCACTCGTGGCCTGACGATTGCGTCTAGCATGAAACAGACAGTCGCCTCTAAGTGTTGACTTCTATGTTCACTTTATATATATATATATATATATATATATATATATATATATATATATATATATATATATATATATATATATATATATAAACTGTCTTTTTGATTATATATATATATATATATATATATATATATATTCAAAAAGATACTTTATTTTTCGAATTAAATACTAATATAAATACTCTATTAATGTTGTTTTGAAAAAATCAAATCGATTTATCTAAGTTCATTAAACTTTTTTCAAATTATTATTAATAGAAAAGCAAATAAACTTAAATTAGGATATATTTAAACATTTAATTTGATCATTATCTCAAGTAAAATCTATAGCGAGCCTTACTTCATCGAATAATAATTATTTACTATTTATTTTGTTGGGGAATTTAGATTTCGTTAAGTAAATAAAGTTTTACATTTAAACATTGCATTAAAGAAGTAAAAATTAATTTTTGAATAAATAAGGTTCACTCTATTTTTTTGCTTTAATAAAACCTAATTTAAAATTATTTACTTTCTTATGTTAGTTACAAACCAAAAAAAAACAATGAAGTTTATTTTTTAAAGATTGAATAAAAATTTTTTTCCATAAGATGGCAGATAAATATTAAAAGTCAATAATACACGCACACACATACACATACATATACAGACAACTGCCTTTTAGGGTGATACTGAGTCTGTATATATATTTATTTTGTCGTAATTATTTTACCCGGACACACACACACTCTAATGTTTCAATAAATTAATATTAAACATTTTTTTTCAAATAATTGTATATAATATTATTCTTCTTTTAAATTTACTTTGTTGTTTTAATATCCATTTTTTAAAGTTACGTTTTTATTTACTATAGATGTTAAATAAATCCAAGAGAATAGAAATTTTTAAAATACAGACAAACCTCTCATCAACGGACTAATAGGGGGGAAGGGTGGCCTGTTAAAGCCGATTCACCCTAGATGGAAGAAGCTCTAATTTGTCACTGATACTTTGTACGCTTCCTTTTTACACTTTCAATTTGCTTCGATGCCATGATGAGAGCAGAACAATTAATATATTAAACAAAATGACAAAAAATAACAGATTTGTCACAGCTACTCTCTCAGGCACACGCTAATGTATCGTACTTTATATACTGTACACCGTCTTTGTTTACAATTGTAAGGCGCAGCATCGCCGCAAATCGGTCACGTTAAGAACTAGTAGTACTCGTCTCGCTAAGCCCGCAAATTTTGAAATACATCGCTGACGATTTGGAAGTTTTTTTCCTGCAGATTTTTTTTTTATTTTGCCTGGGGATTTTGTCCGTTGCATCCAAAGTTCGTTGATTGGGGGGGGGGGGTCCGTAGATGAGAGGTTTGTCTGTACATAGCGTTTCGAAAGTATCAGCAGAATTAAAAAGTAAAAACGAACTGTAATAATAATTATTACCGTTCGTTTTTACTTTTTAATTCTGAGAATTTCGAATGCATTCTAATGCATTTTAATTGCAAAATATCTTCGTAAATGCAAATCATACGATGATATTTTTTTTTTTTTTTTTTTACAAAAAGTTGGCTTGGGTGATAATGAATCTGTATATATATTTATTTTATCGTTAATTATTGCAATTTTTTAGTTTTAGCCAGAGGAGGCTTATACTTAACATCAGAAAGAGGCAACTGAAGTTTCTGGGACACATAATGAGGAAGGAGGGCCTGGAGTATCTGACACTCACGGGTCGAATAGAGGGGAAGAGAGACAAGGGAAAACAACGCGTGACATACCTAGCGGGTTTAAGCAAGTGGATGACTGAACGTGGTCTGGGGGGAGGAAGCAGTGAGAAGGAACTTGTTGAGAGCTGCAAGGGATTGAGGGAGAGCCATGATCGTCTACGTCCTGAAAGGACATTGCACATAAAATAAACATATGTGTATATTCCCACATATTAAAAAGCCTATGATCAATGCCTTTTTAATCTTTTGCCTTCATCTCTTTTTTTACTTTTAAATATTTCACTGTCTCTATATATCTTTGTACCTGTGATGGGAGTCCGTATAATTCTCTACAGATAATTACTGATTGCGATTTGCCAAATAAATACACTGATGATAATTGCTGACACACGCACCTGCTTAGAAAAGACATAAACCGAAACATCATGAAGCAAATGAGGTATGTGTAGAAAATAAGTGCAATGTACTGAAATGAATAATGTCCGTGTAAAATATATAGAAAGTAACAAAAATGGGGGTGGCATGGTTATATAGCATCGAATAGAATATGGTATATTCTCTTGGTATTGAATTTATTTTATTTTATTTTATTCCTTTATATGTTACCTACTAATATAAGTACGATACATTTTGCTGTCTTCTTTCTTCCTTCTTAATATGCAAATGTGAGGTTGGGGGTAAATAAAAACAACAAAATTCTTAATTTAGTATGAAAATGTGAAACGGGGGGTAAATTTTTAAACAGCAAAATTCTTAATTTAGTATAAAAACGTGAGGCGGGGTAAATTTTTAAACAACAAAATTCTTAATTTAGTATGAAAATATGAGGCGGGGTAAATTTTTAAACAGCAAAATTCTTAATTTAGTATGAAAACATGAGGCGGGGTAAATTTTTAAACAACAAAATTCTTAATTTAGTATGAAAATATGAGGCGGGGTAAATTTTTAAACAGCAAAATTCTTAATTTAGTATAAAAACGTGAGGCGGGGTAAATTTTTAAACAACAAAATTCTTAATTTAGTATGAAAATGTGAGGCGGGGTAAATTTTTAAACAACAAAATTCTTTATTTAGTTAAAAATGAAATAATTAGGAACAGAATCATTAATAATGGGCGGAAAGAGAAAAGAGTAATCAAGAGGTTAGTAGATAGCGATTGACATTTCATTTAAATTTTTGTAGGTTAATGTTGCCTGGAAAGCATGGAGCCGGAATGGAGTTTAACAAGTGAGAAGTGCGGGAAAAGTGTATTTTAAGTTTGAAAATTCGTTTATATCAGTAATTTTTAAAAATATTTATTGAAGCGGCACAAACAAGTAAAGCCGATTATAAAATTAATTAACTCGAATCTAATCAATATAAAAAAAATAAATAAATATTTTATAAAAATATTCAGGTAATTCTCTACAAATGGGGAGCGAGAAGAATTTACAAAATTTCCTCTCAAGTATTTTTATAAGAGAGAAAAAATAAACTTGAAGACATCTTTCCACGTACCCTATTTACATTATTTGAACTATTGTTGTGCGCTCCGGCCTTCTTCAGGTGGTTGGAATGTCGATCTGAACCCTTTATTTCGCTCACTGGGGTAGACTGTTCTAGTTCTATGTGCCATGTCTAATGGATGTCAGTTATCTCCTGTTAATAAAGGGTTCAGTTCGACATTCCAACCACCTGAAGAAGGCCGGAGCGTACAACGGCCGAAACGTTGTGATTAACATGGCGACAAAGATGAGGACAATAATACCTCACCTCAGAAATATCGACATCTTTCCACGTCTTCATCATGATTCGTGTTATAAGTACTGGGCTGAGATTGAAAAGCTCGGGAGAATTATGCCAGTATAAAATGAATAATAATAGCAATTTACTAAATTATACATTCGATTCAGTGGATTTAGGTTACAAATGTACGATGCATTCTAAGACTTTTACTGTTAATAATTCACCTTTATAACTGTATTCAAGGTAGACATGTCGCACACAAGCACATGGATATATTTTGTACATATAGATGTGTCAGATTGTATTTTCTTGTCGTCCCACGCTGGCAAGATGTGACACAAGGTCATTATAATGTGGAGAAGCAGAGTGCGTGCACCCAGGCCATGTCCGTCGGTAGCACTGGCATCGGTATTACTACCGATCCCCGCTCTTTACTGCAGCGTGGTGGGTACTGACGCGGGCAGCTGTTTCCCGAGATCGAGCATCTCTCAATAATATTTTCCGTTGCGCTTTGTCCGCAGGCAGAAACACAACTGAGTGATGAAATGTATAGGGTGCTCGCCACAAAAAAAAAAAAAAAAAAAGAAAAAAGCAGGAAAATTTAGATTTATTGTATGATGAAAAAAAATTAAGTAAATAAAAAAAATTTACTATATATTTTACTACAGTGTAACCCGGATATAAGAGAGTTGTCGGGACCGGAGAATAAGTCTCTTATATCCGGATTTCTCTTATATCCGGGTTTGGTCTACTTTGTTTTATTAACACAGGCTCTAATTTGGGACCAGATAAAATCTCTCTTATATCCGGGTTTATCTTATATCCGGGTTTCTTATATCCGGGTTACACTGTATATCTATCTCTCTCTCTCTCTCTCTCTCTCTCTCTCTCTCTCTCTCTCTCTATATATATATATATATATATATATATATATATATATATATATATATATATATATATATATATATTTAAATAAAAATAAAAACAGAATACTTTAAGGCTCCATGTGATAACTTATTTCACCACAGCCCTTTTAAAGAACCGCGGATCATTTTTATTTAAATTATTAGCTCTGATTTACATAACAATCATAAATATGAATGCTGGGCGTTATTTTAAGAAGTGGGTACAAATGAAAAGATTTGAAATTGACAACTTTTCTCCATTGCACTAAAACAGCCGTTAAACAGTTCTATCTTTTTTTCGTTCTTTCATTTTCTCACTGAAACCAAAATAGCCTCTCTGACCTGATTCGTTTTTCCGCGCAATCAAAACGGAATTAATTAATTAATAATTATATAATTTCTTTCTTTCTTTCTATAATTATAAGATATATAATTAAGATTTATAAGATTATAATTAATTATAATTTTTCTTTCTTTCTTTCTTTCTTTTTTTTCTTTCTTTTTCTCACTGAAATCAAAATAACCTCTCTCATACGTTTCGTTTTTCCATGAAATCAAAACGGAATAGTTCATTATTGATGAGGTATTGGCAGGAGACGTTAAATACTTCTATCTTCTTTTCTTTTCTTTTTCTTTTCTTTTCTTTTCTTTTTTCCTTCTTGTTTTCTTTCTTTTTTCCTTCTTGTTTTCTTTCTTTTTTCCTTCTTGTTTTCTTTCTTTTTTCTTTCTTTCATGCTTTCTTTCATGCTTTCTTGGTTTCTTCCATATTTATTTTTCTCACTGAAACCAAGTGGTGTCCTTTCCCTTCCTTCGACGCGATCAAAACGGAGTAGTCCATTATTTATGAGGTATTGGCAGGTCGTAATGGTCATGCGAACTAACGAAGGGAGAAACAAGCACATTTATAGCGCGGGTACTTTGACCTGGTGTAATGGTTAGCATGCGTGTCTCGCTAGATCAATTACCTCATTGGGTGCTCCATACTTTTAGCCTTGTGCTACGCTTATTAAATCGCTATAGTTATACAAAGGGCAACGTAAGAAAAATGATTAAATTTGACATGGTAGACTTATTCAGTTATATGTATACGTTTGCACGCAAGTATAGGAGTGTGGGTGCGCATGCGTGCATATATACAACTGTAGATGCTCTACATATGTACACTCGTGCTCTGACAGACTGTCGGCATTTGTTTTTTCACATTCAGTTTTTTTTCCCCCTTTTCATGTCTTATTATGTAAAAACTGTCTTTTCTTTTGTTGTCCAGATTTTCTTTCTCAATTCCCCACACTTTTCTTTCAAAAATGATCATCTGGGACTACTTTCCCTCAGTTTTTGTCAATTATTCGATTCACGGTGAGCATATTTCAAGTTCACTTCAACACCTTCCACGCCAGAGGGCATCAGATTTGACTTGGACTTTCCGAACCCGTATTTAGTGAAGGCGGTTGAATAGTATTCTACAAGAAAGATGATTTAGCTCCACTGAATGAGGCTGCCTCTCTAATTAAGTATCAGTGGTTTTGAGATTTTTTGGACCTATCTTCATAGTGTACTTCGTATTTTATTTTATTTTTTATTTTTTAGGCATGTGAAACCCATTAATCACTTCCACTGTCACATTGACTTGAAAACTATTTTTCAAGTGGTGTGAGAGAAAGGGGGAGGCAAAAACGGAAAAGGAAATTTTAAAATACATCAAAATTTTTTCCTTATTCTATTTTGCATTTTCTACTTTTGTTTTTATATCACCTTCATTCATTTCTCGCTCGTCAGAATTATACTCACATATGCGCATGCAAAAACACACATCCGCGAGCATATATATATATATATATATATATATATATATATATATATATATATATATATATATATATATACACACAGAGAGGGAGTTATAGGGTCGATAAATGAAACGGCCAGATATGACCAAGCGCATACGCGTGTGCTAGAGTGCATATGCATACTCGGGCAAGCAAATAAATAATCGTCGCATTTATACATGAGGTGTAAACGTGATGGTGCTGGATGCAGTTATACAGAGCAAAGACATATATTAATTTGTACATATAGGTGTCCCTACGTTTCGGTATCCGACTACAGTTTCGCTGGGTGGTTCCCAGCTCGTCGGGCACAGGATCTAGTTTGTTGGAAGTAAACGAATGGCTCAGGGGAGTTTCACAGCTACGTAACTCGAAAAATAATATTGCTTTAAAGCAACTTTATTTTTTTAATAAAAACTTTATTATTATTATTGTTGTGCTACGTAGCAGTGAAACTCCCATGAGCCATTTGTTTACTTCCAACAAAATAGATCCTGTGCCCGACGAGCTGGGAATCACCCAGCGAAACTATAGTCGCACACCAAAACGTAGATACATGTATCTATACTAATTAATATATATATATATATATATTTTGAACAATAAAAATTATTAAAAAAATTAATCAAAATCTTCAGACATACTGGGTTGTAGATTAATATTCTTATGTTTTTATTATTATTATTTCATTTAGATTCCTCGACTAGTTTCGGCCAACATGGCCATCATCGGGAGAAAAAAATGTTTCTGCTTGCTGTAGCAGTAAACTACAGAAATGAATATATATATATATATATATATATATATATATATATATATATATATAAAGAAGTGATGTATTTTTATTTATTAGTACGATAGATTTTATCACTTTTAATCGTTATTTTTGGAGGATTCCGATATTGGAGTGGACGCTCGAATACTCAGGCCTGTAGACGAAAATATACAGTTTAATAAGGAAACGGAGCGTTTACTCAAATATGGGTTTCCACTAACAATAACGATTAAAAGTGAAAAAATCTGTCTGATTAATAAATAAAAATCCATTACTTTTTTTAGAAATTGCTTTGTCTGTGTTCGGATATGATACCGAGTAGAAATGAACTTTCGAGAATCTGGGAAGGATTTGTGATTATAAGGCACTATTCGGCTTTGCTTGATCGACGAAGTCTTCCGTGGTCGAGTCGGTCTAAAGTACGTGGGATCTAACGACAGTTTATATACATACATAGATACAAATATATATATATATATATATATATATATATAGAGAGAGAGAGAGAGATGTGTATACATATATATATATATATAGAGAGAGAGAGAGAGAGGGGGAGGCATACAGAGGGATAGATAGATAGAGAGAGAGAGAGAGATGTGTATACATATATATATAGAGAGAGAGAGAGTGGGAGGCATATAGACGGATAGATAAACAGATAGAGACACAGAGAGATATGTGTATACATATATATATATATATATATATATATATATATATATATATATATAGAGAGAGAGAGAGAGAGAGAGAGAGAGAGACATACAGACGGATAGATAGATAGATAAGTGTATACGTGTACGGTAAAATACTAATAATTTCGTCCCCTGTCTGTTCTTTTTAGTTTTTTATGCAAACTTATCAGCATTCCCCCAAGTCGAACGAATAATTGTCAGCTGGATTTTCGTTAAACGAATACTTTTTTTTTTGTTTGTTATTACAGGCGCATCATTGATTTTTCCAGTACATCTTTTACTGTGGAAAAAATACAAAACATTTTAAATTTCACACAATGCAAAATTAATTCAGTCATGTATCTCCCATTAATATGTGAATTAAAGTTAATAAGTTAATATTAGTTTCTGACAGTAATGTGGGGTGCATAATTAGTGGTTCTGTTATGAATTATTGTACTCTTTTCACGCGACTTTTGTTGGTCCAGCCAAACGTATAATCCGGCAAATGTGAAATCAACGCTACCGGAAAACCCGTTGTGTGTGCATTAATCCTTTGAGTCCTGCGTCCCTGAATAATTTTAACCCTTCTGCTTGAGCTCCTGGTGTCAAAATTCGCAAATAATTGTTATTTGATGTTTCACGGTAGATATAAGGATAGTTACAAGTGTTTACCTACCGTCCAACCGATGGCTGGGCATTAAGTCATTTTTCTCTAGCACTGTTCAAACGATGGCTGGGCATTACGTCATTTTCCTCCACCACCGCTAAAGCATTGGTCAGGGTGGTCAGAGCTCAAAGAAAGAATTCAATGCGTTATGGGAACTTACCCATAATAATAATGGACTATTCCGGACATTATAAATACTGCGCCTGAAGAGGGAGCAGAGAGTATTATTGGAATAGTACGGGGACTAGTTAGAATTTCATAGAGAATTTGAGGAACTATGGTGGATGTAGTAAGAAAGGTATGGAATAATGTGTTGTTTTGGTGCTAGGACTATTGTTGGTATGTGTGGGTCAGTGTTTGTGACTAGCTAAGTTTTAATTTAAGACAGATGATGACCGTTCTCCCCCAACCCCCCTTTTGGCCTTGTGCCACATTTTGTACTTATGTGCGAATAAATACCGGATTATTGGAATAGTGATACTTGTCGAGACAACATAGTTCACTCTAACCAAATCTGATAGTCATTACTAATACTTCTACTTCTTTGTATATATTTCTGTTTGTAATATATCTGTGTTATTCCATACCTGTGTTCGAGTTATTTCTTCATTGGTTCTACCTTGGACCATCACCGTGGTACAAGGAATTTGAACCATAACACAATGTTATTGAATTATTTAGTTTAACTTTAAAATATTCAATTATCTTCTATTCAGTTATAGAAGACAAAAACAAACAGTACGTACCGAGATTGCAGGACATTTTCCGGCATTACCCGCATTGTACGCGTGCGAGTCTCCACGTTTATTATCGCCTTGTGCGAAACCTTCGCTCAAGATGGTTACGTGAACCAATTCTATTCACTACTTATCAGATTACCCTTTGCCCGACTTTCCACTTAAATCAATATCTCTACTGTGGAATATGTATGTAACGCCATCCATGGTTTCCGCTATCATTTCCAAACTTGATCCCTACAAAACACGTGGATTCGATGGTATTTCAGCAATTGTCTTTAAGAAATGTGGCCCTGAATTCTCCAATCTTCACAATAGTTGCTTTACTGTTTCTTTCTTTCCGGATTGATGGAAGTTCTCTTCTGTGGTTCGTGTTTTAAGAAGTGTGAAGAACAGTCAGATCCTTACAACTATCAAGCTGTCTTCTGTCACTCTTTGGCAAAATACTAGGGGCTCTAATCAACTCCGAATTGGTTATGTATATCACATCGCAGGGACTTCTTTCAGACAAACAATATGGCTTTCATTTCAACTGCCGACGTGTTGACAGTAATTGTTGAAGTGTTTGTCAAGCATGAGACATGAATGGCGAAGCTCTAGCTGTTGCTTTAAATATTTCAAAGGTTTTAGACAGAGTTCTGCTTGCTGATCTTCTTCACAAGTTGAAGGGTTATGGTATATCTGTCGATTTCTATTTTTTTCTTCAATTTTTCTTATCAAACCGCGTAATAAAAGTTGTTTTGAATGGTCACTCCTCTAGACCATTTTGCATTAATGTGGGCGACCCCAGGACCTTATTCTTGAACCCACACTGTTCCTTATTTTCATCGACGACTTTCCAGTTGCCATCAGTTCCTGACTAGGTATACATGCAAATGACACAACTATTTACGCTTGTCTTAATAATACGTCAGATAGCTTTGATAAAATCAAAATGGCAGCTGATCCCGAAAATGAACTACAATCTGTTGTAAACTGGGGTACGAAGTGGCTTGTTAATTTTAAGGGCTCTAAAGCGAAACTACTTTCTATTAAACATTTTAAAGAACCTTTTTTGACTTTTATCACCATGGCTGATACTAACCCACAAAAGAGCAACTCATTGCGTCTTCTTGTTCTATCAGTTTCCACTGAAATGAAGTGAAATGATTATATTGAATCAATTGCTAGGTCTGCTGCTATGAAAGTTGATTCATTACGTCCTGCTAGACAATTTTCTGGCCAGAAATTATCTTGCGCATTTACAAAACTACTATTCGTCCATGCATGCTTTTGTTATGTGTATAGAGAGTCCCACATGACATTCATAGAGTTCAACCACTTGACTGCAGACATTAGGTTTAAAGCTCCGGTTTTCAGTACTTCAACCGTAGATTGTCTAAAAGATAAATAAACTAGTGGATTAGCGCCTTCGTGATAACATAACTGGCTCCTCGCCAGATGTGGATTCAGTTCCTGGCTTTGGTAGTGCTGAATCACTGGAAGAAATCACCAGTTCAAACCATCGAAGCTAGGATCTTCCATACTATGTAGAAACGGTTGACTCATTCCCATTCCCTTCGTATCCCATTGGTAAGGAGGAAGTTTCTCTCACACAGCTTATTACTTTGTAGAACTGACTCTTGAGAGGTTATCCACCCCGATCTCTACAATCGTAATCTTAACAGTTACCTATTCTGCAGGTTCGTGGAGTAATGGATAGCGGCTCGGATTGAGGAATCGGAGAGCCGAGTTCGAATTCCAGTCGAATCCATTACATTCATTTACGTGCTAATACCCATGGGAAAGGTATGAATCCTGTATGGGTAAGTCGTAGGACAAACCGGGTTGGCAACTGGTCTACTGCAGAAAGATATGGTAACCTACTGCGGAAAAAAATCTGCCTCGTCAGTCATGTATCGAAAGATACATGATCGCCTAAGCATGTATCACGCATGGTACATGACTGTCTGACTGAATGATATGTATTTACTTCCTCCATTTACATTTTCATTCAGTAACACTCTATCTTGAGCTACCTTGGGCCTTGTATTTGGTGAACATTAGTATAAAAAAGAAACGATCAGCCGATACAAAGGTGATTAAAACTGGTGAGTACATTTATGAGTTATCTCCCCTTAGCATGGGAAGCTGAATTAGAATAATCTACCTCCATAAATTGAATAGAGTTTGGTTAAAAATTCCGAAAAGGTTACAGAGTTTGACGGCAAATACCTGAAGAGGTCCAGAGGCTACAATGGTCGAAACGTAAATATAACAACCGAAACGTGCATACTGGTTTGGATAGCAGAACATAATTATATTCTGTATTTTATTATATGGATATTTCTTTTCCTGTCCATATTTAGCTTATTAGTTTATTTCAAGCTCGACGAAAGGCAGGAAACCAAATCTCCCTGTGTTATGTTTTAGTTCAAAGTTATTTTCAAGTAAAATGTGTTGTTGATGCAATATAAATGCATGAAGAACTAAGCACAATGTTCCGCTTTTGACAATATTATTTTGCAAGCTGGTATCATCCCAAGCAAAAGCGGAGGTCGTGCGACCGCCAAGCGATTCAAAATCAAACAACGTCTTTACTAAATGAGCAATGGTATACGCCCGTTGTCACCACCTTGTTCATAATCACTGGCAACTGATAATTTACGCTAAAAAAATCAGTGTAATTTGTATTCACATTCCGGCATACTGCAGGGTAAACTTCGTCCAAAGGCATAACGCTTTCGCGGTATTTTATCTTCAAGGGTTATTTTCACTAACTATAATCCTCAGGGCCAATCGCCAGCACCGACAGATTTACATCTCGATTTTCCATTCGAAACGACTCGCTGTTTATCAGATGTTTATGTGCTAAGAGCATGATGGTGGTATAATTCAAGAGGTCAAGGTGTTATATGGTTTTTATATTATGAAAATGACTATGATTGGTTAACAACATCTGGTTCCAACTCAAGTCATTTACATTTGTTTGTTGGATAGATCATTATACAAGAGGTTGTAAGGTTTACATATCTAAGATATGTATCAGAACTTTTCTGATATTCTCCTCAAAGATGAAGGTTAGACTTGAAGCAACAGAAATGTACTTCTACAGAAGGATGCTGAGGATGCCATGTGAGCAACAACGAAGTTTTAGAGAAAATGGAAACAAAAAGAAAACATATTTAACATCAGGAAGTGAGATTTGATGTTTCGAGAGCACATAAGGAAGAAATAGGACTTGAAAAATCATATACTCACAGGATATAATGAAGGCTCGAAAGACAGATGTAAACAGCGCATGGCATACTTAGTAAGCTTTAGTTAATGGATGGCAGAAGAGTGTTTAGGAGAAATAACAGCAAGACAAAATTTATTAAGAGGTACAAAGGACAGGAAGTTGTGGAGAGCGATGATCGCCTGCGTCGTGAGGGGACACGGTACACAAAGAAGAAGAATGTTCCGCCAGCTTTTACCACTGTGTTCAGAAAATGACAATTTTATCTTTTTGTGAGTGTGACAAGGTCTCATCATTCCCCTTTTTAAAATGGCTAGATGTAGGCGTAAGTTGTTTGTTAACAATTTTTCTATCCGACTTCCTTGGGGAGAATTTTACCAGCTTCTTGTTTCACAATCAAATTTGATTTTCAAAAATTTAAATGCAATATCAATAATTCGTAATCTTCTGTCTTTTTAATTCTTGTTCTTTTCTTTTTCTCTCTCTTTAATAGTATTTTCTCTCTCTCCTTAATAGTATTTTCTCTCTCTCCTTAATAGTATTTTCTCTCTCTCCTTAATAGTATTTTCTCTCTCTCTTTAATAGTATTTTCTCTCTCTCCTTAATAGTATTTTCTCTCTCTCCTTAATAGTATTTTCTCTCTCTCTTTAATAGTATTTTCTCTCTCTCCTTAATAGTATTTTCTCTCTCTCCTTAATAGTATGTTTTTCTCATGTTCTCTAACACTCAATAACCCATTGCGTCTTAGTAACTTCATTGCCTTTCTTAGGGTGAAATTATTAAAACAGGGTTTTAGTCATTCAAATTCAAATTCATTAATATCAGATTCTCTCGCTGTGGCGAAAGACCACCAAAATCATCTGGTCCTTGGATTCGTGGACATGTGTGACCCCACCAAATGTATCATCTAGGGAAAGCTTTGTTGCCATCACGGCACATATATATATATATATATATATATATATATATATATATATATATATATATATATATATATATATATATATCCGATGCGATGAGAACGAAAGTAATATATAAATTCCAACGTTCGCAGCGTTAATTCAAAATACAAGGTGCGATGGATAAATTGTCGTATAAATGATGCTAAAATGAAAATAACACTGATTTCTCATTTTAACAGATATACTTACCAAAATTACACACAAATATTTTGAAATACTAAAGAGTAAATTTATTCAATAAAATCGGCATTGGCTTCAACCACGGTTTCCGGACGACTTCGGAATCTCCTGCAACTCTTCTGGGCAGTCTGCTTGTTTAAGTTGGTGAATAACACCATAATTCTTGCCTTTAGTTCATCTTTGGTATTACAAGGAGTTTTGTTGGTCTCTCACTCAACTGCGCCTCCCACATAATAATCAAGGGAGCTGCAGTCTGGAGATTTAGGTGGTCAGATGTAAGGGGTGATGTGGTCGCAGAAATTGTCGGACAGCCATGACTGGATTCTCCTGCTTGTGTGACATGGTGCACAGTCCTGTTACCAGGCATAGTGTCTTCTAGCAGACACCCTCTTGACCCAGGGCAGCACTACTTCCTCAAGGCACTTGATGTAGGCCTTCTGAGGCCACTGCGGGAAGATGAATGGAGGCATAACGTCGCCATCACTAGTGATCACTTCAAAAAGCATTAAACTCATCCAACTCTTTCCGAGTCCTATGCACTGTCCTGAGATTGACACTCAAGTAGTCAGAAATGTTCGTATTGGAGCTTCCGGTGCGAATGCCAAACAGTACAGCATGCCATTTCCAAATTTCTGACGAAGTGAATTACGTCATTGTGCTCTTTTTCTCACAGATGGTACCCAACTGACCCTACTATCCTGTGCAGACGACAAAATCAAAAACAAACAACGCGCATGCACGAAATTAAAATATAAAATGGTAACAATATACCTATGGCACTCTGTAGATAGATAGATAGATAGATAGATAGATAGATAGATAGATAGATAGATAGATAGATAGATATGGGTATATAATATATTATAGAAAATGGAAAACCGCAAACATTATTGTCACTAATCAAAATAACCACGTCAAATTTAAACTCGCGATGGTCAATATAATCTACTAAATTCACTCCCAGTACAAGACTGTGTTTCTTGCCAGAAATCAATCACCTATATCGAACATACTGGCACCTTCTTGAGTAGGCGCCTCACATGTCACTTATTAGATCAAAGTGCTATAAAAATCATCTATCAACTTACAAGAACCCTTAAAGAAAATTCTGGTCAAAAACACTAAAAGTCTATATAAATCAGAGTACCGGTAACATTTCGCTATTGGGGAGGCTCTGTATCTTAAACATCTCTCTCCTACTCTCAACCTTACCTTATTCAACAGTGGAAATGAAGAGTTAAAGATGGTTTTTTTGAATATAGAAAAATGCTCAAACGAAATTCCAGTCGCGCTCAGCACACAAAGGCTTCTTAAAGAATCAAAACATGGGTAAACAGCACCGAAAACAAAACTCTATTGGAAATGGCTAAAGAAGAGGCCGAAAGCGCTTCGGACTATGGGAACTTTCTGTAATCCCTAAAAATTTTGTACTCCTACAAAACGGAAAAACGTAAGGATGCTGAAACTAAACAAAAATGAATTAAATCTTCCTCGTTTGCTATATTTAATAAAAGATGTTTAAAAGAAAGGTTGCTGTCTATATATATATATATATATATATATATATATATATATATATATATATATATATATATATATATATATTTAAGCTTATCACCCCAAGCAAGGCTGGAGGCCACTAGCACGCATGGGGTTACAAAAGGTTTAGAGGAAGAGCAGATAGGAGTGGTAAAGGAGAGGATGTGGCGAAAGATAGTGGATCGATCAAGGCAAGGGGATTACAGAAGATTTGGAGCGAGAGCAGATAGGAATGAAAGGTGAAAGGATGTGGAGAAGGGAAGTGGATAGACCAAGGCAACTGGAGATGTCGATTGACGTTACACTTAAATAGTTGGAGATTGTATTTGTCAGGGAAACAGGAATAAGGAATATATATATATATTCAGAAATTCGAAGAAAATCAGGTCAATATGACGGTAAATAAATGTATAAATTCAAAGAAAATTTGATGAAAGGAATACAAGACGGTGTCCTCAGTGTAACATTTCATAGGGTTTTATATAAAGAGAAAAGAAAAAAAATTCTCATTACGTGTCCCAGAAATTTCAGCTGCCTCTTCCCGATGTTAATTTTAAGTATCACTTAATTATTGCAAATATTTCTTGAAGAAACTATGCGTGCCGCTTGGTAATGACTCCACAGCACTGAGATGTGCAGCGAACAGATTGCCTTCTGGTCAGTCAGACGGAGATATATTTTTATGGTTTTCTTTCATGCCTTCTCTCATTCTATATACCTAACATTTACGTGTGTACATGATAAATTTAAAGAATTATTTGAAAAATTTGCAGACATATATATATAAATAGTACACACAAATAAATAAAATATATATATATATATGTTTACATTGGTGCTATTACATATTCACTGAAAGGAGAGGGGATGCTGAAATTTTAAATATTTTTCTTTCTTCATAAGTTTTTGTTATATATTCTAGCCATTTTAATTTAATTTTCTTTTTCTTCTGTTTATATTTTTTCACGTTTGTTCAACGTAAACACCATTTTAGTTCGATGACGTAACGCGTCGCACGAAAGTTTTTTCCATTTTTTTCATTAATTTTTCTGCACTCGGGTCGGAGTCGCGATCCGTCTTGGACTCAAATTATGTGAGCGTCACAGATGCAGATGTGGAGCCTCCATCGAGTTTGGTTTGCATCCTCTCTCCTGTCGTCGTAGTGCCGGCCACTTTCCACGGCATGCAGCAATTAACGACATCATCAAAAGAGGTTTGGATGCAGCTGGGTTCCCTTCCCAAATCGAACCCGTAGGCCTCGACCGTGGTGATGGAAAGCGGGCGGATGGCATTACCATCTTCCCTTTTAAAATGGGTAAGTCGTTGATTTGGGGTGCGACCTGTGCAGATACATTTTCGGCCGGTAATTTGATCAGGTCCGCGGTTGAGCCGGGTTTCGTCGCCCGAGACGCAGAGATAAAAAAAAATAGCTAAATATTCTTCTCTGGCTGATAGATTTTTTTTTTACTCCTGTGGCAGTGGAAACTTCAGGAGTTATTGGCCCTCGTTCGATGGTGTTCCTTCGGAGGATTGGCGCGATTGCGTCTCGATTAAGGAACGAGCCTCGTAAAACGGAGTGGCTCTTGCAGCGTGTCTCACTGGCGACGGTTCGAGGTAATGCTTTCTCCATCATAGCGGCTGGCAGAGGATAGAAAAAATTGTTTATAGTTACGTTGTTCTGGAATTGTCATCATTGGTCGACTGAACTTGCTTTGTTTCAATGACTTTTGTTTTGTTATTATTAGTTACTTTGTTCAATAAATACATTACCGATAAAAAAAAATTTTCTCATATTGTTCTGATTTTCTTTCTTTCTTTTTTTTTTTGTTCCTACACTCCAAGCAAGACTTTAATGATAAGAACGGACAATAAAGGAACTGAGATCAAGAAAATAGATGGCGATTGTCGTTGCGTTCAATGTTTGGAAGATTGTAGATGGCTAGAAAGCAAGAAACTGGAAGAGATTTCGACGGATTTTGAGAAGTGCGAGAAAAAACTATTAGAATAGAGATTAGGGACGCATCTAGCTAATTCAACAGTAAAACGTTGAGATGGAGTTGCCAAACGAGCAATGCACTTAAATTCATGCTATCGAGGCACCAAAGAGGAAATCTCATCAGAACAATTGGCATGGAAATGTCTGTAGAAAAGACATAGAAAAGCTACATCACGGCGGTAGAAAAGATGCCAAGTCTATTACATTAGTTCTTTCTTTTGAGTTTGTCAAGAATCTCGTGATATATTGTAAGAGCACCAGACCCCATCAGTTTCTCATGTATATATATATATATATATATATATATATATATATATATATATATATATATATATATATATATATATATATATATATATACAAGTATAGGATTGGTGTATACAGAATAAATTCCAATAACCAAAAATACTATTCTTAAAAGAGTGCTCAATACAGAGTAGACCAAATATAATTTATTCTAAAATTATAAAATAAATATATTTATGTTATAATTATATAATTATGTTATAATTATAACATAAACATATTTATGTTATAATTTTCGAATAGATTACATATATATATATATATATATATATATATATATATATATATATATATATATATATATATATATGTATATATATATATATATATATATATATATATATATATATGTATATATATATATATATATATATATATATATATATGTACTCGACACTCCCATCGAATTCGACGTATGAGGGTCAAGTAGATCAGTTACTAGGAACCGAAAGCTCGGCACCGTCACATGAGATCTAATTATAGTGGTGAAGGTTTTGTGCAGAACCATCCAAACTTTTCAAGGACCGAATACAGAGGTCTGGTGCACTACGTGCCACAAGGTCACCAAAAGACCCTACGCAGGTCTTGAATTCAGAGTTGTCCTTCTCCTAGATCAGTCATCATGCAAGGCGAAAGAACCCAGTCTGTCTTGCTATATAGAGGGAGAAGAGGATTCATACCTTTCTCAAGGTAAAGTAAGGAATTCGACTGGAATTCGAACTTGGCTTTCCGATTCCTCAGTCCAAGCTACTATCCATGACTCCTGCCTGCCTGCCTGCCTATCTATCTATCTATAACAACTAAATAAATATATAATTAGGCAACTAAAAAATAAAAACAACTTGTTTACATACGCACTCACTCTTCTCCCCCTCTCTCCCCCTCTGTATATATATATATATATATATATATATATATATATATATATATATATATATATATATATATATATGTAGATAGATGGATTTAGTAGGTCGGTTAATAAAATTTGAGGAATTAAAAACCAACAAAATGATAACTATTTTGGCAATTGAAGCACGGGAAGAAAGATTTTAAAATTGGTATTTTAGGACACGCCTGTGTTCTTTTTCAACGACACGAGGAATACACATAGAAGTGGGACTTACTCTTCCGAGGAATGTCGGTGTTATTGGTTAGATGGTGCCCTGTAGGCCATCTTTCGTTTTAATCATATATATATATATATATATATATATATATATATATATATATATATATATATATAGAGAGAGAGAGAGAGAGAGAGAGAGAGAGAGAGATGACATTTTAGAAAAACATATACTTTGACATGTTTCGCCGATGAACTGTCATCATCAGAAAAATAAATTAACGAGACAAAACATCATTCGCGGTAAGCGGTTGAACACTTGATTTTTTTTATTAGCTTGAGTCATAAATAAAATCGGACTTATATAAATATATATATATATATATATATATATAGAGAGAGAGAGAGAGAGAGAGGGAGGGAGGGAGGGGGAGAAGTGTGAGTGTGTATGTAAAAAAAAATAAGTCCAATTGTATTTTATTCAATTATATATTCATCTTTATGTTCAGTGACTTCTTGTCACTTATTAAACCACTCTTCCATATCTTTCGAGTTACATTATTCAGGTTTTGATGTGAAATGTTATCGACCAATTCTTGAATCAGGTTTTCATGATAGAAAATCTTCGCCATCAAAGCGTTTAGTTGCGATCAAGAAAGGTAATAATCTCTCTGTCAGATGAATATGGCAGATCGACCGAATTCTAAAATTTATTCCCGTGTTATTCATATTGTATGCAGTATTGCATTGTTATAGAGGAGAAAAACATTTTTCTTATTGAAGAGCGCAGGACGCTTTTCGACACGTTGCAGCTGCTAAACTTATAAATGTGTATTTAGTGTTTCATTGCGTTTTAAGAACTCTAAATGAATAATACTCCGACGATATCATCACCCGCACGGCATTAACTTTCTCGTGTGAAGCTCAGATTTTGGCTCGGTCGTGGAGGTGTATCCTTGTCAATCCAATGCTTTTTAAGTTGAACATTGTCGTATGTAAACGTTTTTTATTACCTCTTAAGATACATTTTAGGATGATACATTTGTCATTACAATAGGTTCCCCAAAACGGAAATTATTGACTCAAATTAATACTTAAACTTTAGATTCTTTAATTATACATTAAACTTGCATATTCGGATTTTGTTTTGTCTTTTCCATATTTTTCATCATATACATATATATATATATATATATATATATATATATATATGAAAGTGGATATTGATGTCAACTCCGATAAGCGACAGTCTGTTTCATGTTTGAACGCAATCTTCAGGCCCTGTGTATCGGTCGATTGCTCGACTGTTTATGTATGCTGGTCAATGGGGCATTATGGGTAGCAATGTCAGATACTTCCTGTTTATTTCATTATCCTAAATGTTATTGGCTCGGCGGCAACGGTTATATTTCATAATAATTTTCTTTTTCTAGACTAGAAATAATTGTCGGTTAGCATGAGGTTATTTGTAGCTACTGCATAGTGTTGTTTGTTAACTTTTAACCCATTATTTTTTCATTAATTACTCCGGATATTTTGTATTAATTTTTGCGGATTATTATTTAATCCACTTAGTGGCGGTTATGCGTGCATTCGTCGTTTCTTAATTTGTATATTATTTATTTACTTAATTTGTTAATTTTATTTTATTCTGGCGAAAGTTATTTTGTTTAGTTTAAAGTTTTCGCTTTGTCAAAAGTATATTAATTATCTGCGTTGTATATAGTGCATATATTTGAATTTTCTTGGTAATGTTTTACAATGTATTCATTTTTAGATTTTGATTTTTAAGTAAAGAAGAAAAGAATTGTTTTCGTGTCTGCATTTTGACAGAAGTTTTTATCGTTTATTTAGTAATTGGTATAGGCCTTGGAAAGAGATTATAGCTATTTTCTCCTCCAAACAAAATTTGAAATTTTGGATTTATTTTTGTAGGCTGATGCTGTTTTCCTGAATTTGTATGATATTTTTGGTTTATTTTGTTTTTTGTTTTTAATTTTCCACATATATTTCGAAAGAGATATACTGTTCGCGTATTTACTATTTGTAAAGGATGTTTTATATGCGTAGTTTCTCTGTTTTCAGGGTTTTTCAGTTACTCCTATGTATATTTTTCTTTGATATCTGCTGTTTTTACAGCGGCTTAGTATAGTATATTGTTTTGCAAGCAAATGCAGTTTAAGGAATATTTGTTCTTTGCTCTGCAGTTACAGATGGGTTTGGTTTGTGCGGGTGATTTTTTATTATTTTACTGTTGTGCCTTTTGTTGTGCTATGTTCACGGTGCTATGTGGAGTAATCTTATACTCAACCAATAATCTGGACGACTAAAGTATGGTAGCTGTTCTCTACTCTGACCTTGCTCTCACAGTTCAGAGCTTGAGTTGCCTTGTGGGTGATGAGCTATTTCCACCCTACAATCCCTTTCCTATAGACAAAAATTGGCTGCCCCCACCCCGCTACTCTATCGCTATATTCATGGTAGATGTTCAAGCGAACTACAATGCTTGGTTCTAACAGTCCAGACCATCACAGGGAGGACCCACCAAGTCACGTACGCTGAATCGACTCATTCCCGTTTCCTTCATATTCCACTGTTGAGGAGAAATTTCCACTCAAACAACGTCTTCTCCAGAACTGTTGCATTTAGAGAATGTTTCCCCGATCAATACAGTATCAATATATTTTTCAAGTTTAGTGTCAACAGTTATCTATCCTACATATCCTCATAAATTGCCCCTCTTGGTCCCTCTCTGTACACTCTTACAATAACCTCGTTTAGTATCTCTATACCTTGAGCAGCTCTTGGGCCTTGTATCAGGTAAGCGATAGTTAAAAACATAAATACAACAATCATTATTTGTTGCCTGCGAAAGTGGCATGTTTTCATTGCTCTCCAAATATATGCTGTCCTCTTTATTTTTCTTTCTATTTCTATTCCTATCCATCTTCTTTTTCTTCTTCTTCCTCTTCTTCTTCTTCTTCTTCTTCTTCTTCTTCTTCTTCTTCTTCTTCTTCTTCTTCTCTGTATCTGCCTGTCTACCTCTATCTTAGAAAAAGTCTCTTCTTCTTCTTCTTCTTCTTCTTCTTCTTCTTCTTCTTCTTCTTCTTCTTCTTCTTCTTCTTCTTCTTCTTCTTCTTCTTCTTCTCTGCATCTGCCTGTCTACCTCTGTCTTAGAAAAAGTTTCTTCTTCTTCTTCTTCTTCTTCTTCTTCTTCTTCTTCTTCTTCTTCTTCTTCTTCTTCTTCTTCTCTCTGCATCTGCCTGTCTACCTCTATCTTAGAAAAAGTTTGTCTCAAGATCAATCCCTCGTGCATCCGCCTTGGCATATGACAACGCGAATTCATCCCCCCACTTCTAAGTACCTGAAAGATGAATAGGTACATATTTCTCCCCGTCTGGCTTGCAATAACAACTTTTGTGCATCCTGAGTGAGAATTGAATCCCAGCTTTTCTCAAACCATCATTTCTCAAACCAATATTTTACCACTTCATTTATTCCCGCGAATACTTTTTTGTGGCAACTATTGTGAAGATGTGTATGTTTTTGTTACGGCTGTTTTTATGGCGGTGGTGGCCACTATATACGTTGAGGAGATTATGAAGGTAATAAGAATGATTGGTAGCAGGGAAGGTTGTTGAAGTTGGTGGAGAGGTGACGTGAATATTTCCTTTTTATGGGTTTTCTGTCATTCAATGGCTAGGTATTGTGCTAAGATATATTTATTTCGTTCTGTTTGCAGGAAATCTTTATGATAGGTACCGAATCCACATGACAAGAATTCTTGAAGGAAAATCGATGAACGTGACCGCTGGAAAAGTCAGCACACACAGGGGCAGGAGTAAGCAAATAAGAACGTGAATAAATCTACATAGGTGGATGTAGATAGATAGATAGATAGATAGATAGATAGATAGATAGATAGATAGATAGATTGGTTAGTTGGTTGGTTACTTGGGTATTGTAAATTTTGCATATACAAAGAGGCAGGTATTTAAAACCTGAGGACAATCTCTACTGTGGGATTGCCTACCTGAAACAGAGAATCCGAATTCTTGCCTTTGATCTCAACTCAGTTAATAGCGACTGCGGCAAATTTACGACTGTTTCAATAATCAACTAAATACACAGATAGCTATTAAGTTGTTCATGGTTCTTGAAAATGACTGAAACGTTCGAAGGTACTTGAACAAATAGCAACACAAATATGAACTTCGGAAAGTTTATCCACTGTCTTCCTGAATACTCTTCTCTTTTTCCTGCTCTTTCATGATGTTTTCTGTTTTCTAATTCTTTCACACCCAGAGACACCGAATGTCTAAGTGAATTTACTGTGTGTGTGTGTGTGTGTGTGTGTGGAGAAAGAGAGAGATAGAGAGAGAGACAGTGACAACAATCTATCTCAACCACCATTAAAAATTGGAGCCAACATATTACTGAAACTACTTTCAACTTGTACTATCGAAGTTCCATTCTTTGTCTACAAAAACAACATATATATACAACACGATGGGGCTTCCATGGGCACAGTTCTGTGTTCACCTTTTAGTGACTTTTATATGGCTAACCTTGAAAATAATATATATATATATATATATATATATATATATATATATATATATGTACAGTGTAACCCGGATATAAGAGAATTGTCGGGACCGGAGAAGAAGTATCTTATATCCGGGTCTGGTCTATTATATATACATTAACACAGGCTCTAATTTGGGACCAGATAAAACCTCTCTTATATCCGGGTTTCTCTTAAATCAGTGTCTCTTATATCCGGGTTACACTGTATATATATATATATATATATATATATATATATAAAGGTGAACATAGAAGTCAACAATTAGAGGCGAAAGTCTGTTTCATGCTAGATGCAATCGTCAGGCCACGAATGATGTTATATAGATAGCCGAGAAAAATAACAGCATATATATATTTACACACGCTCTATCTCTGATATTGAGCACTTTAGCCCCATAAATATAGCACATCTTAAGACTATATTTCTTCATATACATATATATATATATATATATATATATATATATATATATATATATATATATATAGGGTTATTTGAGGATATATTATGTTCTATTTGATTTATATTAAAATTTGTAATAGATCACCTTATTTCTTCATCAACAATGTAGTTTGGAAAGTCATCATTAATAAGAGTTTTTTTAGTTCAGTGCATATTTTTTTGTGAATGATTTAACTTTAGCGCGGTTTATTATATTTTGTATGATAGCTATTTTGTAGTTGTTAGGACATTTACCCTCATAATTAAGATTTTGTATTTGTACAGATTTCTATAGTATACACGAAATTGTGCGAAGAAAGAAAGAAAGAAAGAAAGAAAGAAAGAAAGAAAGAAAGAAAGAAAGAAAGAAAGAAAGAAAAGAGATGGTCTGTGTTTGTCAGCATTTTTGGAGAGATTATTTAATAATTGTATACTTTTAAAATACCCTACGGGAGCCAAGAACTGCAAAGATAAAAAAAAAATCTCTTGGTTTTCATATTACACATATATACGTAGTTTATATCGATCTCTCAAACTTCTCATCGATTTACTCCTTTCTAGATAATTAATAACTAACACTGAGCGTATGTCAGCGGACTCTGATCATATATTCTGTCTTATTTTGAAGCATCCCTTATTATACAAAAGCCTTTTTAAGTATTGCACAGTTCTTCCTTTTTACTCGTCACCCTGAACACCAACAGATTATGGTCGGTCACTTAAAGCATCTGAATAAACGCGTAGTATTAGATTATTGTTGAAGTATATTTTTTTCTTTTGTAGGTGCCCGGGTTGGAATAAGATGGGAAGCACTATTAATGGAGTTGAAATGAATGGGCTCTTGAGCATATGTTCAATATTCTTATCATTTGGATGGACAAGAGAAAAACGTATGAACAGCCAATTGCGGGAATAGAAAAAAAAATGGCCGTCATGAAAAATGTGAGAATAAGGTTGGAGAACTTGAAAATGGATATAATATGAATTGACTTTGGATCAGGTGAATATCGGAGAGAAAGGAAGAACACAGAAAAACAAAAAATAAAGCAAAAAGCTGTTAAAAGATGAATGAAAACATTTAAAAAAGAATGAGAGTAAAGCAAGAAAGAATACTGAGATAAGAGAAAACAAAATAAAAGAAAGAATGAACCAACGAAAAAAAAAAAGAAAAGAAACAAACAAGCAAAGAGTTATCACGAATAAAGTAAAGAAAACGAAGAACAAATTAAAATAAAAACGATCCTAATAAAATTAGAAAAGTATGTGGTTAGAAAGATAGCCTTTATAAATAAGAATGTGATTGAAATATATGAAAAAAGTAATAAAATTAATAGAGGAGAGAAACAAAGAAAACGAAGGAATGTACCAAACGATGTTAGATAAACTAAAACAAAATGACCAGGCAAAGCAGGGAAATAAAGATAAATATAAAAGTATAAAATATGAAAGAAGATGAAACAAAACGAAAGATAGCAGAAGAAAGGTAATGCTTAAAAAGAAGACGAAGAGAGAAAAAAATAAAAATGAAGAAAAAATACAAACAAATAGGAATAGAACAACTAAGAAAAGTAAATCCGAGGAGAGAAAAAAGGCACTGAGAAATATCAAGTTAATCGCTGAATGACAATCTACACGTAAAAGATTTAAAAGGCCCAGCCAGACAAAACAAGACAATAAATGATGCTCACAAAGAATATCAAAAGATTCGAGTGGGAAATGGTACGAGCGAAAAAAGCCGGAAAAACAAGACGGCCGTGTGCGTGAATATTTTGGATAAAGCCGAGGGCGTGAATGCTAAAAAAAAAAAAGAAAGAAAATAAATAAATAAAAATATAGTTAGATAAAATAAAATAAAACAGCTATGTGTTGTTAAATTTGTGGTTAGCACTTGTGTACGATATTAATGATGGCCGTCGAATTGAAAGACGATTTTCCTTTTCCTCTGCAGCTTCCGGAAGTCCGGCAAGTTAGCTTCCGGGAAGATGTGCAAAGAAACTATTCAAGACGTTCGGCTGCTATTATCATTTGTTTGGAGGTGGGTAAGGGTTTGAAAGGAAGAGATGAGATAGCTCGTTATCTTACTCGCCGTCGCTACCAGCATCTCTCTTCACTGAAAGAAGCAAAATATTATTCCTCGCGTCAAAAGGCAACACTATTTGTTGTTTTCATTTATTATTCTCACCAGCCACCCATTTTTAAACTTTTATGACGCCATCTATCATGGCTGCTCCCACAAAGACGCTACGCGTACGCTTGTACCTTGTTCCGCGTCGATCGGTTTTACACCCATGAAGGTTATGGGGATATATTAGTTCCGGCCATAAATGCAAAAGAACGGGAAATAACTGGAAATTACGGGAATCATGCGCACACACAATTCTAATAGGATCTTTTTACTTTTAACTCTTCTTTCTCTAGCGCACACACACATATAGACACAAAAACTCTCTCACGTTTTCATACACGCTCTATTTTTTCTCTATTCCACTGTCTCGCATTTAGTCTTTCTATCTGCAGAAAAAGAGAGACTGAGAATGAAAGACAAAAAGAGACTGAGAATAAAAAGGAGAGAGAGAGAGAGAAAGTAAGGGAGAAAGAGAGTGAGAGGGAAAAAGGAAAAAGAGAGTGAAAGAAAGAATGTCTGTCTTTTCTTTGGCATTATTTTCTACTCTTTTTTCTTTCTTTCGTTGTTCCTTTATTTTTCTATCTCAGCACTTTATATCCTTTTCTATCACTCCTCACTTTTCATATAATATCAATCACCTAAGTCACAAATTTCGTATTTGTATTAATCTAATAACCCCATATATACGCGTGCGTGCGCGCGCGCGCGCGTGTGTGTGTGTGTGTGTGTGTGTGTGAATCGTTTTATAAATAGAAAGTTCTGATTTCTTGAACTTTTCACTTTTTTCATATCATTCTTTTTATCTTTTTCACTCTCTTTTTTGTTCTTATTTTCTCCCTTTCCGCAATATTTATTTATCTTTTACTTTTCCTTTCATGTGTCTCTTTTCCCCATAAATTCAACACTTTTCTTTGGATGCTGGAGCAAGTATTACTAAAAACAACAAAAGAAAGGTAACCTTGCTGAATCAAGATCTCTTACGCCCTGGCACATAGAAAGAAAGAGTCTCTCTTTATCTCCGCTCTCTCTCTAAATTGTCATTCCTGATTATTTCTCTTCCTTTCATTTTCTCTGTTTCTTGCTCTCGCCTCTCTTTCACTTACATATTCTTTTTCTTTCTGTACATTCATATATATATATATATATATATATATATATATATATATATATATATATATATATATATATATAAAGAGAGTGAGAACAGTAAATTATCTTTCTCTCCTTAGAGAGAAATAATTGACTGTTTCTCTTTGACAATATTACTTCACAACTTCATTTTTAACTCACTATTTCTGTCTGCCCTTTTCTTCTTTATCGCTGCCTGCCTATCCTCCTCCCTCTCTACCATTTCTTCTCTCTTTCTTTCTCACTGTGCGTTTCCTCTCTTTCTCTCTCTCACTCTCGGCCTTTCAGCTATCTCGCTTTCTCTTTTCTCCCCTCTCTCTCTCTTTTTCCCTCTGTCCATTTTCATCCTCATCTCTCTGTGCCTTTTCGCCTCTGTTTTCCCCTTTTCTCTATACTACTCCCCCCCTCTCTCTCTCTCTCTCTCTCTCTCTATCTATCTATCTTCCTTTTCCAACTTCTGTTTCTTAGTCTTTCTTTTTTTGTCTCTCTAACTGTCTAGTTTGTCTTTCATTTATCCATTCGGTTTTTTTTCTTTCTCTCTCACTTTCTTTTTCTCTTTCTGGCTGTCTGTCTATGTCTTTGTAAGTTGTGGAGAAAAAGGCTCGTCTTTCGTTTGCACTGGTCCGACTCTGTAACCAGTGCCGCGACGACCGCGACCTCAGCCAACGTAATTAATCATTCGACCTTGCTGACCACTAATCTCTCTTGGTTGCGAAGTTGCTATTTCCGTTGCTGACGTCACAGGTGACCTCATGAATTCGTTTCACCATTCCTCGACTTCGGATGAGTTGTGAAAGATGGGGACGGGAGACAGAGGCCAACGTATCATTCACGGTTGTTTTGTCACGGTAAATACGCGAAAGCACTGGCACTGGGAAGGCGTTAGGTTTCAGGAATTTGCTGAGGTGATGCATCAATTTATTTTATTTTGTTGTCTGTAAGAGCAAGCGACAATAATATTCATAATGTACGAGTCCAATTTACAGCTTTGAACAAGTCCATTTTGCTTGCTCTTGGTCTGTTTTTGCCTTCGTCGATAATGTATAGTTTACCAATGGACAATATTATCAATGGTAATGTCATCGGCTTTTGTTAAGTCAAATCGCAATGTTCAGTTGAAATTCTATCATTTCTTTTGTGCATATGTGTTTGTACTTCTGTCTTTGTCGAAAAGAACCCCACCTCTCTCTCTCTCTCTCTCTCTCTCTCTCTCTCTCTCTCTCTCTCTCTCTCTCTCGAACACACACATTGAATTTGTAGGTCTGATGATTTGGATCGTGATTACGATTCCAATGTAATAAATTATAACCATGAAATATTAGTGTTTGAGCCTTTTATATTATATTATATTCTTACTCTGTCCTGGACATTGAGTTCTACCTGGATTCTATCCTCTTGGGAATTCATATATATATATATATATATATATTATAAATTAATAGATTTAAAATATGGTTTTACCGCTACACAGTGATGACCATGTTTCAGAAATGGAAGCTAAAGCCCCTGAATTTAATTTTGTTATTAAACCAAAGACATTAGTTCCATAAGACCACAAACCAGATTTCGAGGCTAATCCAACTACAAGGATAATTAATCCTACAAGACCAGATATAGGAAAAATTAGTAAAATGATCCTTGAAAGGATAAATAAACAAATCAAAGATAAAATAGGCCTCAAACTTTGGATAAATACCGAAGACGTGATAAACTGGTTCACCTGTATAAAAGCAAAAAACAACTGTACACTAATGCAGTTCGATATTGAAAATTATTACCCATCAATATCTAAAGAACTGTTCTTGAATGCGTTGGACTTTGCCACCCAGTACACGGATATTACTGAGGATGAAAAGAACATTATATTAAATGCGAAGAAATCGGTACTGATCCATAATGGTGAGCAATGGGTAAAAAATTCATATGACCACTTTGACATCACAATGGGATCACTAGACTCAGCTGAGTCTTCTGATCTTATTGGTCTTTTTATTTTATACAACCTAACAGCGCATCGTGATATTGATTCAACTGACATTGGTCTATACAGGGACGATGGTCTCATGGTTATTAGGAATTCTACTAACTTCAGAATAGACAAAATTAGAAAGGCATTATATAAAGAATTTAAAAGCATGGGTTTAAAAATTACCGTTAGCACTAAAATTAAAAAAGTTAACTTCCTTGATATAACATTAGATTTAAAGAACAATACATACACACCTTATAAAAAACTCAATACGAATCCTGTATATATACACCCTAAATCAAATCACCCCTCATCTATAATTAAACATATACCTTTATCTGTCCGAAAAAGAATTAGTACAAATTCAGCAAATGACAAGATTTTCGACGAACATATTAATTTCTATAATAAAGCTCTAAAAGATAGTGGCTACAAAAACCTAAAACTAACTTATATTAAAAATGAAAACGGTAAACATAGGAAAAACAGAAGCAGGAAAATAATTTGGTATACACCCCCATACAACCAAATGGTAAAAAACAAATTGGGACAAAAATTCCTTGAATTAATACTCAAGCATTTTCCCGGTGGAAGTAAACTTAGTACCATTTTCAATAGAAATACACTAAAATTAAGTTATAGCTGTACTGATAACCTAGAAAAGATAATTAAGAAACATAATACTAATATCTTAAATAAACACTTATACCAGAACCAAAAAATTGTAGACAAGGGAAAAATACAAACAACAACTAATGAGGGTGAACAAAAATTATGTAATTGTAGAAACCCTCAAAACTGTCCTTTACAAAATAAATGTTGCATAGAATCAGTAGTATACCAATGTAATATATCTTCTGTTGAAAATCCTGAAAACATAAAAATTTATATAGGTTGCACTAGCCATGAGTTCAAAAAGAGGTTCTACCAACATCAATCCTCGTTTAGGATAAATAAGTATAAAAGTCAGACATCTCTTTCGAAGTACTTTTGGCACCTAAAAGAATCCAATAAAACACCTACAGTGAAATGGAAGTTAATAAGAAGAGCTAGAATATGTAGGTCATTAAATGACCCATGTCCTTTATGCATACATGAGAAACTATATATTACTAAGTTTATAAAAAATAAAAATTTACTGAATCAGAGAAATGAAATAGCTATTTTTTGTCGTCATTGCCAAAAGTTTTCTTTAAATAATCTTTAAATAATCTATAAAAAAAAAAAAAAAAAAAAAAAAAAAAAAAAAAAATTACCTGATTATTATACATACTCATATTTGATGGGTATAAATAATTTTAAATAATGTAGATAATTATATTACATTTACTTGGTTTATAAAGAAATATAGCCGATTAAAATTAAAAAGTTAAATTTGAAAGTAGAATTTTAAAAATGTTTTAAAATTGAAATTAAATAAAACAGATTCTAACCTAAATATCTTTTAAAATTGTAATTAAATAAAACGTACTCTAACCATAACACCTCTCTCAAAGCAATTCAAACACTGGAAAGAATCCAAGTGAACACCGAAAGTCATGTGAAATTAATAAGTTAGAATATAATATTGAACATTAAATGTCCTTTATACATACATATATACATTTATAATACTAAGTTTATTGAATTAGTGAAATAATTTAACCACCTTTGCCGTCAGTGTCATAAAGTTTACATAAAATAAAATAAAATAAAATAATATTTACTTATACTCGATAAGAATAAATAATTTTAAATACTGTAAGTAATCCTAATACATTTACTTGGTTTTTAACTAGAAGTATAGTATATCAAATATTAAAAATAACTTTTTAGAAAGGTGGATAAAACATATTCTAACCTAAACAGTCCCTCAAAATCTTTAAATATACAAATAGAAATAATACCATAAGAATTTTTGCCGTTAGAAATAAACCCAGATGACATGAATTTAGCGGATGTCAGAATTTGTTAAAAGATACATCCCTACCCATCCCTAAACATAGCCCCGCTTTCAAATGTAACTATTAACTGAGACAACGAAAATTAAAAATTGAACCCTCTACCACCCCTTGTCTAGATGAATGGATTTATCGGTAACCTTGGAAACCCTCAAACTATGAATCTTTCCTGTGCCGTTAACAACCGTAAATTTTAAAAAGTAAGTTACTCCAAAATTCGCTTGATGAGGAAATGGAACTAATGTCTTTGGTTTAATAACAAAATTAAATTCAGGGGCTTTAGCTTCCATTTCTGAAACATGGTCATCACTGTGTAGCGGTAAAACCATATTTTAAATCTATTAATTTATAATATTAATGCTCTGTAAATTTAAATTTACATAGAGCACTATTGTGTAAAAATAAAAATATCTATAAGAACACCGGATTTTATATCTTACTGTTCTTTCCTTTTTATTTATATATACATATATATATATATATATATATATATATATATATATATATATATATATATATATATATATTTATATATATTGGCCACTAATATTTATTTATATATATATATATATATATATATATATATATATATATATATATATATATATATAGGCAGCATATCTTCATTCAAGCATGTTTGGTTGAATAATCTGAACATATCTGTCTATATTTCTGAGATGAGGTATTATGGACACTATTTACATTACACATGGCACAGTGGATAAAGGCGTTAGTTAGATCCAGTGACAGGACCCAAAGAATGTGAGTTCAATCCCTGGTTAAAGCGGTGGAGAGCTTGGAGAGGGGAATTAAGAGGAGATAACTGATAATTGACATCCATTAGACATGGCACGTGGAACTAGAAAAGTCTACCCCAGTGAGCGAAATAAAGGGTTCAGTTCGACATTCCAACCACCTGAAGAAGGCCGGAGCGCACAACAGCCGAAACGTTGTAATAAATATGGCGACAAAGATGAGGACAATAGTCCGAATAATGCAATGGACATATGTCTATTTATTTTATCTTAATCTTCTCAAAGTCACGGATCAACTTCTTAAATTCATTAAGGAAGATGCCGTAGTTTTATTCATTTTTTTTAAATCACTTAAATTGTAATTTTTTAAAAATGACACTCGTATAAGTTGTAGTTGTCTCCCGTATATAACAATAATTTTAGCGGTTAATTTTTAAAATGATTACAACGGAGAGCGTTCATACGTGTTTATGATTATAACATAGTGCGTTTCATGCACATTTACAAAAATATCACAACTCTCAATTACATTTATTTTTTGTCTTTGCAACTCACCCCTGAAGTTGATCCATTTTTAAGGATGAAATATTTTAACTGTTAAATAAGAAATAGTTTGTTGCATGCATTTAACAATTAAAATATTTAATTCTTGAAAATGGCTAAATTTATAGCCGAAAGCGCTCAGAAAAAAAACATTCGGACAGTTTTTATATAATTTATCATCTGAAAAGAAAAAAATATTAGGTCCCATGCGAAATTGTATAAAAAACTAAATCAAAGCACCTTATCTGTCCTATTCAATGAAATGTGCATGAAAGAAGGATAGCTGCCTTAATACACAAATATATATATATATATATATATATATATGTGTGTGTGTGTGTGTGTGTGTGTGTGTGTGTGTGTGTGTGTGTGTGTTAGCTGTTTATAGCTGTGTAGCTTAGATGTGGCACAAGGCTGAAAGTATAATGTGATCAAACTCACTATTCTGTCGTAATTGATCTAGCGAGATTATCTTGCTAACCATTACAACACGTCTACGTGCCCGATGTTAGCTGTTTATATATTCCGTGATAGAATTTATTAAACACATGTGTCAACACTTCGCCTGACGCTCATGACTAAATACTTAATTATATAGAAAATTCTAGCAACAGAGAAAAATAATAAAAGAAAACGCTTTTTCTGTTTTGTTATTACCTAGTGCATTTGATGCAACTATATGTAACCAAGGCTTTTTTTATCGCTTGCCGACTGATTTTATCATCAACCATTCAACTTTAATCACTTTCTGTATTAAGAAAGCAACTGTTTATGGCGGTAGGGATAAATTTGATGATTAAGCACGTACTTTTTGTTTACATAAATTTTATTTTCACAAGATTCGTAACTTCAAGTCTTTATTAGAATTCATGGTCAAAAGACTTTGTTGAACTCAAATTAATTAGTCAACTTACAGGTGTAGCTGACTCCAAAGTCTATACCTTCCCCAGGACATATAAAACGACCACAAAAGGGAAGTGGCGAGTACTGGACAATTTCTTGATACGTAGACATGTGAGATTTCCTTTTGATTGCGATCTTGTGTGGAAAATAATATCGTGTTGAAATTAGACATATAGCTTTGTCACCCAGCCTATAAATGGTGCACTGAAAAAAAGTAACTGAAAATGATTAGAAAACAAAGCAAAAGTTACCGAGAATACATATATATATATATATATATATATATATATATATATATATATATATATATATATATATATATTTGTGTATTTAGGCAGCAATCCTTCTATCATGGACATTTCATTGAATACGACAGACAAGGTGCTTTTATTTAGTTTTTTATACAATTTCTCATGCGATCTAATATTTTTTTTCTTTTCAGATGATAAATTATATAAAAACTGTCCGATGTTCTTTTTATCCGAAAGCTTTCGGCTATACATTTAGCCATTTTCAAGGATTAAATATTTTAACATAGCAGCAAAAAATGATTTTTTAATCATTGCCTTAATTTCACCTTCAATTGTAGCAACTGTACAATTAATGAACTTTGTTTTGAATATCAGTAAAAGTTCAGAAAATTCGCATTTGGTATTTTTCTTCAGGAAATTTAAATGCGATCTTAAACAATCACCGTACTCCGACAGTACTTCACATAAAGCCAAAAAATGATCCTTATTGATTGATTCTTCTGTTTCATCGTGTCCTCCAAACAGTAATTCTTGGCAGGCGAAAATTTAAACACAATGAGTTAACTGATCGACTGATCTATTATGCAACTGAATCGATGTTGCTTTCCAGTAATCAATCACTGTAACAAATCGTTGCTTGCCAAAGGTTTTCTGAGATTTTGTTTTGTCAAAGCTGTAATCAAATTGTTTAAATGGCAGTAGCCAGTAGTTGTTTATGTGTTCTTATGTTGAAAAAAAAATAGCAGAAATGGGAAATTTGTTCAGAATGAGACATCCCATCATCCACTCATACTGTTCATGATAGTTGGAAACAAAATAACGATGACATTCCTTGTTGCCCACTTTGGTTTTAATTTGCAGATCAAACTTTGGTTTCTCTCTTCCGGCAATTATATTATTAAGAAATCCATATCTCCCGTTGTGACCAATCGAAGTCTATATGTTAACTTTGTGCCCAAAACATAAACAGAGGAAGCAATTGATGAATTTTTCATCTATCATTTATTCTCACTATCGATAAATCTTATATTTAGTGAGTACACGTGTTTGATTTTACTTTAAACATTAAAATAAATGTCTATCGGTCTAGAGATCGACTACTATAGTCACTCGACAGGAAATGAGACTGTTTTCCATTTATTTTTAATCCGGTGAGTATTTTTTCTTGCTAAGCGTGTATTAGGTGACCGGATGCCGTCATGCAAATCGGGGCTTAATCATCACGTTGCGATTTTTCAAAGTCTATTACTGCTAACTTTTTGTCGACTTAGTCCAAAAGTGGTTCTCTTAATAGAACCTATCTGCTAAGCTTGGTTTGAATTTGTCAAATGATTCCCGACCTATGTACACATGTCAATAAATCTATAACCTAATGATGAAATTATGAATATGAAATTATTCTTTTACACGGCAAATATTTTTCAACATGATTTCCTTTGTGTTATGGGTCCTTACCTATAACTACAGAATGAACTCTTCCTAACACTATGTATACTACGCCTCTCAAGAGAGAGAGAGAGAGAGAGAGAGAGAGAGAGAGAGAGAGAGAGAGAGAGAGAGAGACGAATCGAGTCGAGCTGATAGTAGTTCACTCCAAACCAGACTGACAGTCATACTAACACCTTCCACATCTTGTATTATTATTCCGCGTAATATATCTTCGTTATTTCTACTCTTGTGTTCGTGTTGTTCTTCCTTGGTCCTAACCTGGACCATAACACTTTGTCAATGAAATTATGACTTTTACACAGATTATATAGATCAAACTTTATACAATGATATTTTCAGATCAAAATTAAATTGTGTTTACCCTTGAATCGTATATTGACTCACTGGCAGGCAAAGAGATATCAGTTATTTAGACATACAGGCAGGAACTATAAAAGTTACCGAGCTTGTCTTGTTGACCATTAGTAATGAGTTCAATTCTCACGATTGAACAAAAAATATCAACTACTCCTTCAAAGTGTTCCAAGAAATAGGATTCAAGATAAACCTTTCCAAAATAGAAACTATGATCTGAAATTGGAATGAAAAGAGTAAATGGCACCTACCCTGAATTCATAAAAATTCATGATGTGGATTTAGTACGTACCAAACACTTCAAGTATCTCGTTGTATGGATCAGTTATAAAACATTTAGAATAGGAGCTAAGGAAATGGAATGTAGAATAGGCAGCGCTAGTAGTAGTTTTGCCCAACACCGCACATTGCTACAAAACCAAAACAGTAACCTGAAAACTAGTCATGTTCCTAAATAGCCTCGTCAGATCGAGACCATCATACGGATGTCTTGTATGGTGCCAAATCTGTTCAGAAATATTTCATTTGTCAACTGTATACAACTGTTTTCTAAGATCAATGATAAAAATGCCTTTGATCGAGTGAAGCCTGTGGATCGGCGAAGACCAGTCATCTTCGAACCTTGTGAACTGGCGATACAGAATCATAAACAGAGAATTGTAACAAATAATAAAGAAGACATCACTGGAAGATTTTCAACAGCAGCAACAACTAAAATGAATAGCGCGTGTAACTCGAAGAGAACATTGGCATAATCAAGACACTGGTGTTCTACACTAATTTAAATAAAAGGTTAGGGAGGAAAACCCCATCGATACTGGAAAGAGCAATAACATCTACTGGATTTGAGAAACCTATTTTCCTGAAAAATTGTTTCAAGAAGAATATTTTTAGAAATTTCAACCGATAATAGTACTGTCTCGGTCAGTGAATGCTGAATATTTTCTCATAAGGAATCGGCTAATATTACCATTGGAATTCGCATTTCAAGGAGAAAGAATCAGACTTAACGAGTATCACTAGACGTTAGAGGAAGGAACAAAATGGTTTTGCTGATTCGTCATCTCACTCACGACCAAAGGTGAGTCACGCACGATGCTGAGAATGCCAACATTTATCAGATCTCTTAGTTTCCAAAGTGAATTACAGCTACAACCACAGTATTGGTAAAAATAGTCGGATTTTTCACCGAAAGTGTTGTTGTGACTTTGTGGCTTTATCAATATTGAGGTATTAATCCGATGTCGGTGTAAGGACTTACTAGATGCCATGGAGAACCGAGAAAGATGTCGTCAAGAAGTTTAGCAAATCCGAGAAAACTCGACACAATAGTGATGATTACTTCTTTCCTTTTTCTTTTCTTAGATTTATAATTTAATCTTTTTGTTCACAATATATAATTGAAAAAAAATCCATTTTCTAATTATTTTAATAACAATTATATTCGGAATAATCGATTGTCATCAATCTACTACAAAAAATATTTCCCTAACAGCAGCAAAATATGATTGATAACTGTAAACCGATTAGCGATTAGCCCAACATCAACTCAAAGGAACGAATTTTCTATCAATAAAGTTGTCTCTTTAACAACGCCACCTCGACCGGTGCGTCTAGTATTTATCATCATGGTTGGCTGATTGATTGGTTGATTTGTTTACGGCATATCAACTCCTAATGGGTCATTTAATGCCGAAATCTAATTTTCTTGGGAGCTTTGAAGTAATAAAATTATGATATACCGGGTATAACAGCAAAAATGTCCAAATCGTGTAACAGCAAAATTGTCTAATTATTGGATTAAGCATTGAAGCGATGTATCTTAGAAATGATTACTGGAATTCTCCAAGGTTTTAATAACACTAGTGGACTCTGTTTTGAGCAGTAAAAGTATATAATTACTCTCCAAGCTTAACAGAAGTACCGTGATGAAATCGATCATAAACGAAGATGACATGTTCATCATTAATTAATAATAGCTAAGAATCGGTAGTTCATGAAGGATTGAAATAAAGTTAACACACACACACACACACACATACACACACACACACACATACATACATATATATATATATATATATTATTTCAGGATCATTTTCCAACTTATTCAAGATGATCCTCGCCCTCTCTAATTTTCTAACTTTCTGTTCTGGAGTAACAAGTTATCTCACACGTTTCACGTACGATTTGATTTTCAAATCTTTTTTCACTGCTCTTTGGTCTGTCATAACTGAAGCTCCTCTCTCATGTCCCAAACGTTTTATGAATTGAGTTGAATATTTTCTAATTGATCTCTTTATCTCGAAGTTGAAATGATGATCCCTCTTCCTGTTGTATCCTCCTGATCCAGTTTTTCTATCTACTGTGGTCAGTCTAAGAATCCCTCTGTCCCGGGATGCCGTGTCATCAACGCAATGGCTAGATGCACAGCAATGGAGCCCAGACTACCCCATTGTGCTAGGTGACCATTGATCCTATAAGAAGGTTCATCCACATTTGATAAGTCTTGTTTTTTAATCTTTCTGGGTGTCTAGCCATTCCTATCGCCCCAAAAAGCCTGTGGAGGAAACAGTTTAGTCACAGAAGACCCGACCATACTTTAAGTAGTACTAGGTTATATCGTACCAGTAACACTCGCAGAGTAACCTGTCATAACTAGTACAGATAGATGCGTCTTAAATTGTATAAATAAAGATACAAATCTACATTAGTGCAGCACCTAATGAACATCGAACAATTTGTTGGACTAAGCCAACATTAATACAAGGTTTTTATTTTTTAAAAGTTCTGAAAGAAACGAACTCTGTTTATACACATAATTTTTGGTTAATCAAATGGTTCTGTCACTGTGAAGTTAGGAGTTCAATCCCTGGATGAGGTAGGAAAATCCATATCTGGACATTGCATAATGGATTAAAGGGTTGGTTCGTGAATTTGGTGACATAGTAATTGTGAGTTCAATCCCTGGGCTGGGCAGTGTGTACTTGGACTCAGTAAAAAGAGGGCGGTCAATAACTGAGCTGTACTAAAATAAGAATTAGGCGAGATAATCGCTGAACAGGGAGAACACAATTTCACTATAATAATAATGGAAAAGATTCCAGTAGACTAATTGAAGGGATCCCTGGAAGTCCATGCCTCAAAGAGATACAAAAGATTATTCTGACAAGTACAGCCCACACTTTACGAAGGGCTTTATCTATGTAATTTTTTTTCTTTTGCAGTGGAAAGTGTCATGATACCATTTCTAACCTTAGGTCCCTGGGCGGGACCCGGAAAGAAATGTGCAAACGGCAGATATCAAAGGAAATAATAATAATAATAATAATAATAATAATAATAATAATAATAATAATAAACAACAACAACAAGATGAAAAGAATAGCTCGAACAAATCGAATAAGTCAGTGCATACTGATAACTTCCCACCTCAAAAATTTAAAAGCAAAAACAAATTATTAACAGATTCATTATCAATATTTACATTGTTTACACACGGATATTATCATCTTTGTTCCGATTAACACAACGTTTCGATCGTTGTCCCATCCGGCCTTCATCACCTGTATGTCGATCCAGGTAATCTACCTGGAATTTTGACCCGAGTTTTTATCTAATCTACGGTGGTAGATTGTTCTCGTTGTGTTCTCCCTGTTCAGTGATTATCTCGCCCAATTCTTATTTTAGTACAGCTCAGTTATTGCCCGCCCCACTGTCCGGCCCAAGGATTGAACTCACAATTACTATGTCACCAAATTCACGAACCTACCCTTTAATCCATTAGGCAATCATCATCAGTAGTTTGTTAGCCTAACACGCAAACCACTACACTACATTACTTTCTGAAAGAGATGCGGATTTATTTTCAATGTCAGTTACAATTCATGGGTCATCCACTAGAAATTAAATTCACTATCAATGAAAAAAGTAACTGACGAGATACTATAGTGCTCACATAAAATTGTATTTGAATGTCTTTGTTGAGGGTTATATTTATTCAAATGGGTCCTAATGGAACTACAGCTGTAGCTCCATTAAAACCAATTTAAACATCCACAGAAACCCACTTACCTCTGGCCACGACACACTTGCGAAAAATACAACCTTAAGAGACACATACACATGCAAAAAACGGTTAAAAATAAAAGAAAATACTTGTACGAATGCAAGAAAAATAATAGAAAATTTAATAGGAGTGTCTTATCAGTCGTCTTCAATTAAACTTGTATAAAAGAAAGATTGCTGCCAAAACACAGAATTATATATATATATATATATATATATATAAGGCAGGATGTGTGTGTGTGTGTGTAACGAATGCATGGCTGCAATTTTCGACGGATTTGCACCAAAATTTATATGCACATGCTCCAAGTTGGCGGTAAAGCCAAGACCGACTGCATTTCCCAAATCCCATCGATAGTGGAAATAATCGATTTTTTCATGCTTCTACGGCAGCTTTCATGTAGTTTGCGGCCATTTTCTACTGGCCAGAATGAGAGCCTATAGCTGGCTGCCACGAATAGGCAGGAAGATTATTTTGGCAAGCGTGAGAGCCAACAACTGACTGACACGAATGTTAACTAGCATGCTAGCATGCAAAAAAAATCAAAGCTGCATTCGTCACAAGTGGGAAAAATTTAAATCTGCATGACACTTTACTCCAATTGGCTCATTCGCTTGCTTAAACTCAATATTGATTCTGATTCCGCAGAACTGGGTTGGGTGTGAAAAAGTATTTGTTGTTAACATTCTTTTTTCATTCGTTTTTTTCAGTTACGAGTCCTTTTTCAAAGCTGATCGTTTTGTGTTCGTGTGTGCGTGCGTGCGTGCGCGCGCGAATTTATAAATTTGAATAGAAAGCTTTGCTTTTTTTTATTAATATGCATATGTATATCTGTATATGTATCTGTTCATGCGTTGGAGATATGTATTGATGAAAAAATGCTAGCACAGTCAAGCATTTATCTGACAGTCACATGGGTAAGAGGCGCTTTTGGTGGACACAGTCATAACATAATATGACACTATGCAGATATAGAAAGAAAAATGCAATAACCCCTAGACAACAAAGAGAACCAGGAAGAAAGGACTAACCATGAGTTGTAAGAAGATACAATGTGTAGTTGTCAGCAAGTGAGACATCTCAAGATACGAACTACGAATTAGAGATATCAGAATCATGCAAGCTCAGAAATGTTACTACCAAGCATTTGTTTTAACAGATGACGGGGAAAGTGACACCGAAATCCGAAGTCACATTGGAATTGTGAAAGATGCATTCCAAAACCTAAATAAAGTATTAAAAAACAGAACATTTTGTTAAAAACAAAGAAAAGAGGAGATATGATTCTACAGCAGGATACTGAGAATCCCATACAGGAAACCTGTGCGTAAAGAGGATGTTTTAAGGGAAATGGAAACAGAAAGGACACTTGTGCGTAGAATCGGAAAGAGACAAATGAAATTTATGGGACATGTTTTGAGGAAAGAGCGCTTGGAGAATTTAACACTCATGGAACATAATGGAAGCAAGAAGGGTAGAGGAAAACAGCGTAACCTACCAAACGATCTTGTGTAAATGGACAGCAGAACAGGGACTAGGAATTATAATAAAGTGAAAAAAACATTGCTTAGAGTTGCAAAAGATGGGAAGTTGTGGAGAGGCATAATCGCCTATATTCTGAAGAGACACATCACATAAGTTAGAAAATTATTCTGCATGGTAAAACAGTTTGAGTTATTTTCGTTTTCTTTTCACACGGCATTGGTTTTACTTTCTTTAAGCAAAAATCAATTTTCCCCTTTCCTATTACTTTCTCTGTCTATCGATATTTTGAACTCTGTCTTCACTAGGAATACTAATTCTACCTAATGATAATGGTAATTGGTAATATTATCCTTTTCCTTATAAATAAACATTCAGCACTTATTGACTAAGCGGCTAGTTGAAATTTATAAAATCTTTCTCCTAAAACAATTTTTTCAGGAAAATAGATTTCCCAAGTTCATTAACTGTTATCACTCTTTTCGGTATTGATGGTGGGGTTGCTTTCCTTCCTAACGTTTTATTTGAAGCAGTATGGAAAGTAAGCATCCTGGTTGTCATTATTTTCTCTTCGAGTTACATGCGATATCTACGAGGGTCATTCAATAAATAAGGTGAATTTTTCGCTAGAAGGACTTCTAATACAGATAGAAGTTTACTCTTTTTTTATTTTTTTGTTTTTTTGTTTTAATTCTTTTTCACATGGTTTTAATTTCTTTTGCAGATTAAAAAAAAAACTTTGAGAGTTTTGGCGATTCACAAAGATGGCCGACCAAGAAGCATGCTCCAGGATTGAACAGCGGTAAGTTATCAAGTTTTTGGTTGCTGAAGGGTGCAAACCAGTTGAAATTCATAGGAGAATGTCAACTGTGTATGGTGCCACATGTTTCAGCCCAAAAAATGTCTATAGTGGGCTAAATTGTTTAAAGAAGGACGGAGCAGTGTTGAGGATGAAGACAGGCCTGGGAGGCCTACAGAAGTGAGGTCTCCTGAGGTGATCGAATCAGTCAATGATATTCAGTCTGACAGAAGGGTGACAGTGGATGACATTGCAAGGACTTTGAGCTTATCTGTTGGGACAAACGCAGGGGTCATCAGTCAGAAGGTGTCATCTTGCCTCATGACAATGCAAGGCCTCACACAGCAGCCCAAACTGTGCAGACCATCAACGAGCTGGGAACTGCTCCCTCATCCCCCTTACAGCCCAGACCTTGCCCCTTCAGACTTTCACCTGTTTGGTCCCTTGAAAGCGTTCACGAGAGGCACGAAGTTTAAAAGTGACGATGAAGTCAAAAGTGTTGTGAGCGACTGGCTGAGACATCAGTCCAAAGATTTTTACGCTGAGGGAATACGGAAGCTTGTGCACAGATGGGGAAGTGTGTAACAGTGCTGGGAGACTACGTTGGGAAAAAAAGCAAGCTTCTATCTGTATTAGAAGTCCTTATACCGAAAAATTCACCTTATTTATTGAATGACCCTCGTATTTTAGTTGTTACTGCTGTTTAAATTACTCAAGTGATGTGGTTTCTCTTATTTGCTAGAGTTCTTTCTTTTTAAGTAGCGTGGAACGTCAAAATCTTGATTATGTCATTATTTTCCCTTCAAATTACATGTGCTATCCATTTTAGTGGTTGCCGATGCTGAAAGTCTTCAAATGTGGTTTCTGTTATTTGGTAAAGTTCTTCGTTTAAGATTCGGTAGCGTCAGGTTTCGAACAAGTTTCATTCGCACGAAGCCATTTTTAAACATTGATCTCGGAAAACGGTTGTATACAGCTGACAGGTTAGATATTTCTGAACGAATTTGGCGCCATGCCTGACAGCCATATGGGAGTTTCGATTTGACGAGGCTATTTTAGATCATGACTCTGGTTTTAAGGTTAGATATATAACAGTTAGCTACTTTAGTAATTACCGTATTTGACGGCATATAAGGCGCACGTTATTTTTTACTAAAAATATCTTTTAAAATTCCTCAGCGTCTTATATGTCATATGTAGGTTTACTAATTTTACTAATTACTAATTTTTTCTTGATTTGCCCTGCTGAAATTGGGGTGTGTCTTATACACCCGTGCGTCTTATATGCCGTTAAGTACGGTAGTCCCTTTGTTCATATCTGTCCCTTGCTAGGCCCTTGAGTTGGGGCAGCTGTAGTTATCTGTTAATTTTGCTTTGCTTTCTAATTGTGTTTAGATCATATGTGTTTTATTCTATCATTATTGCGTAGAGGAGATCCTCTTGCATTGTGTCAGGAATTATAAAAGTGGAAATAAATGAATGGCGTGAGATCCTTTCTTATTACAGAACACACATGGGAAATCGGGAATTCAAGCACACGGCTGTGAGACGAGATTTAATATTAAGTTAATTCGGATATGAAAATAATTTTAATATTTAATTAATGCCCCTCTATCTGACATGATCGTTTTATTGGCATCAGTATTTTCATCGGGTGTGTGGGTTGCGTAATGAGTATCCGCGCAAAGAGTGGAATCGATGAACCGAATTCAAATATTCTTCTTTTGCATTCATTTTCGCACTAGCCCTTACGAAAGGTGTGGTAATTGCTTCACTCCAGTACCACTATTCATCTAGCTACGATTTAAATAGCAGAGTAGACTAGGCTTTCGAGACTTGTGTGGCAGCCAGTCTAGCAGAAGGATTAATCTGAATCTTAAAAGAGTGGAAAAGACAGTAGATAACCACTCCACTATTTTCCCCCCCAAAATCATGGAAATTTACAGACAATAAAGGAAAGGAATATGTAGCTAATCCCGATCACCGATTTTTTATAATTAACTTTATTTTTTTGTGGGGAGGTGCGCTTAAATCTTCTTGCGAGGAAAAAGTATCTTCATATATTTTCAGAATATTCTTCAAGATGTAAATAATTTTCCAATTTTATTTAGAGTTGTACACTCTAAATAAAATTTAGAGTTATTATTTATTAGCAGATTTCTTCAAATTGATTCTTGCTGAAATAAATGCAATAAAAATGGATCAGTTCGTGTGATGTGATGTGTGTATGTATGTATTCCTTGTTCTTATTACCGAGATTCACTAACCAGGCATGCATTCACAGGCAGAGAATAATAACGTGTACGTCAAAATGTTATATACATATGCACAAACATGGCGGACACCAAATATCACTTCTTTGTATTAAGATAGCATGAGGAGCGGTGAAGTTTAATTTCATTCAAAAACATCATTTTTCATTGTACTGTGAAGATATCAACTTGAATGGTGGAACAACAACAGACTACTTGAGTAATGGATGGCGTCTCGGACTGAGGAATCAGAGAGCCAAGCTCGAAATTCAGTCGAATCTTACGTGCTTATACACTTGGGAAAGGTATGAATCCTCTTCTTCTTTCCCAGCTATGGGTAAATAAAAGGACAGATCGGGTTCTATACGAAGAACCCGGTCTGTCTGACGAAGAGGTAACGAATTAAACTCGATATAGCGCCGCCCGATCACATTTTCCGTGGCGGAACTCGTCCGAGTTTCTCTTTGAAATAATAATAATTAAGTAATTGGAGGCACAGTCCTATGGGTAAAGAGAAACTCCATGGAATATGTGATCGAGTAGCGCTATGTGGCATGGATTTTGAATGAGAGTAACATATGTGAGACGACCACCCAAAATATTTGTTACCAATTATTATGAATTTACATTATTTTAGATTGGTTGACAGTTTTTGTATGGTACTTTATTCTAAAGTATTTATCATTCTACCTGTTGTTATAATTAATTTTATTATTTAGAGTTTTCCCACCTTGGCCATATCGACTATCGGTGGGCGAGTTCAGATGTTGGGCGATGAGAAACTGAACAGAAAATGTTGGGTGATTAGAAAATTTGCTGGGCGATATAGGATGTTGAGTATTAAACTGTTTTAAATTGTTTAATTTTTGTCAACACTTGCGACACTAACTCTAACCATAAAACTAATCTTGGCAATAAAACTAAATTATATATATAGTTTTCAATGGTAAAGTTTATTATTGTTTATTTGTTTTTTTAATATGGTAGTAGAAGCTGCCGCCAACGCAAAGTCAGCGTTATTTTTTTTTACCTCCCTTTGGTATTTTTTTTACTAAATCATTTACGAAAGTCAGTTTACGAACCAGTAACAAACTTTTACCAAATAGTTTTGGTATGCTTTTGAATATACAGGTGGGCGGGGGAAAAAATTTCGATGTGAAGTTGGGCGATGACGCAAAAAAGGTTGGGAACCCCTGTTGTATGTTCTATCTCTAAGTTTCAGCAAAATGTTTAAATAATCGCCAACTTAATGCAATCTCTCAATTATATGATCAGTGTTCCATTTTAGATGAACAGCGATAATTTTCAATGCTTATTTTCAAGATTGGAAGACTTTCCTTGTATGAGTGATTAACAGAGTACAATCTTATCATCATTTCCTTCATTTAACTTTGTACGTTAAGTTAATTTTAATAATAATAACAACATTAAAAAAATTAAATTAAATTAAAAGTTAAGTTAATTTTAATAAAAATCGAAGGTTCTTCGAATTAGAATTATTTCGTACTTCTAGACTCGTAGAAAATCAGAAATTACAAAATATAGAAAGAGATACAACCACTTAATGCTAAACTGATGGAACAAACCCGTTTTTATCTCAAATCTCATCGAATTTGTCTATATTTCTGAGATGATGTATTGTTACTATTTACACTATTTACATTTTTCAAACTCATTTTTATTGTCACAATTACAACGTTTCGGCCGTTGTACGCTCTGGCATTCTTCAGTTGATATTAGTTTGAATTTCGAAACGAACCCAGAGTAGTCAATCTTCAGAAACGTCAACATACAGATTGACTACTCTGGCTTCAGTTTGAAATTCAAAGAAATATCACCTGAAGAAGAAACGTTGTGAATGTCACAATAAAGGTGATGGCAACAGTCCGAATAATGTAAATAATATATAATATAATATTAATCCTCTGTCTATATTTCTGAGATGAGATATTGTAACTATTTACACTATTTACATTGTTCGGACTGTTGTCTTCATCTTTACTGTTACATTCATAACATTTCTGGCGTTGTACGCTCCGGCCTTCTTCAAGTAATATTTGTTGAAATTTTTTACCGAACCCTTTATTTAGTACACCGGGGTTTGGTTTGGTTTAGTTTGTTTTACGGCATATGAACCTCAATGAGTTATTTAATGCCGACAAAATTTTTATTACAGGTAATATTTTGTTTTGTCAAAAATCCATTTCTGGTAATATTGTTCCTTATAAAATGTATTGCTGGTAATAATTTTTTTCAAAAATGTATTGCTAGTAATAATTAAAAAAAAAGTATTGCTAGTAATATTTATTTTTTAAAAACATTGTTGGTAATATTTTTTCAAAAATATATTGCTGGTAATAGTTTTTTTCTTAAAAAAATTATTTCTGGTAATAATTTTTTACAAATTATTTCTGGTATTAAAACCTATTTTTATACTTTCATAGTGTTTTTACCCCAGTTTAGGAGTTAACTATTTGCCCCATAGCTGGGACCCTAACAGGTGCTACCACCCCGGGTCAGGGTGAACCTGGGAACATCAGCAATTAAGAGGTGGTTCCACGCTCCTCAAAACCTCCTGATCAGAGGCCTTGCTGCTGGACGTAGTTTATCGTCTTAATCAGGACGCGGATGTAGTTTATCGTCATACCCAGGACGATGTACACAGAGGATAGATTGTTCTAATTCCACATACCATGCTGTTGGATATCTCAGTTTTAGATAATTCGCCTTGATAACTTTCCAAGTTTTTTTATTCTCTTCGCTGAGGTCAGGGATTGATTTCACAATTCTTTGGGTCAAGTCACTTTTGCATCAATCAACTAACGCTTTTATATAATGGGTCATGTGTCCTTGGGAACACATACCCCTTGTGGATTAAGTAAAGTGTTCGGTACGAAATTCCAACAAATATCGCCAGAAGAAAGCCGAGCGTACAACGGTCGAAACCTCGTGGATGTGACAGTAAAGATAAAGACAAGATGAGGAATGTAAATAGTGTAATTTTTTTTCCGGATTAAAAGAGGTATCTAAAAGTCGTTGGTACATCGGCCGTGAAACGTGGGTGACATGAGAATATATCCCAGATAACTGTGTTCAATATTTTTATTTATAATTAAAGTAATATATAGGGTGTTTTTCCAGATTTTTAATATTAGGAATATATATATATATATATATATATATATATATATATATATATATATATATATATATATATATATATATATATATATATATAGTGGTACTCGCTTGGGTATTTCGGCTTGTAGTAGAACAAACCAGTACCCAAGGAAAAATGAGTTATAAAAAAAGAAAGAACTAAGAACATGAAATAGAGGCGAAAACAATCGTCCAGAGTTCAAACTCAGAGTTCAAAGAAAAAAAAAACTCCAAAACGAGTAAATGCAACTACGTAAAGTGCTCAATACACGAAGTAGAGCAAACCTAACATAAACCTAAAGAGCCAGGTAAACCTACCTAGGTTTCACCTAAACGGATCGTCAGGGTAAAACTGGTATATATATATATATATATATATATATATATATATATATATCGTCAGGGTAAAACTGGTATATATATATATATATATATATATATATATATATATATATATATATATATATATATATATATATATATATATCAAGTATGTGGTGCAGTTCAATTTACATTACAATGAATCATTCATACAGAAAACAGATATAGAAGTTAATGATAAAATGGCGAGAATACATCTTCGCAAACAATTTACTAAGAGACATTAACCCCGTATGTATTCTCGCCATTTTATCATTAACTTCTATATCTGTTTTCTGTATGAATGATTCATTGTAATATATATATATATATATATATATATATATATATATATATATATATATATAAAGTATCAATAATTCAATTTTTTTTAAATAAAGATTGGCCAGTGGTTTTAACTCAACAGATGTCCAACGTTTTATACTTTTTAAAACCGTTGAATCCTTTTTTTTAATCAAAAGGCCAAACTGTTTGGAACAGACATAAGTTTCTGCATTGTTGCTTCCTCATAATGGCCAGTAATACTAATGTTCAGTGTTTAATTAAGTTGCACACTTTGCATCGCGACTTATCTATATAAATAAATAAAGTAGATAGACGCACGTCCACTAACACCGACAGCATCAACATTACTGTATTATTGTGTCTTATTTAAAAGCGAATCGGGGGCAGTTTTGACATGAGTACAGTTTAAATGTACTAAACACATTGAATGGCTTTCGCGAAAATTTTGTTGAAGGCGATGTCCATAGAATGGAACAGTGTCCAAACAGACGCACACAAAATTATCTGGAGGCACAAACACCCGTTCCCCAAAGTCGACAAAAGCGACTGATCGTTCGAGATTCAATGGCAGAAGACGATTGATATGCGCAGTTAGGACTTAGCCTCCAGCCGATGGTCACGACCGGTTCGCGCATGGCTCACAACTATCGACTTGAATAGGTCCCAGAGGGCAACAGACTGAATACTTCGATCAGAAAACTTTGCAAGTAGAGACAACGAGAATGGGGAGATTTGAGAGAAGGAAAGAGAAGAAAAAATTAGAGAGGGGGAAGAGAGAAAGAGAGAAATTAACCTGAAGAGAATAAACAGGCTATATATTTTGATTAGAAATTAGTTCAAGAAAAGGAAGTGAAAAAAAACATTCAGCAGAGAGACGGAGAGAGAAATAGTGAGAGAGTGAGAGAGAGAGAGAGAGAGAGAGAGTGGAGAGAGATAAAAAAAAGACCTACAAAGGATAAGAGGAGTTATTAAAGTTTTGCTTTTAGGGAGAAAGAATTCACAAATGAAAAAAGAAAGAAGAGAGGGAGAGTAATGATTTTGAGTAAAAAAGAGACAGAAAAAAGAAACAGAGTGGGAAAAAGGGGAAATGAGAAAGAGGCACAAGTTGATGTTTAAGTAGGAAAGCAAAGTGAAAAGAGGCGGAAAGAAAGGACACACAGAAGAATGACGGAAGAACGTTTCAAAGTGAATATTTTGATTTGAAAGGAGGAGAAAGAGAGAAAATCACGAATAAAAATCAAGGAAAGTTGAGGGAAAAGTACAAGGATAAAAGAAGAAGAATAAAGACAGAAAAATTGCCGGGTGCTCATTTCTGAGTAAAGGTGACCAGCTAATCCCTGTTGTAGACGCCTGTTCAGGCACATTTGTCTTTTATTTTTTCGGAGCCAACATGTGGTACAACTATATGTACCTCAGGTTCGAATCAGACCATGGTTGATTTGTCATGCCAGATTATGCACTCTCACCCCAAAACTGTAACTAATGTATACTAAAATATTCTTTGGAATGAGAGCGAGAATAATTAAAAGAAATGCCATGTGGAGTAATCAGCAGCAGAAAGAACATACACAGAGAGAGAGACAGAGAGTGAGAGAAAGTAATGAGAACAGTAAGAATAAAGAAAGAAAAAACAAAGAAATAAAGAGAGAGTACGGATAGGGAGAGGGGGAGAGAGATTAATGAGAAAGAAAAAGCACAGAAGGACAGTGAGAGGGAAAGTAACAGAAAGAAAGTACAGAGAGAGGGAGTACACGGAGATGGGGAGAGTAAAAAGAAAGAAAGAAAGAAAGAAAGAAAGAAAGAAAGAAAGAAAGAAAGAAAGAAAGAAAGAAAGAAAGAAAGAAAGAAAATACAGACGGGAAGCAAGAGGAAGAATATTGAGAATAGTAAGAGAAAGAATGAAAGTACATAGAGAGTGAGAGAGAGAGAGGGGGAGTACAGAGAGAGAGAGAGGGAGGGAGTAAAAAGAAAATAAGAAAGTTTTCCTTCTCCTAGACTGGTTGCTACCTAAGGCTAGATAGCCTAGTCTGCCCTGCTATAAACCCATAGCTGAAAACAGAAGAGACGGGTTCGTACCATTCCAAGTGTAATTGTGTGAAAGTGAATACAATGACTGTGACTGCAATTTGAACGTCTGAATCTATAGACACTTGTTAAAAAAGACATTATTCGTAATTTTCAATGATTTATTTTTAACTGTCAGAGTATAGCTGATCATCTCTCTCCACAGATTTGTTGTTGATGTGAAGTTTCTCTTCATGATGTAGGAGATCATGGCTCTCCACAACTTCCTATCCTTTGTAGCGCTTATTAAGGTTTGTCTGTTTGCTAGTCCTCCTAAACCCTGTTCTGTCAATACAAGCTCATTATATAAGTTACTTGCTGATTTCCTATGTCTCTCTTGTTGTTAATATATCCCGTGAGTGTCAAATTTTCTAAGTTCTCTTTCCTCATTATGTACATTAGAAATTTCAACTATCTCTTCCTTATTCAAAGTAGAAGTGTTCATTTTGTTTCCAGTCTCCTTAAAATTCCCTCGTTACTCACATGTTCAGTTTATGGTATTCTCAGCATCCTTCTGCAGAACCATATTTCTGTTGCCTCAAGTCTTTTCTTCATCTGTGAGGAGATTGTCCAGCCTCCACTGCCATGCAGGAAGACTAATATTACATAACAGTTCAGTACTCTTTTCTTTGTTCCTAACAAAATTTTCCTGTTTCTTAATACTTTGCTTAGTTTTTGAAAGGACTCTTTCAATATTTCAATGCACCTTTCGATTTTGGTGACAAATTTTCTGTCATCTGTTAAAACACTTCCTAGATATTTAAATTTTCATACTCACTTGATTTTTTTTCTTTTTATGTGCCGTGTCCTTTCAGGACATAGGCGATCATGGCCCTCCACTTTCCCTTATCCCTTGTGGCTCTCAACAGGTTTTGTGTTTCTACCAACTCTCCCAGACCACACTCCGCCATCCACCTGCCCAAGCCCGCCACGTATGGCATGCGCTGCTTTCCCCTGTCTCTTTTTTCCTCTATTCGTCCCGTGAGTATCACATTCTCCAGGTCCTCCTTTCTCATGATGTGTCCCAGAAATTTCACCTGCCTCTTCCTTATTTTAAGCATAAGCTTCCTCCTTGTTTGCATCCTTTCCAAGACCTCATTATTGATCACATGCTCAGTCCATGATATCCTAAGCATCCTTCTGTAGAACCAGATCTCTGCCGCCTCGAGTCTCTTCTACATCCTTGATGATACCGTCCAACATTCACTGCCATATAGGACAGATGTCATGTAGCAGCTCAGTACTCTTTTCTTTGTCACCATATAAATACTCCTGTTTCACAGTACTCTCCCCAGCTTCTGGAATGCATCCTTGGCAATCCCAATCTGTCTTCGGATCTCAGTGTCACACCTACCGTCCTCCGTCAGAACACTTCTCAGATACTTAAACTTCTGAACATGTTTGATTTTAGTATCCCCGACCTGCAAATTGCATTTTGAGCTCATCTTTTTACTAATGACCATGAATACTGTCTTCTTGCTCTCCCTTGTTACCTTCTGTAGGAGGTTTATAGTTTCTTTTCTATGTCTGCTATCAGTACCATATCATCTGCGTATCTTATATTGGTAAGGTTGTGGCCACCAATGATGAATCCTGGTAGTATCTTTAGTTCCCTCAGAATTGCTTCGCTGTATAGGTTGAATAAGTCCAGTGAGAAGGCACATCCTTGCTTTATGCCTCTTTCTACTTTTGTATATTCACTGAGCTCATTCTCGATGGCTGACAAATCACTTGATTTTAGTATCTCCAATCTGTAGTTCATATGTTCCTTTTGCTAACAACCATACATTCTATCTTCTTGCAATTGATATATAGTCCTTTCTTCTCATTTTCCTTTACTATGGTCTGTAGGAATCCCTGTAGTTTCCTTTCTACACCTCAATATTGTGTTAAATACATATCTTAAAATGTTAAGATTGTGGATGCCAATAATGAATTCTGATAGGACTTCTAGTTCTCTTGAGATCATCTCACTGTAAAGGTCTGATGAGGATGTTTTTCATTCTGGGGTCTCTTGGTGATGGCGTTGATTTGATCATAATGTTGTCTTCTTTCTCGGTCACTGATTGACAGTTGTTTTTTTTTTCAGAGTTAAATAAGAACTTCAACAAAGGAATTTTAAATTTATCTAGAATTATTCAATATGACGATGTGTACATTTTCTAACTAGCCAGTGGGGTCGCTCTCTTACCTCACTGGTAAGCAAGTTCCCAAACATGAAAGTACCACATCAACATTGTATGACATGTAAGACTAAACTTCTTGAAATCCCTTTCAATATCTATCATTCCCACACTAGCTTTAGCCAATCAAAATCGACTTCCTTTGTTTTGTCTTGTATCTGACCTCAGAGATTAGGAAGTCAGAGCAGAAATACAATTCTCTAAAAAAAATAATAGTCTGCTAAACTATTATTTAACAATAATACACATCTTTATTTGATAAACCTTTCTATTTTTGTGTACTTACTGAATTTATTTTTTGTTCATATGCAGGCAGTTTTCTTCCAGTATAATTTCTTGATTATTCTATCTTTCTCAAATAAATGAAGCTTAACATTCAACCAAACTCATTAGCTGAGTTACTTGCTGCTTTTTCTTGCTCTTCTACTTTCACTATGTCTTGTGAGTGTTAAATTTTCCAGGCCGTCTTTCCTCATAATTCGTCAAAGAAATTTCAGCTGTCTTTTTCTGATTGTAAGTATAAGTTTCTTTCTAGTTCCCATTTTCTTTAGAACTTCCTTTTCACTCAAGTTTTTTGTCCATGGCATTCTCAGCATCTGTCAAATCTACAAGGAAATTTGTAGCGGTGACTTACCTCAACAAACCAAAAGGGCCAGAGTCACGTGTATATTTTGCAAGGGAGTGTGGAGACAGCGAATCAGTGAGCTTCAGACGGATGGTGAATCAGGCAGCACTTCATGCTGATGAAAGTGGTGATGCCGCTTGTAGCCATTTTTATTGGCTGGTTCTGGGAACTCATTGGCTGAGCGCTGGCTGGGTCAGGTGCATAAAAGCATGGTGCACTCATTCAACAGGTGCATGGTGCATTCATTCAATGAATTTCTCATTTATAGCTTTTCACTTCTGACGGGGAGTGGCATATTGGAGATCGAGATGTGGAGAGAAGTGTGGATTTGTTTTGCCTAGTGAATCTATTGGACTCGCACCACCATTCCCCCGCCTTTTTTTTCCTGCGTGTGTCACCAACCAATTTTTGCACAAAATTATACAGCATTCACTTCCATACATGAGAACAGATTTCTGTCTGAATTTCCGGGATGAGGAGTTTTCATTATTTAAACTATTTACATTCAGACTATTGTCCTCATCTTTGTTGTTGTCATCACGTTTCAGCCATTGTATCCTCTGTTCTTCATCAGATGTATATGAGTCTGGGTAAACTATAGGGAATATTATTAGACATGGGCAGAACAAGCACAGTCGATCCCTGTAGATTAAATAAAGGGTTCAGTTCAGAATTCAGTAATCTACTTTGTTTCTAATTAAATTTTTCAATGCCTTAATACTTTGCTTAGTTTCTGAAAGGCATCTTTTTCTATTCCAATGCACCTTCAGCATTTTGTGTCAATTTTCTATGATCAGTAACTACACTATCAACATAGTTAAATTTCTGTACCTGCCAGATTCTAATGTTTCCAACTGAAAGTTCATACATTTGGTTGTCTCTCTTGCTGACAACCATACATTCTGTCTTCTTATAGTTAATGATTAGTCTTTTTGCGTTTCTTTTCTACGTTGTCTCATTCTTAAAAAGAATTTTACAAAATTGCATTTTAATTGATTAATAAACAAAAAAAACTGGAAGTCTATAAAAGAAAATTGATTAATGTTTTCGAGTATGAGATTTTAATTCCCGCTTCTTTTTCATGATTTAAACAGAAAGAAAGCTATCAAATCTAATAAAAAATGTCAATCCAGACATGTGACCTATGCTTCTCCCCCTACAGAGTTTAATACTTCCATGATTTGAAATCTTTTGGACCATTGAAGAGTCAGTGAATTGAGATTGACCACTCATTAATTATGCTGTGGTTCATTTTTCTGTTTTTTTTTTAATTTCTGGTTTCTCTAAGGAAAAAAGTTTGAATATTAAATGATATGATGTCAAAAGTCAGGGATAAAATATAAAACTGTAAAAAAAAAGAAAAAATAAATGGTATCAAAAAGAATATTGTCAATTTTATATATTGACAATTCTTGCTTGGAATGAAACCCAAGAAAAGTATGTTGCATGCATATAAAATATATATGCGTATACAGGTGTACACACATACACACACAAAGATGAATATGCACACGCAAAATTAATAGGACAATAGGCAAATCAGGAAAAACACATTTATTTTACACATTAAAAATATTTTTTAATATAATCTCCTTCTTTGCTAATGTACTTAATCCAGCACATCTCCATTTATAACATAAATTGAACATTAACATTATACAGTGAAAAATTCAGATCAAAATTCAGCTAATAACTGTATTAGGCTATGAATTTATTAATCTATCCTTGTGAATATGCAGTTATGTTTCTGTATGTATATATATATATATATATATATATATATATATGATAAATGCAAATGTCAGTGTGTCACATTTTTTCAACTTTACTCTTAGAGACTGTAGCCCAACATATACTATTTTGGAATCAGACGGAATCTGTGAGCAATTTAAAAACATTCTGGGCCAGATCCAAACCCCCAATCCTGAAATTTTGGATTCCCAAGTTTTCCATACTGCAATTGTTTTCTGGCTTCTACTGATAAAACAATTAAAGGGACACAACTCTCTAAGTTTCAATAGCTCATGTTCAAATGAAAAAAATTACTGCTTTCAAATTACCATGTTTCAAAATAAAATTGTCCATGTTTTCAACTTTACTCTAAGAATATATCATACTATTTTAGAATCAAGCCAATTTCATGAACAAATTTAAAACATTCCAGGCTGGATCAAGACCCACAATCCTGAAATTTTGTATTTCTATTTTTCATTACTGCGATTGTTTAGGATGATTTTTTTACATGATATTTTGTGAAGAATTATTTTGTACAATAACAATTTTTATAACTTGGAAATAAATTTGGAAATAATCGACAGTCATAGCAAAATCTAGCGAAAGTCACCCATTAAATAAAAATAATTGTTTGTACTGAAAGTAAGGACCTACATACATCAAATTGTCTTTAAATTAAGTAGCAGCAGAAGAATTATTGTTGAATTTTTAAAAGGTAAGCTTAAATATTAATGTAATACTTAAATGCAGCGAACAATTTTGAGTTCTTGTGCAGTTTATTCTTGCCTCTCACATCTAATACTCCCTACCTATTGTGATGAAGGCTTAATCAAGAACCCACCAAGGGAGATAGCTTAAATGGCACCTGATAGTGCAGCTTTTAAGATAGTATATATATATATATATATATATATATATATATATATATATATATATATAATATAATAGCCTGACGATTACATCTAGCATGAAACAGACTGTAGCCTCTAAGTGTTGACTTCTATGTTCACTTTTATATTTGCACACGCTCTATCTCTGATATTGAGCACTTTATCCCATAAATATAGCACTTTAAGACTATATTTCTTCATTCATATATATATATATATATATATATATATATATATATTATAAATTAATTGATTTAAAATATGGGTTTTTCACTACACAGTGATAACCATGTTTCAGAAATGTTTCTGAAACATGGTTATCACTGTGTAGTGAAAAACCCATATTTTAAATCAGTTAATTTATAATATTAATGCTCTGTAAATTTACATTGAGCACTATTGTGTAAAAATAAAAATATCTATAAGAACACCTGATTTTATATCTTACTGTTCTTTCTTTTTATTTATATATATATATATATATACATAACCAATTTTAGGGATAAAACTGACAAAATGGAACAAGTTTTTGTGAGACGTTTCATCCTTTAGGACTTCATCAGATTAAAGTGCTGTTTAAAATGACATGAATACAAATATCCAAGAAGGAAAAGGGATTCTGAGAAATTTAAATTTTGTTTTCTTGTTTTTTAATTTACATGTTTTGGGTAGATAGTCTAGCCAGTTTCATTTAGTTACTTCCTTGCTTTCTTCATGCTTCCATCACTTCTGTTACTAAAGATCCCACGTTGCAATAATTGAAAATCAGTCAAGAAAGGTGAAAGTTGTAAGAAACTAGACATAAATTTACTATATATATATATATATATATATGAAGAAATATAGTCTTAAAGTGTGCTATATTTATGGAATAAAGTGCTCAATATCAGAGATAGTGTGTGTGTAAATATAAAAGTGAACATAGAAGTCAACACTTAGAGGCGACAGTCTGTTTCATTGGCCTGACGATTGCATCTAGCATGAAACAGACTGTCGTCTCTAAGTGTTGACTTCTATGTTCACTTTTATATTTATATATATATATATATATATATCCATAAAAAAAAAGTGTGGATGGTCCTGCACGAAACCTTCACCACTATAATCAAATCTCATGTGCTGTTGTTGGGCTGTCGGTTTCCTAGGAACTAATCTGCTTGACCCTCATACATCGAATTTGACAGTAGAAAGTCGAGTATATCCATGCATCACACTTTTTTATTGCTATTTCATCCATTTTGTAGAATCTGGTACATTTGCTTTCTATAGAATATGTTAATGGCATTGTTATTAATCTTATCTTGAGAATATGGATTTATATTTAAATTTTTATTGTGTAAGGAATGTCTGCTTTGATAATCAACAATATAACTTGGGAAGCTTTTGTTAATGAGCACTGGTTTTATGTTTTATGTTATTGAATTCCTTAGGAAAAATTGTTTAATATAAGGATATTAATTTAACTTTTAAATTGTTTATGACAATAGATTTACATCTTTCAGGACATTCACTTTTGTATTGTACAAGGCAATAATTAGAACTGGATGACTTTTTGTACAGTGAAGTGATAAAATTGTGACTGCTGTAACCAATAATTACATCTAGAAAAGTTTTTTTTTTTTTATTAATCTTTAATTCTAAAGTAAATTTTATCACAGAATTATATATATATATATATATATGCATACACAAAATACAATATATAAAAAAACAATACTTAGATTTTGGTGCTTTTCATCACAATTTTGTGTGCAGGTGCTGTTTATTTGTTTGGAGTCGCACAATTGTTGGGTGGTTGAAAAGGACAGGAAACTCAAATCTGTAATTCTTTTATGTTTAATCAAAATGCTGAAAAATCCGCTTTTCTCATATATATATATATATATATATATATATATATATATATATATATATTTTATATATATATATATATATATATATATATATATATATATATAGATAGATAGATAGATAGATAGATATATATACCGAGTGTAACAAATCATGTAAATTCTCCAAGGTTTTTATATAAAACTATTGGATTCTACTTTGAGAAATAAGAATGTATAATAACTCTCCAAGCTTAACAGAAGAATTGTGATGAAATCGACCATAAACGAAAATGATATATTCATCATTAATTAATCAAAGCCAAGGATTGGAAGCTCATGAAGTATTGATATAAAGTTCAAATATATATATTTTTTTTTTCAACTTATTCAAGATGATCTTTGCCCTCTAACCTTCTCATTTTCTGTCCTGGATTAACAAGGTATCTCAGAGGTTTCATGTACAATTTCATTTTCAAGTCTTTTTTTTTCACTGCTCTTTGGACTGTTACAGCTCTCCGTTCTCATGTACCAAATGTCTTATGGACTGAGTTGGATCTTTTCTAATTTATCTCTTTAGCTCTAAGTTGAAATGATGATCCTTCTTCCTGTTGTTACCTCCTGATCCAGCTTTCCTCTCTACTGTTCCCTTTTTTAAAACTTGTTCACCGCACTCTTTATAGTTCATGAATGAACATTGAAGGTGGAAGCCAGAGTATGAATGTTGATACCATTTCTGAAGGCCTGAATGATTTTTTTCCTCTCACCATTGCACATTTGAAAAGACAGTGGGGCAGACATAAAATGATTTTAACCTGTTCTCTTTCTGGCTGAAGAACTCAAAGGTTCTTTCAGTGATTCTTATGACAAATGGTGTCAAGATGGTTAAAGGTCTTATCTGAAAATCTGGAAAAAAAGAAACTGAAATCGTTTAGCATTTTTTTAGATATTAAACATTTTGTGGGATGGACAATTAAGCAGTTACATGATTTGAACAATTTTACTGTTACACCATATATATATATATATATATATATATATATATATATATATATATATATATATATATATGTATTATAATTATTAAAAAAAAATATGATTCCATCATGAGACAGAACATCCTATGTTTCAAAACGGGAAAATCCAAATCTAGATTCTTTACTATTATTTTATATATATATATATATATATATATATATATATATATATATATATATATATATATATATATATATATATATTTATATATATACATATACATATATATATATATATATATGTATGTATATATATATATATATATATATATATATATATTTTATACATATATATATATATATATATTTTATATATATATATATATATATATATATATATATATATATATATATATAGGCTTAGAAGAATTTGGTAATCCGTATAGGTAGTCCTCAAAAGGATGAAATCTTGAGAGCTCAATGTAAATCCAGAGCTAATAATTTATAGGAAAAACAGACCACTTTAAGGCTCCATGTAATAATTTTTTTTGCCAAGCCCTTTATTAAAGGACACTGGCTCATCAGACTCCACTTCCAAACGGTGAAACGAAAAATGATAAATGAAAATTGAAATGAACCTATACACTTTTGACGGGTAGTATGAAGTTTATGTAATTTAACAGAGTGGGGTAATAAGGTGTAGTGTGAGAGACATGATCAAATTTAGAGAGGGTTTACTTTAATATTTCTATCTATCATACTTAGTATTAAGGTGGGGGGCAGACATTGACCTATTTAATCGGTTAACTTAAAGGAAGTGATATATTGAGAGGGAAGGGGGAGAAGAGAGAAACAAAGAAGGGAGGGGGAAGTAGAGAGAAAGAAGCTGTCATTAAGTTTTGCTAAGCGACAGTAAGAGAGATAATTTTAGGAATTTATGTAAAAAATATTTTAATGTTTGATAGTACAGTGTAACCCGGATATAAGAGAAACCCGGATATACAAATAATTTAGGGATTTAATATTATTTAAGTAGTATATTTAAAAATACATTCATAGAAAGTACATTAAAACTCATTATTTAAATTATAACAGTTTACTTATATTAATCTTTCAATATTGTAAATGATTGTTAAGGCAACATCTCTATCAGTTTGAGTCTAATTCATGAATGTAATTTAAGACTATTTTTAGATGGGTAATCTTTTTTACTTAAGGTTTTGGTCTTCAATTAAGATGGAGTAATGATTGAAGGCGATTATTAAATATTTTGTTTTATCATATAGATATATATCTATCACACATACACTTATGTAAATCACATATATACATACGTTCATTTACATGTGCAATTACACACATAGTCACATACACATACGTGTACTTTCATATATCAGTACTTACATATATGTTTTCAATTCCTTACACATATTTATATTTATATCTCTTTAAATTTCACATAAAGTTCACCGTTAATGTTTAACGTTAGGTGATGACTTAAGTTTATAAATATCAAAGTAAATATTATTAATTTTAACATTTTACTATTTAAATTTAAATTAATTTATCAATTTAAACTGAAATTACCTCCAGCTGATTAAAAAAAAAAAGTTAATAAAGGAAATTTAATTCCTTCCCTTAGAATACCTTCCATATATATATACATATATATATATATATATATATATATATATATATACAAATACACAAAAAAATTTTTATAATCATAAACACCTACACCTGCTTAGTTATTTATATTACTATATTTTACATATACTTACACTCATTACATATACTAACACACAAATATTTACATTTATATATACACATATTTACATGCACAGACTACATGTAATCCCATATACATGACACGATATCCATATACGCACACATACATATATATACATATATACACGCATACATCCACACACATATGCACATATATATATATATACAAACATATCTACCTAAATTTTTGGATACACACACACACACACACACACACACACACACACACACACACACAGATATCTATACACATACATATATTCACACATATACATATATATATATATATACACACATACATACATACCCATCCTACACATGCGCCTACAATACACATACACATACATATGCGTACATACACCCCTATACAAATGTATATATATATACACATAAAATTACATGTCAATGTTCAAGTTCGTCTACCTATTTGTCTATATACAATTATGTGTCTGCAACCATGTGTGCATACAATCAATTCCAAAACCAAAAATACCATAACACTTTCCTTTCTATATAGTTATTTCTAAATATATTTAGTTAGATTGAGGTGGTTTTTGTGTCTACATTTCAAAATCAATTTGTAATGTTGGTTCAGTAATATGTCCGGATCTTTATGTTTTATTATTAGGATCTTCTCTTTTATACACAGGTCGCATCTATCTCATCTATATATATATATATTATTAATAATAATAATAAATATACATTTATACTTCGCTGGTATCACAACTCTGAGTTTCATTCACAACAAAAAATTGCATTGTGGAGAGCCATGATCGCCTGTGTCCTGAGGGGACACAGCACATAAAGAAGTGGAATGTCAACATCTTAATTATGTCATTATTTTCTTTTTGAGTTATATAGAATATCCATTTCTGTGATCTGGCCGTAAGCCTGTTTTTCTGAGTTTTTTTATAATGTTGAAAGAAGTTAAATATTGACCTGTTTGATCAATCCATAACTATGCTTGTAAATAATTTATTATTTAATATTTATATGCATTTTTTTTAAATTTTAGTTCCCCCTTCATAACATATTCTATAGGTGCCGCACTAGCATAATCCAGCTTTGGCAGCCTATAAAATTCAGATTTGTAAAATGAAAAGTATAAAAAATGAAACCTATTTCTATTGCAATTAACAACCGCCAGATGAGCCGACTTCAAATTCTGAGCTAGTCAATTGCATTCACATATGTATAAATTCCCTTGAAAAAAGTATCAATCTATTTTTCTCACCCCACCAAATAGATTAAATGGATTAAATAGCAGTGTAGACTGGGCTCTCTTACCTTAGGTGGTAACCACTCTAAAACTCTAAATTCCAAATTGTGGGGAAGGAAATGGAAAACCGCTCCACTATTTTTTTCCAAAGAACATGCCAATTCCTAGTTAATAAGTAAAAGGAATCTGTGGAGAGAGAGTCATAATCGCATATGGAACATGGAAATAAAGAAAAAATATAATGACCAATAAAAATAACTAAAATGCAATTTGCAGAATAAATGAATATGTATATAGAAAATAAATTCAGTAATTAAAAAAATAAGTAGAAAATAAATTAAAATTAAAAATAAATTAAAATTAAAAATAAATTAAAATTAAAATAAATTAAAAAATTAAGTAGAAAATAAATTCAGTAATTAAAAAAATAAGTAGAAAATAAATTAAAATTTAAAAAAAAATAAAATTAAAATAAATTAAAAAATTAAGTAGAAAATAAATTCAGTAATTAAAAATTAAATTATGAAATCTAATGATTAAAACAGATACAACAATTGAAAATAAAATATTTTGAAATTCTATAAAAAAAAAAATTAAAATTAATAAAATTCCACTGGAACTAGCAAATGAAAAATTTAAAATGTTCCATGTAGGAAAAATTATATAAAAATGCATAAGGAAAACTGATATAAAAAATTGGATAGATAAAAATAATCGTATTAATATGAACAGATAGTTACAGTCAAATATATTACAAATGAAAAGTCATTACAATTTAAAAAAGGAAAAATTTAAAACTTAAAGAAAAGGTAAAATGTACATAAAAACCAAATTAATTTGGATTATTCAGGAAAAGAAATATGAAACATGAGGAAATTGAGAAAAAAAAAACTTATAAAAGTAGTAAATTTCCTCTTTGCGCCTTGTTATGGTCTGATAGTCATCAAACATTGCTAGTGCCTAATAATGTTTCCCTCTCAGCTTCAATATAACTAATTTCTTTTCATCAGTGTTGCTGACTGTAGTATAATAACATATTGTTACTAATTTGAAGAAAAATTAGCTTCCTGGGTCAGAGGTGTGAAATGAACATTTTCAAAATAATTTCATTGCAAAAAAAAAAAAATGAAAAATTCTGAGAAAGACAAGATTCATTCAAAAATTTAAAAATAAAAAAGTCTGAAAAAGTCAAAGACTCCAAACAATTCCCTTTGGCTGAGAATCATTGTCCAGTGGAATTGGCTGAATAATTAATTCTTAATAATTCTTGACTGGAGACAGTCCTTTTGAATTGAGCCTCAAAGAAATTTGATCAAATTTAAAGGTATTAATTTGATTTGACAAGTTATTGAAGTGTGGCTCTTTTATTATTGATATTTCAGTATCTTTTATTTTTCTTGTTTTCTTTTTATAATACATTTTAATAATTATAAAATCAAATTTCCATATCCTTCTCTATGCATAAGGAAAACTGGCAGAAAACATTTAAATAATGATTGTAATAACATATATGCATTTTCAAAGCAAGCAGGCACTCTGTATTCCACTTGGGAAATGAGTGCAACTTAGACTTCTACAGAACTAAACTAAGCTTATCAATTTATCAATAATGATTGAGTATAACACCATAGTTTAAGGAAATTTCCAAATTTTATTATATATCTCTGTTTCAATATCATTAATTTATTTTCACTATCAATGCTGTCATATTAAAATCATAACCAAATTATTAAAATATTATTAGGGCAAAAACTGCAAAAGGTTTTTGTGTGGCATGTATGGAATTTAAAGGTTGTGTGTTGGTGTCTTGTAGGTTGTGTGTTGGTGTCATGTAGGTTGTGTGTTGGTTTCATGTAGGTTGTGTGTTGGTGTCATGTTGGTTGTGTGTTGGTTTCATGTAGGTTGTGTGTTGGTGTCTTGTAGGTTGTGTGTTGGTGTCATGTAGGTTGTGTGTTGGTTTCATGTAGGTTGTGTGTTGGTGTCTTGTAGGTTGTGTGTTGCTCTCATGTAGGTTGTGTGTTGCTGTCATGTAGGTTGTGTGTTGGTGTCGTGTAGGTTGTGTTTCAGTGTCATGTTGGTTGTGTGTTGGTGTCTTGTAGGTTGTATGTTGCTGTCATGTCGGTTGTGTGTTGGTTTCATGTAGGTTGTGTGTTGGTGTCATGTTGGTTGTGTGTAGGTGGCGTGTAGGTTGTGTTTTGGTGTCTTCTTGGTTGTGTGTTGGTGTCTTGTAGGTTGTGTTGGTGTCATGTTGGTTGTGTGTTGCTGTCATGTAGGTTGGGTGTTGGTGTCTTGTAGGTTGTGTTGGTGTCATGTTGGTTGTGTGTTGGTGTCTTGTAGGTTGTGTGTTGGTGTTATGTTGGTTGTGTGTTGGTGTCATGTAGGTTGTGTTTTGGTGTCATGTAGGTTGTGTGTTGGTGTCATGTAGGTTGTGTGTTGGTTTCATGTAGGTTGTGTGTTGGTGTCATGTAGGTTGTGTGTTGGTTTCATGTAGGTTGTGTCTTGTAGGTTGTGTTTTGGTGTCATGTTGGTTGTGTGTTGCTGTCATGTAGGTTGTGTGTTGGAGCCTTGTAGGTTGTGTGTTGGTGTCATGTAGGTTGTGTTGGTTTCATATAGGTTGTGTGTTGGTGTCATGTAGGTTGTGTTTTGGTGTCTTGTAGGTTGTGTTGGTGTCATGTAGGTTGTGTGTTGGTGTCATGTAGGTTGTGTGTTGGTGTCATGTAGGTTGTGTTTTGGTGTCATGTAGGTTGTGTGTTGGTGTCATGTAGGTTGTGTGTTGGTTTCATGTAGGTTGTGTGTTGGTGTCATGTAGGTTGTGTGTTGGTGACATGTAGGTTGTGTGTTGGTTTCATGTAGGTTGTGTGTTGATGTCTTGTAGGTTGTGTGTTGCTCTCATGTAGGTTGTGTGTTGCTGTCATGTCGGTTGTGTCTTGGTTTCATGTAGGTTGCGTGTTGGTGTCATTGTTGGTTGTGTGTTGGTGTCTTGTAGGTTGTGTTTTGGTGTCATGTTGGTTGTGTGTTGCTATCATGTAGGTTGTGTGTTGGTGTCTTGTAGGTTGTGTGTTGGTGTCATGTTGGCTGTGTTTTGGTGTCATGTTGGTTGTGTGTTGGTGTCTTGTAGGTTGTGTGTTACTGTCATGTAGGTTGTGTGTTGGTGTCTTGTAGGTTGTGTTTTGGTGTCATGTTGGTTGTGTGTTGGTGTCTTGTAGGTTGTGTGTTGGTGTCATGTAGGTTGTGTGTTGGTTTCATGTAGGTTGTGTGTTGGTGTCTTGTAGGTTGTGTGTTGCTCTCATGTAGGTTGTGTGTTGCTGTCATGTAGGTTGTGTGTTGGTGTCGTGTAGGTTGTGTTTCAGTGTCATGTTGGTTGTGTGTTGGTGTCTTGTAGGTTGTATGTTGCTGTCATGTCGGTTGTGTGTTGGTTTCATGTAGGTTGTGTGTTGGTGTCATGTTGGTTGTGTGTAGGTGGCGTGTAGGTTGTGTTTTGGTGTCTTCTTGGTTGTGTGTTGGTGTCTTGTAGGTTGTATTTTGGTGTCATGTTGGTTGTGTGTTGCTGTCATGTAGGTTGTGTGTTGGTGTCTTGTAGGTTGTGTGTTGGTGTCATGTTGGTTGTGTGTTGGTGTCTTGTAGGTTGTGTGTTGGTGTTATGTTGGTTGTGTGTTGGTGTCATGTAGGTTGTGTTTTGGTGTCATGTAGGTTGTGTGTTGGTGTCATGTAGGTTGTGTGTTGGTTTCATGTAGGTTGTGTGTTGGTGTCATGTAGGTTGTGTGTTAGTTTCATGTAGGTTGTGTCTTGTAGGTTTAGTTTTGGTGTCATGTTGGTTGTGTGTTGCTGTCATGTAGGTTGTGTGTTGGAGCCTTGTAGGTTGTGTGTTGGTGTCATGTAGGTTGTGTTGGTTTCATATAGGTTGTGTGTTGGTGTCATGTAGGTTGTGTTTTGGTGTCTTGTAGGTTGTGTTGGTGTCATGTAGGTTGTGTGTTGGTGTCATGTAGGTTGTGTGTTGGTGTCATGTAGGTTGTGTTTTGGTGTCATGTAGGTTGTGTGTTGGTGTCATGTAGGTTGTGTGTTGGTTTCATGTAGGTTGTGTGTTGGTGTCATGTAGGTTGTGTGTTGGTGACATGTAGGTTGTGTGTTGGTTTCATGTAGGTTGTGTGTTGGTGTCTTGTAGGTTGTGTGTTGCTCTCATGTAGGTTGTGTGTTGCTGTCATGTAGGTTGGGTGTTGGTGTCGTGTAGGTTGTGTTTCAGTGTCATGTTGGTTGTGTGTTGGTGTCTTGTAGGTTGTATGTTGCTGTCATGTCGGTTGTGTGTTGGTTTCATGTAGGTTGCGTGTTGGTGTCATTGTTGGTTGTGTGTTGGTGTCTTGTAGGTTGTGTTTTGGTGTCATGTTGGTTGTGTGTTGCTGTCATGTAGGTTGTGTGTTGGTGTCTTGTAGGTTGTGTGTTGGTGTCATGTTGGCTGTGTTTTGGTGTCATGTTGGTTGTGTGTTGGTGTCTTGTAGGTTGTGTGTTACTGTCATGTAGGTTGTGTGTTGGTGTCTTGTAGGTTGTGTTTTGGTGTCATGTTGGTTGTGTGTTGGTGTCTTGTAGGTTGTGTTTTGGTGTCATATTGGTTGTGTGTTGCTGTCATGTAGGTTGTGTTTTGGTGTCTTGTAGGTTGTGTTGGTGTCATGTAGGTAGTGTTTTGGAGTCATATTGGTTGTGTGTTAGTGCCATGTTTGTTGTGTGTTGGTGTTTGTAGGTTGTATGTTGGTGTCTTATAGGTTGTGTGTTGGTGTCATGTTGGTTGTGTGTTGGTGTCATGTAGGTTGTGTGTTGGTGTCTTGTAGGTTGTGTGTTGGTGTTATGTTGGTTGTGTGTTGGTGTCATGTAGGTTGTGTGTTGGAGCCTTGTAGGTTGTGTGTTGGCGTCATGTAGGTTGTGTGTTGGTTTCATATAGGTTGTGTGTTGGTGTCATGTAGGTTGTGTTTTGGTGTCTTGTAGGTTGTGTTGGTGTCATGTAGGTTGTGTGTTGGTGTCATGTAGGTTGTGTTTTGGTTTCATGTAGGTTGTGTGTTGGTGTCATGTAGGTTGTGTGTTGGTGTCATGTAGGTTGTGTGTTGGTTTCATGTAGGTTGTGTGTTGGTGTCTTGTAGGTTGTGTGTTGCTGTCATGTAGGTTGTGTGTTGCTGTCATGTAGGTTGTGTGTTGGTGTCGTGTAGGTTGTGTTTCAGTGTCATGTTGGTTGTGTGTTGGTGTCTTGTAAGTTGTATGTTGCTGTCATGTCGGTTGTGTGTTGGTTTCATGTAGGTTGTGTGTTGGTGTCATGTTGGTTGTGTGTAGGTGGCGTGTAGGTTGTGTTTTGGTGTCTTCTTGGTTTTTGTTGGTGTCTTGTAGGTTGTGTTTTGGTGTCATGTTGGTTGTGTGTTGCTGTCATGTAGGTTGTGTGTTGGTGTCTTGTAGGTTGTGTGTTGGTGTCATGTTGGCTGTGTTTTGGTGTCATGTTGGTTGTGTGTTGGTGTCTTGTAGGTTGTGTGTTACTGTCATGTAGGTTGTGTGTTGGTTTCATGTAGGTTGTGTGTTGGTGTCGTGTAGGTTGTGTTTTGGTGTCATATTGGTTGTGTGTTGCTGTCATGTAGGTTGTGTTTTGGTATCATGCAGGTTGTGTGTTGGTTTCATGTAGGTTGTGTGTTGGTTTCATGTAGGTTGTGTGTTGGTGTCATGTACGTTGTGTGTTGGTGACATGTAGGTTGTGTGTTGGTTTCATGTAGGTTGTGTGTTGCTGTCATGTAGGTTGGGTGTTGGTGTCGTGTAGGTTGTGTTTCAGTGTCATGTTGGTTGTGTGTTGGTGTCTTGTAGGTTGTATGTTGCTGTCATGTCGGTTGTGTGTTGGTTTCATGTTTGTTGTGTGTTGGTGTTTGTAGGTTGTATGTTGGTGTCTTACAGGTTGTGTGTTGGTGTCATGTTGGTTGTGTGTTGCTGTCATGTAGGTTGGGTGTTGGTGTCTTGTAGGTTGTGTTGGTGTCATGTTGGTTGTGTGTTGGTGTCTTGTAGGTTGTGTGTTGGTGTCATGTAGGTTGTGTTTTGGTGTCATGTAGGTTGTGTGTTGGTGTCATGTAGGTTGTGTGTTGGTTTCATGTAGGTTGTGTGTTGGTGTCATGTAGGTTGTGTGTTGGTTTCATGTAGGTTGTGTCTTGTAGGTTGTGTTTTGGTGTCATGTTGGTTGTGTGTTGCTGTCATGTAGGTTGTGTGTTGGAGCCTTGTAGGTTGTGTGTTGGTGTCATGTAGGTTGTGTTGGTTTCATATAGGTTGTGTGTTGGTGTCATGTAGGTTGTGTTTTGGTGTCTTGTAGGTTGTGTTGGTGTCATGTAGGTTGTGTGTTGGTGTCATGTAGGTTGTGTGTTGGTGTCATGTAGGTTGTGTTTTGGTGTCATGTAGGTTGTGTGTTGGTGTCATGTAGGTTGTGTGTTGGTTTCATGTAGGTTGTGTGTTGGTGTCATGTAGGTTGTGTGTTGGTGACATGTAGGTTGTGTGTTGGTTTCATGTAGGTTGTGTGTTGGTGTCTTGTAGGTTGTGTGTTGCTCTCATGTAGGTTGTGTGTTGCTGTCATGTAGGTTGGGTGTTGGTGTCGTGTAGGTTGTGTTTCAGTGTCATGTTGGTTGTGTGTTGGTGTCTTGTAGGTTGTATGTTGCTGTCATGTCGGTTGTGTCTTGGTTTCATGTAGGTTGCGTGTTGGTGTCATTGTTGGTTGTGTGTTGGTGTCTTGTAGGTTGTGTTTTGGTGTCATGTTGGTTGTGTGTTGCTATCATGTAGGTTGTGTGTTGGTGTCTTGTAGGTTGTGTGTTGGTGTCATGTTGGCTGTGTTTTGGTGTCATGTTGGTTGTGTGTTGGTGTCTTGTAGGTTGTGTTTTGGTGTCATGTTGGTTGTGTGTTGGTTTCATGTAGGTTGTGTGTTGGTGTCTTGTAGGTTGTGTGTTGGTGTCATGTAGGTTGTGTGTTGGTTTCATGTAGGTTGTGTGTTGGTGTCTTGTAGGTTGTGTGTTGCTCTCATGTAGGTTGTGTGTTGCTGTCATGTAGGTTGTGTGTTGGTGTCGTGTAGGTTGTGTTTCAGTGTCATGTTGGTTGTGTGTTGGTGTCTTGTAGGTTGTATGTTGCTGTCATGTCGGTTGTGTGTTGGTTTCATGTAGGTTGTGTGTTGGTGTCATGTTGGTTGTGTGTAGGTGGCGTGTAGGTTGTGTTTTGGTGTCTTCTTGGTTGTGTGTTGGTGTCTTGTAGGTTGTATTTTGGTGTCATGTTGGTTGTGTGTTCCTGTCATGTAGGTTGTGTGTTGGTGTCTTGTAGGTTGTGTGTTGGTGTCATGTTGGTTGTGTGTTGGTGTCTTGTAGGTTGTGTGTTGGTGTTATGTTGGTTGTGTGTTGGTGTCATGTAGGTTGTGTTTTGGTGTCATGTAGGTTGTGTGTTGGTGTCATGTAGGTTGTGTGTTGGTTTCATGTAGGTTGTGTGTTGGTGTCATGTAGGTTGTGTGTTAGTTTCATGTAGGTTGTGTCTTGTAGGTTGTGTTTTGGTGTCATGTTGGTTGTGTGTTGCTGTCATGTAGGTTGTGTGTTGGAGCCTTGTAGGTTGTGTGTTGGTGTCATGTAGGTTGTGTTGGTTTCATATAGGTTGTGTGTTGGTGTCATGTAGGTTGTGTTTTGGTGTCTTGTAGGTTGTGTTGGTGTCATGTAGGTTGTGTGTTGGTGTCATGTAGGTTGTGTGTTGGTGTCATGTAGGTTGTGTTTTGGTGTCATGTAGGTTGTGTGTTGGTGTCATGTAGGTTGTGTGTTGGTTTCATGTAGGTTGTGTGTTGGTGTCATGTAGGTTGTGTGTTGGTGACATGTAGGTTGTGTGTTGGTTTCATGTAGGTTGTGTGTTGGTGTCTTGTAGGTTGTGTGTTGCTCTCATGTAGGTTGTGTGTTGCTGTCATGTAGGTTGGGTGTTGGTGTCGTGTAGGTTGTGTTTCAGTGTCATGTTGGTTGTGTGTTGGTGTCTTGTAGGTTGTATGTTGCTGTCATGTCGGTTGTGTGTTGGTTTCATGTAGGTTGCGTGTTGGTGTCATTGTTGGTTGTGTGTTGGTGTCTTGTAGGTTGTGTTTTGGTGTCATGTTGGTTGTGTGTTGCTGTCATGTAGGTTGTGTGTTGGTGTCTTGTAGGTTGTGTTGGTGTCATGTAGGTAGTGTTTTGGAGTCATATTGGTTGTGTGTTAGTGCCATGTTTGTTGTGTGTTGGTGTTTGTAGGTTGTATGTTGGTGTCTTATAGGTTGTGTGTTGGTGTCATGTTGGTTGTGTGTTGGTGTCATGTAGGTTGTGTGTTGGTGTCTTGTAGGTTGTGTGTTGGTGTTATGTTGGTTGTGTGTTGGTGTCATGTAGGTTGTGTGTTGGAGCCTTGTAGGTTGTGTGTTGGCGTCATGTAGGTTGTGTGTTGGTTTCATATAGGTTGTGTGTTGGTGTCATGTAGGTTGTGTTTTGGTGTCTTGTAGGTTGTGTGTTGGCGTCATGTAGGTTGTGTGTTGGTTTCATATAGGTTGTGTGTTGGTGTCATGTAGGTTGTGTGTTGGTGTCATGTAGGTTGTGTGTTGGTTTCATGTAGGTTGTGTGTTGGTGTCTTGTAGGTTGTGTGTTGCTGTCATGTAGGTTGTGTGTTGCTGTCATGTAGGTTGTGTGTTGGTGTCGTGTAGGTTGTGTTTCAGTGTCATGTTGGTTGTGTGTTGGTGTCTTGTAGGTTGTATGTTGCTGTCATGTCGGTTGTGTGTTGGTTTCATGTAGGTTGTGTGTTGGTGTCATGTTGGTTGTGTGTAGGTGGCGTGTAGGTTGTGTTTTGGTGTCTTCTTGGTTTTTGTTGGTGTCTTGTAGGTTGTGTTTTGGTGTCATGTTGGTTGTGTGTTGCTGTCATGTAGGTTGTGTGTTGGTGTCTTGTAGGTTGTGTGTTGGTGTCATGTTGGCTGTGTTTTGGTGTCATGTTGGTTGTGTGTTGGTGTCTTGTAGGTTGTGTGTTACTGTCATGTAGGTTGTGTGTTGGTTTCATGTAGGTTGTGTGTTGGTGTCGTGTAGGTTGTGTTTTGGTGTCATATTGGTTGTGTGTTGCTGTCATGTAGGTTGTGTTTTGGTGTCATGTAGGTTGTGTGTTGGTTTCATGTAGGTTGTGTGTTGGTTTCATGTAGGTTGTGTGTTGCTATCATGTAGGTTGTGTGTTGGTGACATGTAGGTTGTGTGTTGGTTTCATGTAGGTTGTGTGTTGCTGTCATGTAGGTTGGGTGTTGGTGTCGTGTAGGTTGTGTTTCAGTGTCATGTTGGTTGTGTGTTGGTGTCTTGTAGGTTGTATGTTGCTGTCATGTCGGTTGTGTGTTGGTTTCATGTTTGTTGTGTGTTGGTGTTTGTAGGTTGTATGTTGGTGTCTTACAGGTTGTGTGTTGGTGTCATGTTGGTTGTGTGTTGGTGTCATGTAGGTTGTGTGTTGGTGTCTTGTAGGTTGTGTGTTGGTGTTATGTTGGTTGTGTGTTGGTGTCATGTAGGTTGTGTGTTGGTGTCTTGTAGGTTGTGTGTTAGTATTATGTTGGTTGTGTGTTGGTGTCATGTAGGTTGTGTGTTGGAGCCTTGTAGGTTGTGTGTTGGCGTCATGTAGGTTGTGTGTTGGTTTCATATAGGTTGTGTGTTGGTGTCATGTAGGTTGTGTTTTGGTGTCTTGTAGGTTGTGTTGGTGTCATGTAGGTTGTGTGTTGGTGTCATGTAGGTTGTGTTTTGGTTTCATGTAGGTTGTGTGTTGGTGTCATGTAGGTTGTGTTTTGGTGTCATGTAGGTTGTGTGGTGGTGTCATGTAGGTTGTGTGTTGGTGTCATGTAGGTTGTGTGTTGGTGTCATGTAGGTTGTGTGTTGGTTTCATGTAGGTTGTGTGTTGGTGTCTTGTAGGTTGTGTTTCAGTGTCATGTTGGTTGTGTGTTGGTGTCTTGTAGGTTGTATGTTGCTGTCATGTCGGTTGTGTGTTGGTTTCATGTAGGTTGTGTGTTGGTTTCATGTAGGTTGTGTGTTGGTGTCATGTAGGTTGTGTGTTGGTGTCATGTAGGTTGTGTGTTGGTTTCATGTAGGTTGTGTGTTGGTGTCTTGTAGGTTGTGTGTTGCTGTCATGTAGGTTGTGTGTTGGTTTCATCTAGGTTGTGTGTTGGTTTCATGTAGGTTGTGTGTTGGTGTCATGTAGGTTGTGTGTTGGTGTCATGTAGGTTGTGTTTTGGTGTCATATTGGTTGTGTGTTGCTGTCATGTAGGTTGTGTTTTGGTGTCTTGTAGGTTGTGTGTTGGTGTCATGTAGGTTGTGTGTTGGTGTCATGTAGGTTGTGTGTTGGTTTCATGTAGGTTGTGTGTTGGTGTCATGTAGGTTGTGTGTTGGAGCCTTGTAGGTTGTGTGTTGGTGTCATGTAGGTTGTGTGTTGGTTTCATATAGGTTGTGTGTTGGTGTCATGTTGGTTGTGTGTTGCTGTCATGTAGGTTGTGTGTTGGTGTCTTGTAGGTTGTGTGTTGGTGTCATGTTGGCTGTGTTTTGGTGTCATGTTGGTTGTGTGTTGGTGTCTTGTAGGTTGTGTGTTGCACTCATGTAGGTTGTGTGTTGCTGTCATGTCGGTTGTGTGTTGGTTTCATGTAGGTTGTGTGTTGGTGTCATGTTGGTTGTGTGTAGGTGGCGTGTAGGTTGTGTTTTGGTGTCTTCTTGGTTGTGTGTTGGTGTCTTGTAGGTTGTGTTATGTTGGTTGTGTGTTGGTGTCATGTAGGTTGTGTGTTGGAGCCTTGTAGGTTGTGTGTTGGTGTCATGTAGGTTGTGTGTTGGTTTCATATAGTTTGTGTGTTGGTTTCATGTAGGTTGTGTGTTGGTGTCTTGTAGGTTGTGTGTTGGTGTCATGTAGGTTGTGTGTTGGTTTCATGTAGGTTGTGTGTTGGTGTCTTGTAGGTTGTGTGTTGCTCTCATGTAGGTTGTGTGTTGCTGTCATGTAGGTTGTGTGTTGGTGTTGTGTAGGTTGTGTTTCAGTGTCATGTTGGTTGTGTGTTGGTGTCTTGTCGGTTGTGTGTTGGTTTCATGTAGGTTGTGTGTAGGTGGCGTGTAGGTTGTGTTTTGGTGTCTTCTTGGTTGTGTGTTGGTGTCTTGTAGGTTGTGTTTTGGTGTCATGTTGGTTGTGTGTTGGTGTCTTGTAGGTTGTATGTTGCTGTCATGTCGGTTGTGTGTTGGTTTCATGTAGGTTGTGTGTTGGTGTCATGTTGGTTGTGTGTAGGTGGCGTGTAGGTTGTGTTTTGGTGTCTTCTTGGTTGTGTGTTGGTGTCTTGTAGGTTGTGTTTTGGTGTCATGTTGGTTGTGTGTTGCTGTCATGTAGGTTGTGTGTTGGTGTCTTGTAGGTTGTGTGTTGGTGTCATGTTGGCTGTGTTTTAGTGTCATGTTGGTTGTGTGTTGGTGTCTTGTAGGTTGTGTGTTACTGTCATGTAGGTTGTGTGTTGGTTTCATGTAGGTTGTGTGTTGGTGTCGTGTAGGTTGTGTTTTGGTGTCATGTTGGTTGTGTGTTGGTGTCTTGTAGGTTGTGTTTTGGTGTCATATTGGTTGTGTGTTGCTGTCATGTAGGTTGTGTGTTGGTGTCATGTAGGTTGTGTGTTGGTTTCATGTAGGTTGTGTGTTGGTGTCATGTAGGTTGTGTGTTGGAGCCTTGTAGGTTGTGTGTTGGTGTCATGTAGGTTGTGTGTTGGTTTCATATAGGTTGTGTGTTGGTATCATGTAGGTTGTGTTTTGGTGTCTTGTAGGTTGTGTGTTGGTGTCATGTAGGTTGTGTGTTGGTGTCATGTAGGTTGTGTCTTGGTTTCATGTAGGTTGTGTGTTGGTGTCATGTAGGTTGTGTGTTGGTGTCATGTAGGTTGTGTGTTGGTGTCATGTAGGTTGTGTTTTGGTGTCATGTAGGTTGTGTGTTGGAGCCTTGTAGGTTGTGTGTTGGTGTCATGTAGGTTGTGTGTTGGTTTCATGTAGGTTGTGTGTTGGTGTCATGTAGGTTGTGTGTTGGAGCCTTGTAGGTTGTGTGTTGGTGTTATGTTGGTTGTGTGTTGGTGTCATGTAGGTTGTGTTTTGGTGTCATGTAGGTTGTGTGTTGGTGTCATGTAGGTTGTGTTTTGGTTTCATGTAGGTTGTGTGTTGGTGTCATGTAGGTTGTGTGTTGGTTTCATGTAGGTTGTGTCTTGTAGGTTGTGTTTTGGTGTCATGTTGGTTGTGTGTTGCTGTCATGTAGGTTGTGTGTTGGAGCCTTGTAGGTTGTGTGTTGGTGTCATGTAGGTTGTGTTGGTTTCATATAGGTTGTGTGTTGGTGTCATGTAGGTTGTGTTTTGTTGTCATGTAGGTTGTGTGTTGGTGTCATGTAGGTTGTGTGTTGGAGCCTTGTAGGTTGTGTGTTGGTGTCATGTAGGTTGTGTGTTGGTTTCATATAGTTTGTGTGTTGGTTTCATGTAGGTTGTGTGTTGGTGTCTTGTAGGTTGTGTGTTGGTGTCATGTAGGTTGTGTGTTGGTTTCATGTAGGTTGTGTGTTGGTGTCATGTAGGTTGTGTGTTGCTCTCATGTAGGTTGTGTGTTGCTGTCATGTAGGTTGTGTGTTGGTGTTGTGTAGGTTGTGTTTCAGTGTCATGTTGGTTGTGTGTTGGTGTCTTGTCGGTTGTGTGTTGGTTTCATGTAGGTTGTGTGTTGGTGTCATGTTGGTTGTGTGTAGGTGGCGTGTAGGTTGTGTTTTGGTGTCTTCTTGGTTGTGTGTTGGTGTCTTGTAGGTTGTGTTTTGGTGTCATGTTGGTTGTGTGTTGGTGTCTTGTAGGTTGTATGTTGCTGTCATGTCGGTTGTGTGTTGGTTTCATGTAGGTTGTGTGTTGGTGTCATGTTGGTTGTGTGTAGGTGGCGTGTAGGTTGTGTTTTGGTGTCTTCTTGGTTGTGTGTTGGTGTCTTGTAGGTTGTGTTTTGGTGTCATGTTGGTTGTGTGTTGCTGTCATGTAGGTTGTGTGTTGGTGTCTTGTAGGTTGTGTGTTGGTGTCATGTTGGCTGTGTTTTAGTGTCATGTTGGTTGTGTGTTGGTGTCTTGTAGGTTGTGTGTTACTGTCATGTAGGTTGTGTGTTGGTTTCATGTAGGTTGTGTGTTGGTGTCGTGTAGGTTGTGTTTTGGTGTCATGTTGGTTGTGTGTTGGTGTCTTGTAGGTTGTGTTTTGGTGTCATATTGGTTGTGTGTTGCTGTCATGTAGGTTGTGTGTTGGTGTCATGTAGGTTGTGTGTTGGTTTCATGTAGGTTGTGTGTTGGTGTCATGTAGGTTGTGTGTTGGAGCCTTGTAGGTTGTGTGTTGGTGTCATGTAGGTTGTGTGTTGGTTTCATATAGGTTGTGTGTTGGTATCATGTAGGTTGTGTTTTGGTGTCTTGTAGGTTGTGTGTTGGTGTCATGTAGGTTGTGTGTTGGTGTCATGTAGGTTGTGTCTTGGTTTCATGTAGGTTGTGTGTTGGTGTCATGTAGGTTGTGTGTTGGTGTCATGTAGGTTGTGTGTTGGAGCCTTGTAGGTTGTGTGTTGGTGTCATGTAGGTTGTGTGTTGGTTTCATATAGGTTGTGTGTTGGTTTCATGTAGGTTGTGTGTTGGTGTCATGTAGGTTGTGTGTTGGTGTGATGTAGGTTGTGTGTTGGTGTGATGTAGGTTGTGTGTTGGTTTCATGTAGGTTGTGTGTTGGTGTCATGTAGGTTGTGTGTTGGTTTCATGTAGGTTGTGTGTTGGTGTCATGTAGGTTGTGTTTTGGTGTCATGTAGGTTGTGTGTTGGAGCCTTGTAGGTTGTGTGTTGGTGTCATGTAGGTTGTGTGTTGGTTTCATGTAGGTTGTGTGTTGGTGTCATGTAGGTTGTGTGTTGGAGCCTTGTAGGTTGTGTGTTGGTGTCATGTATGTTGCGTGTTGGTTTCATATAGGTTGTGTGTTGGTGTCATGTAGGTTGTGTGTTGGTGTCTTGTAGGTTGTGTGTTGGTGTCATGTTGATTGTGTGTTGGTGTCTTGTATGTGACTGCATGTTCACATGTAAACAATTAAAAAAGAAGCATACTAAAATTTGGGTTTCTACAATGGTTCATTTATACTCCTCTTTTTTTTAATACAAACTGTAGTGAAACAAAGTTCTCAATGTCGCTTAGGTATGTCTGTTTTCTTTATTTGGTACAGATGTTAAGGTTAAGTAAAGATTATCATTATAATAGGGTCATAAAAATTCCAGTTCCTTTATTGTTAGCATCATGGGAAAACATATTTCTTTTTCTTTTTGTTATTATTCATTATTATCTTATTTAATGATTTTATTTAATCTTCAAACAAATGTTTTGCTCTTGAGGACTTCCTAGAACTACAGTAATTTTATGATGATGTGACTAAACATGTGCATAAAGGAAAGGGGGTTCTGAGAATTTTAAATTTAATTTTCTTTTTAAATATATGTTTGGGGTATATAGTCTAGTCAATTTCATTTAGTTTTGTTATATACCGTACCAATGAACACTAATGGGTATGTCCCAATCCTCATAAGTATGTTGGACACTATTGTAAGTGTGGGTAATATGCTATCAAAGTAGTCCACCACTAGCAGTGGTTTACCTACTTCATGGCACTGGCGAGTATTGTATTTTGTTGATGTTATAAAGATTACCATTTCATTTCCAACCTCCATGTTGGTTATTCCTCATTTAGTAACCCTTTCTAGGTTATAACAAGTTTCCTTTTGTTTATGCTTCCATCATTTTTGTTATTAAGTATACCAAGTTGAGATGGCAGACCATCTGCCAAGAAAGGTGAAGTGTTGTAAGAATATGAATGGAAATTTACTGTGGATGATTTAGTGACTAAAGCACTTTCTATACCTTTTCATCTTAGTAAATTACATTGTTTTTTAATTTGTCACTTTACATCCAGGTTCTTACAACATTTTGCCTTTCTTGGCAGATCTTCTATTATCACTATGTGGGACACTTAATAACAAAATGGATGAAAACATAAACAAAAAGTAAAAGAAACTAAATGAAATCAACTAGACCACTGTTTCTCAACCTTAGTCTGGTCATGGCCCCCTTCAATCCAATGCAAGTTCTTTATTGGCCCTCATGCCAACTTGAGTTCTTATACCTCCTCCTCCCTCTCACCCATCCCTCAACTTAATACATCTAGGGAAGTAGAAGTATTAAAGGTGGTAGTTTGGATAGTACTATGGCATGAAAATGCTAACTCCTGTTGTAAATCAAAGAATAATATTATTTGGATAAATATTTTATTTGAATAAACTCATTTATTTACAAAACAAAAAATACATGTAGCATCAGCTCTGTCTTGTATGGTTTCAATGGGATCCCTGTGACTGGTGCAGAGCTGCCAAATTGTCAATGTTTGGCTTGAAAGCCATCAGAGAGAGACATAAATTGACTCTCCCCCCCCCCCCCAACATCAAGGCAATTTCAAGTTTTTGACAGCAGATGCATCATCCAACTGAAACCAGACTCAACCAAGTAAGATGTGGGAAAAGTGAGTAAGAGCAACTTCACATCTTCCCAAAGTAGTGGGTAATTCTTATACATGTCTTCATTCATCATCAGCTTCTGGTATACTCCATGCTTTAACCTCGCTTGAGCTGCTGTGTTATTTTAAAGTTCAATGAAATTTTCATGTAGGGTGATATCAACTTCAGATGCATTAGCAATGAAGGGATCCACAAACCAGTGTGGCACTGTCATTTGGAGTAGATCAGAGAAGCAAGTTTTCATATCATTATGCAAATGCTGCGAATGATCAACATACACTGCTTGGTCATCATCAAGCAGCTCGGTGAATATATTTGCTAAGGAAGGAAACTGTGCAAACTCCCATCTTCCACGGTTCAACCAGAACAGCTTTAGTTTCCCATTAAATGCATTAATTGCATCCTTGCAGGAAAACAGGGTAATGTCATTTCCTTGGAGCTCTTGTTCAGGAAATTTAGCTTTTCAAATATATCAGATAAGTAGAAGATATCACTTTTTGCATCAACAAGTTTCTGTCCAAGTTCTGTTTCACTCAAGAAAGAAATAACACTGTCCCATAGTACAACAAAATGATGCAGGCAATTACCCTTAGACAGCCACCTGACTTCAGTGTGCAAAACAAGTCGTTCAATTTCCTCATTGTTCTTTTCACATAATTGCTGAAAGAGGCGATCTTACAGTGCATTCTTTTTTATCAAGTTGACAGCCTATATAACATGCATAAGTGCTTTAGACCTCCTGTTAGGTGTTTGGCAACCAAGTGCTGCCACTGAACAACACAGTGCATGCAAACCACATTAGAAACAGCAATTTTTTAAGTAAGCACTGAATCCCTGATACCTTCCAATCATAGCAGCAGCACTATCTGTTGCACAAGCCACTATGTTCTTAAATGGAATGTTGTTCTCCTCAAAATATGCCTCAAGTTTTTTGAAGATGGATTCACCTTTAGTATCAGTCATTAGTTTCAATGTGAAAAGTAGTTCTTGACACAGATTATCATCATCGAGAAAACTTACGAATGCCATCAAAAAATCGGAATCAGGTAAAGTTGATCCATCATTAAAATTGTTTGATTCTCTGATTTTTGATAATTGTTTATAATTGACAAATCTGAAATAAATCTCCTTTCGTATTGCCATGTACATAACCAGGATTAATTAAATCGATGGCTTTTTGAGTAGTCAAGAACATACCTTGAGAAGAATTCTGTTTATAAAGAGTCAAAAATATCAAAACAAAAATGTGTTATTGCTTTTTCCGTTGATGATCCAGAAAGAAAAGCCATCTGATGAGAAGAAACTAAATTATACCTATTGATAAAAGAAATCATTTTGCTGAAAATAATTTTTTTCAAAAGTTTTTAAGAAGTTTGAAAGTTCAGAAATTGATTGAAAGTTTAACAAGGAAAGTCCTTTCCTATTTTTTGGTAATTGAATTATTTTAGCAACCATAAGAAACTCGGGGAATATACCGAATAGAAGATTATTAATTAAGATAAGTGAATTACAATTAAATGTGTCAATTACAAAAAAATTAATAATTACAAAAAGAAAAGAAAAATTGAAAGACAAGTTGGTGAAAACATACCTTAATTTAAACTTTAAATTATGAGTTTTAAATTTTAAGAAATTGGAAACTAAAAAAGACCATTTTCCATAGATCAGGTGAAAAAAATTACAATAAATAAATATTTATGTTAACAAATCAGTAGACAAATCATAGCAGCAGTTATCAGTTATCTCCTGTTAATTCACTTCTCCAAGTTCTCCACCTTACATTTTTTCTCTAACGCCTTTATCCATTGTGCCATCTATCCTTAAAGAGTTGTGAGTTCAATACCTGGTTAAGGCAGTGGAGAACTTGGAGAAGTGAATTAACAGGAGATAACTGATAACTGACATCCATTAAGACATGGCATGTGGAACTAGAACAGTCTACCCCAGCGAGTGAAATAAATGGTTCAGTTCAACATTCCAATGACCTGAAGAAGGCTGGAGCATACAACGGCCGAAATGTTGTGATAAATATGGCGATAAAGATGAGGACAATAGTCTGAATAATGTAAATAGTGTACATAATACCTCATCTCAGAAATATAGACAGATACAAAATCGGTCAGGTTTTTATTTAAGTCTATTAGCAAACATTGGTCTGGTTTATACTTGAGTTTGCAACTCTTCAAAAGGGATTATTTAGAAGGTGGCCCATTTTGATGAGGATCTTAGCCTTCTTCTTTCATAGGAATGTTCCTGTAACTTTGTTTTTTATATAGAAAAATAACATTTTGGAGAATTTATTAATTTTTTTTTTGCTGCAAAATAACTTCATTCATTATTTTGAAGATGTATTCTTTACAAATGCACATTTATTAAGAATTGAATTAACTGAGCTGTTTAACGAAATTATATATATATATACATATATTTTGTTTTTTAAGCATTTCACCCCAAGCATGGCAGGAGTGCCATTAATACACAAAAGGATACAGAGAGTCAAATTGAGAGAAAAGACTGGGTGTAGGGGACGTTGAGGAAAGGATAAAAGATGAATGGCATTCAAGACAACAGAAGATGGGGATTGACGTTGCATTTAAATTTTTGAAGATTGTAGTTATCAGGGAAGCAATTAAGAGAAAGGGAGTTCCACTGTCAGGAAGTGTGAGAAAAGAAACTGTTGGAGTAGAAGTGGCAGTTATATTTAACTATTTCAACAGTAAAATGGTGTGACCTAGATGCCAATCTAGTAACACGCTTAAATTCATGTAGTCGGGGCACCAGGGAAAGAAGCTTGTCAGAGATGTTGCCATGAAAATATTTGTAGAAAAGACAAAGGGAAGCCATGTGAGATCTGTGTGAAAATGAGTGAAGTTGAGATGCCATGTCAGGATTGATTACATTGCAGATCCTTTTTTTGGATTTTGTTGAGAACCTTGGAATGAACAGCAGGGGCACCAGACCAGATAATTGCAACATTATTTTAATGCACAGCCAAATGGTAGATTTGTAGATGTATAAGATGGACTCTGACGAGAAAAACCAAGAAGGCGCAGTGAGATGCTCTCATGTAGTCAAGCACCAACCATGCTGATGGCGAGCAGGGAAGTTTTCTGTGGTGGTTAAATGAGAGCAGTTTAGTTTTGGAGGCATTAAAATTCACAAGTCATTTCCTGTCCCAGTTAACCACTGATTGGAGGTCCTTTTCGAGAGCAGTGACCAAGTTAACTTTATCAACGCTGATGGATTTACTATTGAGACAGGAGTAAATGGTAGTACCATCTGCATAAATACCTACTTGGGAACTGATGACATCAGGAAGATCATTGATGAAGAACAGAAATGGTAGAGGACCCAAGATAGAACCTTAGGGAACACCCGCGTTCATATGAAAGAATCTAGAAGTGAGTCTGTTCAGAATGACCTTCATTTCACAATTTGATAAGAATGACTGGATTAAATCAAATAATCATCCTGCAATACTGTAGCCCTGAAGCTTATGTAGAAATTAACCTGGCAGCTCAAATTGAAAAGGACCTCCAATCGGTTGTGGACTGGGGAGAGAAATGGATGGTCAACTTTAACGCCTCTAAAACAAAACTGCTCTCCATTAACCACCACAAGGACCCATTCCTGCATCCCATTAGAATGTCTGAGGACCAACTTCTCGAGAGCTCCTCTCTGCGGCTGCTCGGTCTCACGCTGTCCGCTGATCTGAGATGGAACAAATACATCGAGTCAGTTGCATCATCCACCGCAAGAAAAGTTGGTTCCCTGTGCCGAGCCAGGAAATTCTTCTCCCCGGAATCGATCCTCCAAGTCTATAAGTCTACCATTCACCCTTGCATGGAGTATTGCTGCCATTTATGGTCTGGGGCCCCTGCGTGTTGCCTCAGGGTTCTTGATAAGATCCAGAGACGGATATGCAATGTGATTGGCCCTGATCTATCATCTCGTCTGCAGTCGCTCTCTCACAGATGCGATGTTGCCTCGCTCTGCCTTTTCTACAAGTACTTCCACAGTAATTGCTCTGAGGAGTTGCTTTCACTTGTCCCTAAGCCTTGTGAATTTAAGCGTCCTACGAGGCTGGCATCCCATTCCCACCCCTTCACTGTTGAAACTGTTAGATGTAGACGTCTCTTCTACTCCAATAGCTTCATGTCTCGCACATCTCGCCTATGGAACTCCCTTCCCTATTACTATTTCCCTGACACATACAATCTCCAACGGTTTAAGTGTAGCGTCAATCGTCATCTCCAGTTGCCTTGATCTATCCACTTCCCTTCTCCACTTCCTTTCATCTTTCATTCCTATCTGCTCTCGCTCTATATCTTCTGTAACCCCCTTGCCTTGATCGACCCTCCGTCCTTCTCTTTCTCCACATCCCTTCCTTTACCACTCCTATCTGCTCTTCCTCCAACCCTTCTGTAACCCCATGCGTAATAGTGGCCACCAGCCTTGCTTGGGGTGATACGCTTAAAAAAAAAAAAGAAAAAAAAAAGACCAACATGCCAAAAGCCCTGTCAAACACCTTTGAGATATTTACAGCCACAGCTCAAGTTTTGCTGTTATCATCAAGCTGTATATTTATTTGTATGCATATGTTTGGAAGATGACGTAAATTAAATTTTTCAATAAGATTGTAGCAATTTTTATATCATATCTGTGCCTATGTATTTTACTGATAAGCTAAATTGAATTTTTCGGTAATGTTTAATATATGTACCTACAATAAAGTGGTGTCTCAAAATAATAGTTTTTCTCTTGCTGTCTCTATTACTCTATACTCCTTTGGCAATTTTTTATTGTTTTAATAAATTATTTTACAATTTTAATAAAACTGAAACATATGAAATGAAATTTATGTATTCCCTTTTCTTTTGACAATTGACAACAAAAGTATTACACTCTATTTTTGTAATTAAAAACTCTACTGAATAAATCGTGCTTAACATTTTTGTTGTCACATCTTGAAATAAAAAAGTATAAATTCACATGGCCACAATCTATTTTAGGGAATTTATGTGGCGAGAGCAAATGAAAGAAATGTCTTCAAAATGTATTTTTTCAAAAAATTCCAATTATTTGCAGTTATGTGTTTATTTAAATTTTCTTGTTTGTTCGTTCACAGATATTTTTTAATAACTTTATGAATAAAAAGGTTTGTTTTCATAGTTATTATTTTGTTAATATCATAAATAATAAATATTAGATTGTTTTTGGTCCATATATTTTTTATAAACTTGTAAATATAAAATTATTCTTGTAAATAAACAATATAATAAAATAAATAGTTTTTAATTGTTTAGTTGTAAATTCTCAACAAAAAGAGAATACATAAACCCAGTTTCATATGTTTTGGTTTTATTAAAATTCTAAAAATAGATTTTAAAACAATAAAAATTACAGAGGGAGTATACAGGAATATCAGTATCGAGAGAAAGACCATCACATTATTTTGGGAATATAAATGTTGTTAAACTTTGCCAATTTTCCAATAATTTGTTGCAATTTTTGCATCATGCTTGAATGTGTATTTTGCTAATTAGCTAAATCAAAAATTTTATTTTTTATAAGTTTGTTTTTAGTGAATAAAAATAAATGCTTAATTGTTTAGGTTGTTTTTTTGGATATGTTCTTTTGAAAGAAGAGTATTTTTAAGAAAGCTAGACGTATTTTTGAAAAAAATTGTTACATATGTAAATCTTTTGGACTTTAGCGGTTAAAAAATACCAAAATTGTTTGTTATTCTTTTTGAATTTATGGAAAAATATGTTTTCCTATTTACTAGCCAATGAAAGACCTGGTCTCATGCCATTGTGGAAACCTGGATGAAGACTTCTATGATACTCTCTTTTTAAATAAAAGAACTCCGGAGAGCAGATAACTCCAGAGAGCATTTGGGTATCACAGCAAAAGCATTTTGATGTCATGAAGGCATTTAGAAGAGAAGGTAGATAGTTACAAGCCAGCTGCAGAGAGCTGAAGGAATTTTGATGTTTACAATTGAAAATTCTCCTGCAGTTGGAAGAACACATAATGAAAAGAACAAAGAAATTTGAATTGAATTTAAAAGAAAAGGACATTTAAAGAAATATTGTTAGATATCCCAGAGATGCTCATGGGATAAGTAAAAGTAGGTTTTTTTCATTTTTTCAAAAGGTGGTTGCACCTTTGCCGTTCTGCTTTCTTGAATATTACTTTCTCTGTTTTTCCTTTTTCAAAATTGAATCCTTATCTTTTTCAAAATTGTAATCCTTTTGTCATTGTGATCCCTTTTGAAATTGTTATCCTGCCTTAATAGGTGCACAAAATTAAATTTTTGTACAAGTTTTGTACCTTCTTTTTAGTACCTTTTTTTGTACTTTTTTTTTGTACCTTTTTTTTGTACCTTTTTTTTTTTGTTTATTCTGTAATGAATGATTTCCCTTTAAGATTTTTTGAATCTTGTTATTTGCACCTATTTCAACTTTAGGGAGAAGAGAAGCATGAGTTCTCTTTTCCTTTTCTATATTTACTAACTAGATTTTTGTGTTTGGCACAAGAATTTAGGATTTAGTAAGGAGTTAAAATTTTATAAAAATTGAATTTTTTAGTCAGCTTGTTGCCTTTTTCCCATTGTACTTTCTGATTTGATTTTATGTAGGGAACCAAATTTTTCTCAGTTTTGCCTTTAGTAAGATTTCCAATCAAGTTTTCTCTTCCTATGTATCTCCATGTGTTGCTCAATGTATTTTCATATGGAGCCTTTCCAGTTACTTGCTTTACTAAAAAGCATTATAAATTCAATGGCTTCAGTATTTGTTAAATTTCAAATTAACCTTAGAGTCAAAGGTTGACACTGAACAGTTGGGGCATGGAACACCTTTTTGAGTAAATAATTGATTTTATAATTGTTCAAATACAGCCCCACCACAATCACCACCTTGGATCGTAAAATTTTATTAAATTTAATTTGGAAATATTTGCCCTTACCAAAATAATACAAGGGTAAATTTTAGCTGAAATTTTGAAGTGAATGATTGTAAGAATTCCATGTCTTTCCAATTAATATTCACAGCAATATTCTTCACGTAAGTTTCTTTTAAAATTTCAGTTTATATCTTCTTCTATGTGCCATGTCTCTCCAGAACAATGGCGACAATTTCCTGTCCTTTGCAGCTCTTAATACATTTTGTCTTTTTTGTTATTTCTGCTTAACCTTGTTCTGCCATCCATTTAATCAAATTCACTGAGTTATGCATTGTTTTTCTCTGTCCCTTTTGCCTTCAATCTGTCCTGTGAGTATCAGATTTTCCAAGCCCTCTTTCCTCATAATGTGCCTTAGAAATTTTAACTGTCTTTTCCTAATGTTAATTATGAGGGTCCTTTTTGTTTCCATTTTTCTCTAAAACTTTGTTGTTGCTCACATATTCAATCCCTGGTGTTTTCGTCATCCTCCTGTAGAATGAGATTTCTGTCGCCTCATGTCTCATCTTCATCTGTGAGAAGATTGCCCAGCATTCACTGCTATATAAGAGGATTGGTATTATGTAAAAGTTCAGTACATTCTGGCTTCATCTGATCCCTCATAAGCGTTGAAGAATCTGAAGAGGACTTCTACTTCATATCTGTTTGTGTGTGTATTTTGTTGATAAGCAAAATAAATCAGATGATGTATTCTGCTGTATAGTCTGTATCTTTGAAAGCTGTAGACATCAACACAGAGTCCTGGGAGCTGGAGAGGAACCCCGACCAAACCCCTCAAGTCACAGGAGGAGGAGAAGCTGACAAAAGTCACCACAGAAAGATGGGCCTGCAGAAAACAAAGTGACAGCTCCAACAGACCAGAGACAGAACACACATGTGACCTCTGCAACAGAAATTGTCACTCCTGCATCGGCCTTTATAGTCACAGACATCGGTGCTCCAGCCAAGCAGACAACTCAAACGCTACCCATGGTCAACCCTGATCGATGGAGGCCCTCCCCAGTCTGTATCTTTCCTCAACACTAATCTCATAAGTCAACAACTCTGTAAATGTTTTTTCCATTAATGAAATACTGAGATATTCATCATTATTATTGTTCCCCTTAACCAGTTGGGACATGAAACCCTTCTGAGTACCATTGACCAGGGTGTGGCTGAAACAGTACCCATGCAACTTCTTGGAGCCATATGTGAGAGTTGAATTTAGGCTGTGATAGTTGGATTTAGGCTGTGATAGTTGGATATAGGCTGTGGACCAGGAGCTTTTTGCATACCAGTTCACATAATTAAAGCAGGATTGACCATTTTGCTACAAAGGTAATCCACTGACAATACACCCCAAGACAGTAATATATATATTTTTTAATCTAATTCACCCCAAGCAAGGCAGCAAAGCCACTAGAACACAAGGGGTTACTGAGTGTGGAAGAATTACATAATGGAAATATTACAAAGGAGCAAGAACAATAGAAGAGCAATCAGGAAAACAGTAGACAGTGATTTACATTGCAATCTGAATTTTTGAAGATTAAAGTTGACTGGAAAGCATGAAGCCAGAAGAGAGTTCCACATGTGAGAAGTGTGAGACAAGAAACTGTTAACATAGAACTTACGGTTATATCTAGCCGACTCAACTGTAAATTGATGAGACCTTGACACCAGCCTAGCACTATGCTTAAATTCATAAAGTCTAGGTACCATAGCAAAGAGCTCATCTGAAGAATTACTATCAAAGTATTTATAGAAAAGGCACAAAGAGGCAACTTTACAGCAATGGGAAAGTGACTAAAGCCGAAATGCCAAGTCAGGACCAATAAAATTGCTGATTCTTCATTGAATTTTATCAAGGATCTTGAGATATGTAGCAGGAGTACGGGCCATATCTTACTATATTCTAATCGAGTAGAAATGGTAGAATTATAGATATGTAAGATAGATACTGGAGAGAAAAATTGTCTTGCACAACATGGTGAATCAACTTTATTAGCAGCTGTCCTAGCAATGAATTCAATATAATCTTTCCACTTCATGTCAGCCAAGAATGTTAGTCCGAGAACATGCAACGAGTCACTTTCCTGGTTAGCATCAGTCATGCTGTTGGAAGGCAGAAAGAGGTCTCTTAGATATACATCATATATATATATATATATATATATATATATATATATAGCCTCTAAGTGTTGACTTCAATGTTCACTTTTATATATATATATATTATATATATATATATGTATATATATATATGTATATGTATAATATATATATATATATATATATATATATATATATATATATATATATATATATGTATATACATTTATATATATGTTGTTTGCTGATGCTGCTGCTCTTGTAGTCACATCCTTTGAGGAGGCCCAACATCTAATAAATCATTTCTCTGCTGCATGTAAAGCCTTTGGTCTTACACTTAGCATAAATAAAACTGAAGTAGTGCACCAATCTTGTCCTACTCCGAAGCAATTCTGTGGTGAGAAACAAAAACCACCAGTCTACAAATTTCTAGAGAGACCATTGAAAGTAGAAGACAAAGCCCTGAACTATATACAGTCTTTCACCTATCTTGGTAGCAAAGTCAACTACAGTGGAACTTTAGATGATGAAATCATGCATCAGATTGCTAAGGCTACCAGTGCTTTTGGCAAACTTCGACATCGCTTGTAGAATGAGCGGTGTATTAGACTGGATACGAAAATTTGGGTTTACAGAGCTGTTGTACTTGCCATCCTTTTGTATGGCTCAGAGTCGTGAACTTCATACAGGTACCATATACGCCAGCTAGATGTTTTCCATGAAAGCTGTCTGCGTGCAATCTGTGGAGTTAACCTTCAAGATAGGACATCTAACATAGACCTGTTTAACAGGTGTAATATTGGAGGAATCAAGACTTTTCTCATACAATCTCAGTTACGGTGGACTGGTCATGTCTTGAGAATGTCTGTTGACAGGATACCCAAGATCCTAATGTACAGCCAGTAAGATCAGGGCACAGGAATGTAGGACACCCATGGCTAAGATACAAAGACAAGCTGAAAAGCTACTTGTCAGCTGTCAATATACCACATAACACCCTTAAGCACTTAGCCTTGGAGCGGGTAGAATGGAGATCAATGTGTCTTAGTGGACTCAGCAGTTTTCAATCTGCTTGTCTGAATCATCTTCAAGAAGTGAGAGCAAGATCTAAAAGGTCAGCCAATCCAACAGTGATCTCAACTCATAATCCTCACACTTGCTCCATATATGGCTTCCTTTGTAAATCAATAGCGGGTCTTAAATGCCACTTAAAATTATCGCACAAAACTTCATAACTGAATCAACTAAGCAGTCAGATCCTCATACGTCAAAACCGGCGGGAGAGTCCATTATTACATATATATATATATATATATATATATATATATATATATATATATATATATAAATGCCTATATGTGTATATATATATATATATATGTATATATAATGTATATATATATATATATATTGTTGTGAAATTAAAGTAAGAATTTATGTATATTTCTTAATTTCTTAAATAGCTCTGTTACTTAGCACTGAGCACTGTTTTTTTTACACTATAGAGTATTTATATGTATTTGTATACAATCACTCACTTGTATATGTACCTATATTTACCCATTCAGTTATATATATATGTATATATAATGTATATATATATATATATATATATTTACCCATTCAGTTATATATATATGTATATATAATGTATATATATATATATATATATAATGTATGTATATATATATGTATATATATATATATGTATATATATATATATATATATATATATATATATATATATATATATATATATATATATATAACTGAATGGGCAAATATAGTTACATATACAAGTAAGTGATTGTATACAAATACATATAATTACTCTATAGTGTAAAAAAAAACAGTGCTCAGTGTTATGTAACAGAGCTATTTAAGAAATTAAGAAATATACATAAATTCTTACTTTAATTTCACAACTCGGAGTTTCATGATTAAGCATTTTTCAAGTGCTGAAATTATTATATTTATTTTCATTTCTATTTTGGGTTGACACCATTTTTTAAAAAATTTCTGGTTCACACGAGATATATTATTGTTGGGGTGGAATATCATTGGAATTTAAAATATTTAAATGAATTGTAGGTTAATTTTGAATTTGAATTTAAGCTCAGATTAACATTTAAGATTGAAAATAAGATTGGAAATAAAAAATATAAATTCTAAATTAATGAGATGGTGGTTTTGAAAATGTAAGCAAACAAAAAAAAAATACGTTGGAAAATCAAGGGCAGTAACCATATTTTTTTCCAAAAATCGAGAGAGTAATTAATAATAATATTACTAAACTAACTAAAGCTAATGATATCAAGAACAAAGTATGCCATGATAAAATAAAATAAAATAATATAAAACAAAATAAAATAAAGTACTACCACTACTACTACTACTAATAATAATGATATTACATATCAATGGAAAGAAAATGATTTAAAATAAAATAAGAAAAATAAAGTAGAATAAAATAAGACCCTTATATTTTAACATATAAATATGTAAATAAACACATAAATTACCACCACCGCCAATTATCAATTTCCTGGATGTAACATTTGACCTATTTAATGGGCTTCACAATCCTTACACCAAAATTTTATACAGCTATAGATATATCAACAAACAGTCCAACTACCATCTTAAAATACTAAATAACTTGCATAAGTTTGTTCAATAAGGACTGTCCAAAAACACTAGCAATAAGGACATTTCTGACAAACATAAAGACAAATACGTAGATGCACTAGAACTTAGTAGCCATAAAATTAACCTTAAATTCTTAGCAAATAGCAATAAGGACACCAACAAACCAAAATGTTGTAAATGCAATATTATATGGTTTAACCCAACCTTCAACAAAAATGTCAAAACTAACATCGAAAAATTTTTTTAATTTAATCCATAAGCACTTTAGTCATTCTCCAACACTTGATCTTCAACGAAAATAACATCAAAGTTAACTACAGTTATGCTAAGAACATTGACCAGTATATAGCTTGACACAACAATTCCTTTTTAAACAAGAATTTCAACAACCTTCAAAGCAACAAAACCTCCACAACTAATAACTGCAATTGCAGAAAAAGCAAACCCTGCCCATTAAACATTAAATGTATATTCCAAATTGTTAATTTATAAAGCTGAAATCAAACATGGCAATGAGGTCAAGTTTTACATGGGCTCTATGGGAACAATTGGAAAACACACTTTTACTGCCACCGAATGACATTTGGAAATATCAAATATCAAAACAGCACTAACCTCTCTAAATTTTTCTGGAAGCTAAAAGGCCAGAATAAAAACCCAATTATCACCTGGGAATTAGTAACGAAAGCTAAGCCCTTCAGCAGGAAAAGCAATAAATGTAACTTATGTCTCTCTGAGAAATTAATAATCTTGAAAAATATAAAAAATTGTAACCTCTTAAACAAAAGAAGTGAGTTGATGAGCACCTGCCTACTTAGATCCAAATTCCTACTCAAACATGTTGACCCAGATTAATATAGTCTAGCCGAATCAGGCATCCACATTTACTAGTATTGATATTAATATTTTTATATTTTTTATTTTGCTTTCTGGCTACCTTTATTGTACAACTATTGTTAATTTTAGATGATAATGCGTTTAACAATTTTTTTATCATTACATTTTTCCCATTATCGTATCACTAGCTTTTTTACTATATAACTATTATTTTTTGCTTTGTTTGTTGTCTCTTTCTTTTACCTTTAGTCTTATTATTAGAAATGTGTTTATTTACTCATCTATCTAAATTCATTATTTTTATTCAGTTGTTCTTTCATTTGTCTTATTTATTTATTTACTTATTTGCATATTTACAGATTTTTATATATGTCTTTCATTTCATTTTACCTTAAATTATCTTACTTTATTGCAACATATTTTATTATCACTGATATCACTACTTTTAGTTTTTTTTTAGGAATATTAATATTAATAATATTATTATTATTATTATTATTCTGATTCTCGAATAAAATTAGAGTTACCCCCCTTGATTTTATAACACCACTTCTAGTTGCTAAACCAGTGTCTCCCTAAATTAGAATTTACATTTCTTATTTCCAGCCTTATACTTTGATCTGGGGCAATTTCAAATTCAGTACCAACTACAATTCATTTAAACATTTTAACGTGTTTATTTACATATTTATATGCTTCAATATAAGGTTCTTATTTTATTCTACTTTATTTTTCTTAATTATTTTCAATCATTTCCTTTCCATTGATATGTATTATTATTATTAGTTGTAGTAGTAGTAGTGGTAGTACTTTATTTTATTTTGTCTTATATTAATTTATTTTATTTAATCATGGCATCAATTACTCTCTTGATTTTTGGAAAAAATAGAGTTGCCTCCCTTGCTTTTCCGACGCCCTCTTTTGTTTGTTTACGTTTACAAAACCAGCGTCTCTCTAATTTAGAATTTATATTTTTTATTTCCAATCTTAAATATTAATTTGAGCTGAAATTCAAATTCAAAATTAACCTACAATTCATTTAAATATTTTAAACTCCAATAATATTCCACCCCAACAATAATGCATCTCGTGTGAACCAGAAAATTAAAAAAAAATGGTGTCATCCCAAAATATAAATAAAAATAAAATAATTTCAGCACTTGAAAAATGCTTCAACATGAAACTCAGAGTTAGGCAATTAATGTAAGATATTATGTATATTTATTAATATATATATATATATATATATATATATATATATATATATATATATATATGCACACACAAATCTATATGCATATGAACCCAGTCATGGCTGTCAGACAATTTCTGCAACCACATCACCCCTTACATCTGTCCACCTAACTTCTAAGAGTGCAATCAGTTGAGTGAGAAACCAACAAAACTCTTTATGGCAGCAAACTAGGAGACCATCCAGAAGAGTTGTAGGAGATTCTGAAGTCACCTGGAGGCCATGGTTGAAGTTAATGGCGATTTTATTAAATAAATTTACTCTTTCATATTTCAAGATATATTTGTGTAATTTTGGTAAAGATATCTGTCAAAATGAGATATTTTAATTTTTGCATAATGTAGACCATAATTTATTCATCAAATCCTGCATATATATATATATATATATATATATATATATATATATATATATATATATATATATATATGTATATATATATATATATATATGAATGAAGAAATATAGTCTTAAAGTGTGCTATATTTATGGGATAAAGTGTTCAATATCAGAGATAGAGCGTGTGTAAATATAAAAGTGACTGTCACCTCTAAGTGTTGACTTCGATGTTGACTTTTATATTTATACATATACATATATATATATATATATATATATGCATGTGTATATGTATATATAATGCCTCGATATATTAATTACATCAAACTTACAATAAAAAACAATGGAAAATAAGAAAATCTGCCGTCAATCACTGGATGAGTGGACCAAACAATTATGAAAATTTTGTTTATGAAACTCTGGAGTTGAGGTGCTACATTTAAGATTTGTGATAAATTCTAATTGCATTAATATATATATATATATATATGTATGTATATATATATATATATATATATATATATATATTTGTGTGTGTATGTGTGTGTGTGTGTGTGTGTGTGTGTGTGTATTTGATTTTTGAGCGCACCCATCTGCTTGAGATGCTAGCCAGTCCCTATTGCAGACACCTGCTCAGACACATTTGTGCTTGTTCAACATCCACAGAGGCCACTCATGGTTTATACTGCAACTGTGCTGAGTGGACATTAGTTCGAACAATACCAGTATGCTTAAACTCTTGGTCACGATGACTGGTGAGTTCATGTTAGCACAACCATTGACAGCTATATATATATATATATATATATATATATATATATATATGAATTGTAATCAAATACAGATCAAATAGGGAGCAGAATCCTACAGAATGATAGGATAAGGAACAAATAGGAAACGTTTTTAAATAAACATATTTTGCTTTTATTAAAACTTCATCAGAGAATGAGATATGGAAAAAGTTTTCTGGTAATTTTATTTTTGTGTTTGATTTTCATTGCTTATGCAGCTGTCACATGCATTTCCCTTGTCAGGCAGCATAAATAATGCCTAGAAGACACACAGACACATACATGTATATATATATTGTTATCCAAATCCCACATAGACAAACTAGAATTATAATACACTTACACACTTAAATTATACACATGGACACTGCTTGACAAGTCAAGAGAACATGAAGTATGCTTAACAATGCAAAAATACCAGAAGATTATTTTCCATATCTTATTCTCATGATGAATAATACAAGCGAAACATGTTACATTTATAAACGTTTCCTATTTGTTCTTTATCCTATCATATATATAATATATATATATATATATATATATATATATATATATATATATATATATATATATGTATATATATATATATATATGTATATTTTGTAATAAAATAGTATGGCAAATTGTAAAAAAAGTTTTTGTGATGCATTTCATCCGTTAGGATTTCATCAGACTGAGATTTATTGATGAAATACTAATGGATGAAATGTATCGCAAATACTTTTTTCCAATTTGTCATACTACTTTTTCTAAATACTGTTTGTTGGTATATAAAATTATACAAAATTATATATTGTTATATCATATATATATATATATATATATATATATATATATATATATATATATATATATGACATGCAGAGAATCTCCTGATTAAACAAAGCCTGAATAGTGATTTTCAACATAAAGCTTTCTTGATTCTCTAAATATACATATCTGCTGTTTCGTATCCTAATTTTTAGGAAATGGATTAAATCAAGATATTTTTAATTTATTTGTCTAAATGTTATTTTTAATGGATACTCATATTTGAGAGATGCTCTGTTTATAAATAGTGTGTAATTTGCAAATTTTTAATGTAAAAAACCTCGACTAAATCTCCTACACATATATACATACACACACACACACACATATATATATATATTTTGAATTGGACAGAGTTCGACAATTTATTTAAAGACATTTTTGATATGTTTAAATAAATGTCTTTAAATAAATTGTCGGACTCTGTCCAATTCAAAATATATGACGTCATTTGTTTACATTTGATACGCTAAGAGCAGATATGAATAGAAGAGATTCATGGAAGATTTAAGTTTAAAGATAGTAAAATCGACCTTGTTAACCAGACGCTTCTCTGTGGCCGAAAGGTTAAGGCACATTACGCGAAATGATGGTTCCGTATAGGATACAGGTCCGATTCCTGTCGGAGAACGAAAATTTTCTATGAAAATTTCTCAGACATTCAGGCCGGTAAATGTTATTTAATACTGTTTATTATAAAACAGAGCATTTGCTTAAATACTTGTATCTATAAAAAGAACGTTAAACATATAAAAAATGTCTTTATATATATATATATTTTTGAATTGGACATAGTCCGACAATTTATTTAAAGACATTTATATAATATGTTTAACGTTCTGTTTATCTTTGCTTAAATACTTGTATCTATAAAAAAGAACGTTAAACATATTATATACATGTCTTTACATATATATATATATATATATCAGTCTAGGTTTGTTATATTAATATTTGTAAATTACACATGTTGAAAAAAAAATTAATATCTGCCTATATTACTGAAATGAGGTGTTATGTACACTATTTACATTATTCAGACTGTTGTCCTCATCTTTGTCGCCATATTTATTACAACGTTTCGGCCGTTGTATGCTTCGGCCTTCTTCCGGTAGTTGGAATGTTGAACTGAACCCTTTATTTCACTATTCTAGTTCCGTGTGCCATGTTTAGTGGATGTCAGTTATCAGTTATCTCCTGTTAATTCCCCTCTCCAAGTTCTCCACTGCCATAACCAGGTATTGAACCCACACTCTCTGGGTCCTATCACTGGATCTAACCAACACCTTTATCCACTGTGCCATGTGTCCTTGAGGACATCTGTGTATGAATTTCTGGGCATTATGAACCTAATGTCTTCACAACCATTTTTACCAGTGCTCATATTGCAATTTTTGCTGTTATCCTTACATGTTTTTACCAGAGCTCATATTGCAATTTTTTTATTATCACATATTGTATTCATTTCTATGCTTGGTCGGCTCAGTAGATTTTTGTGGCCTAGCATATGTGCTGATTCATTAAGTTTATGAATTTTCCAATGGTGTTCTTTGTCTATGATCTCAACCTGATCCCACCCTGATTTTTCCATTTCCCCTCGTGTTACACCTTCATGGTGCTCTTGAAGCCTTACCTTAAGTGAGGAGCCTGTCTCCCCTTTATATTTCTTTCTGCAGCTGCACTGGGTAGCGTACACACAGTCTTTAGTCATATTCTCCTCTATGGCGGGGGGGTCTTACTTGGGAGAGATATCTGCGAAGTGTCGTCCAACTTTTAAAGGTTGTCCTGATGTTATATGGACTGCAGATCCTTTGTATTTTCTCTGATAACCCCTTCACATAAGGCAGGCAGGCTGTTTTCTGAGTGTTGTCCTCCTCTTGTACCTGCCTATCCCAGTTTTTTGGGGCTGCTGCCATGTACCCAGGGTAGTTGTTACATTGTAGAGTACTACTTATACTGACCAGTTCTTTATCTAATGTCTCTGGGTCGCCACTTATGACTTTTGCTCGGTGCTGAAAGCAGCAGACGATCCCTTTCTTTACGCTGTATGGATGGTGGGAGTTGAAATTGAGGTACTGTCCAGTGAATGTCGGTTTACAGTATACAGATGTCTTGAACCCATGCTCTGTTTGAGATATCAGAACATCCAGAAATGGGAGTGTGTTGTTACTCTCTTTCTCCATCATGAACTGTATCGATGGTCTTATTGAGTTCACATGGTCCAGTAGAACCTGGACATCTTCCTGGTGTGGCCAAAGTATGAAGGTGTCATCTACGTACCTTAACCATAGAGTTGGCTTTAGAGATATAGATGCTAATGCCATTTCCTCAAAGTATTCCATGTATATATTTACCATTGCTGGTGATAATGGTGAGCCCATTGCTAAGCCCTCATCCTGTCAATATATGTGTGATCCCATCCCGAAGTGTGTTGTTTGTGTACAGAAAGTCAACATCTCCATCAGATTATCTATTGGAATATTGGTCAATTCTTCTTGGGATGAGTCAGATGCCAATCTGTCTCTGACTACTGAGAGTGCTTCCTCCGTGGGTACCTTGGTGAATAACCTCACCATGTCCAAGTTCACCATATGGTTGGATAGGATGGGAGCATCTTTAATTATTTCAATGAAGTGCGCAGAGTTCTGGACATATGAAGGAGACTTTCCGATCAACGGGTCAATTATATCTACAAGGAAATGACTTAGTGGGTGGCACACAGATCCTTGGCAACAAACAATCTGTCTGAGTGGAATACCATCTTTGTGAATCTTAAGGAGATCGTATATGTGAGGTAGCTTGATGTAACGCTGCGATAATTTCCTATATGTCTTAGGTGTGAAGTGATCCTTGTTCTTGATTAGTATTTATGTCAGTTTGCGTTTCATTTTCATTATAGGATCATTTTTTACTTTGCTGTAGCTACCATTGCTAATGAGGTCTTCCAGCTTTCTTGTATAATCTGATCTGCCCATCACTACAGTCGCATTGCCTTTTCCATCATTTGGTATTTTAATTGAGAAACTCTTTGAGCAATTATTATTCAAACTAATGTAAAATTTATCAATATATTTTTAAAAATTGAAAATTATAAATTAAATTAAAATTAAGAATCAAAATTAAAATTCAAAATTTATCAATATTATATTTTTTTAAAATTAAAAGTTAAATTATAATTAAAAATTAAAATTAAAAATTAAAAATCTATATTTTTAAAAAGTTACAAATTTTAAATTAAATTAAAATTAAAACTTAAAAATTTATCAATATTATATTTTAAAAAATTAAAAATTATAAATTAAATTCAAATTAAGAATTAAAATTAAAATTTATCAATTTTTTTAGAAAATTTAAAATCAAATTAAAATTAATAATTAAAATTAAAATTCAAAATTTATCAATATTACATTTATTAAAAATTAAAAAAAAATAAAATTAAAAATTACAAATTTATATTTTTAAAAAATTAAAAATTATAAATTAAATTAAAATTAAGAATTAAAATTAAAAATTTATCAACATTATATTTTTTAGAAATTTTTAAAATTATAAATCAAATCAATAATTAAATATTAAAATTAAAATTCAAAATTTATCAAAATTATATTTGAAAAAATTAAAGATTAAATTAAAGTTAAAAATTAAAATTTAAAACTTTATCAATATTACATTTTTTAAAAATTAAAAATTATAAATTAAATTAAAATTAAAATTGAAAATTTAATATTTTTCAGTATTATATTTTTTTAAATTAAAAATTAAAATTAAAATTAAATTTTAAAGATTTATGAATATTATATTTTTTTTAAATAAAAAATAAAAAAATTATCAACATTATATTTTTTACTCAAAAAATTCTTTGTTATTTTTTATGAATTATAAATGTTTTCTTTTTTTCCATTTTATTCCCCACATTAATGATGGTAGAATTATTCAAAATTCCTTTGCAGAAGGATATATTTAATGCAGTGTAAAATTTTTAGAAACTTTTCTTTCTTTTTTTAATGTATCTTACAGTTTGATAAAAATAATTACTAAATGTATATTGATTTCTTTTGGCTAAGAAAGCTTGAGACAAACTTAATTGCAGTTTAGATTCAAATTCTTTTAGTGATTTATTTATAATAAGCTAGTAAACCTTTTCATAAAGGCTTGTTTTATTAATATGTATCTATATGATAAATCTGCCCTGGCTAATACTAGCCTGGAGTAAGATGAGAGAGATTATTTTTGCAAAAATCCTGTTAATCAGACAGCCTTCTCTCATGTCTGTTGGAATATGTTTATTGAATATTTGTGCAAGCAAATATTCACCATCTCTAATCATATTCAAATTTCTCAGATGAAGCATTATTAGTTATTGTTAATTCTTGACAACTATTTCTTTTGTAACAAATTTAAATCTCTAGGAATGAGGATGAAAAGTGTGACCTTGGAATCCAAAATGCGAAAGATATATTGCAAAAGAGGGACAGTGGAAAACAGTGCATAACCTACCTAATGAGCTTAAATAAATGGATGACAGAACAAAAAAAGACAAAATTTATGGAGAAATCAGAAAGAGACAGTTGAAATATATACTCCTTATGGGTCATTTAATGCCGAAATTTAATTTTCTTGGTAGCATTTTTAATTTCATTTTTTAAAAAATGATTTTTTTTTAATGTATTGTTGGTATTTTTTTTATAAAATTTTATTGCTGCTAAAAATGTTATGAAAATGTATTGCTGGTATTTTTACTATAAAAAGGCATTTATTCTTTCATAGTGTTTTCACTCCACTGTGAGAGTTAACTATTTGCTCATAGTTTGGATCCTAACAGTTGCTACCACCCCGGGTCAGGGTGGACCTGGGAACAACATCAATTAAGAGGTGGTTCCACGCTTCTCAAAACGTCCTGATCAGAAGCCTTGTTGCCGAGTGTAGTTTATCATCATACTCAAGACGGACTCAAAAGACATACAAAAGGCAAAAGGCACAGTGGAAAACAAGGCATAACCTACCTAGAGAGCTTAAATAAATGGATGGCAGAACAAAATTTAAGGGAAATAACAAAAAGACAGACTTAGAGTCAGTGGAAACAGGGTGAGCAATAATTATCCCTATAGGCTGAATAAGGGGTTCACTTCAAAATTCTGTGACAGTTACTCTGATTGACAAACACCTGAAGAAGGCTGGAGGTTATAAAGACTGAAATTTTGTGATGATAAAAACAAAGATTAGGACATTAGTTTGATTGTAAATATGTAAATAATGATAACTCCTCATCCCAGAAATTCAGGGCATACAGAAGGCAAGAGGGATGGAGAAAAACAGTGAGAAACCTACCTAAAGAGTGTTGCAGAACCCCTGTAGGTGTTGTGGGGGTCTGTAGGATATGGCCTGTGCACCCAAGTAAAGATGAGTCACAGGAGGCCCACAAACATTGAAAAATAAAAGATGTGAATCTGACAGGTCAACAAGAGGACAACAAAATGACAAACTTAAATTAATACAAAATTTATTTCCAAAATTTACAAAAATAGTGTTTCAGTTTAACGAATGGAAAAGAAACATGGACAAACAATGAATCAAGTAAATGGAGCTAGAATTAAGTAAATGGAGGAATACTGGCCAGATAGAAGATCAAAGATAATATAAATGTGATTAAATGCTAAAAATAGTGTCCAGGTAAGTTAAAAGCCAAAGTTTGAAAGTTCAATTTAAATGTCCAGTGAAAGCATTAAGTAGTTGCTGGTTAAATCCAATAATAAACCTTATAACCTGTGGTGGCACGGAGCAAGCGAAGGACCGGATATTAACCCTCAGAGGTTTAGACAGCAAATGACCAATACTGGTCTCTGCGCACCCGGCTCCACGCAGAATTTCCGGTGGAAAACTAAAAAGAAATAAAAAGAATGATAAACAATTTTCCACCAATTAAACAGCTCCGCGCCATACCCAACAGTTTGTTTCAGCAGACTGACTCTGATCCGAAGGACACACATAAATAGAGCGATAAATTCACTTCTAAGTCAGAAAGCTTTGAAGTACCGTCAGTGAATGTCGCTACGTTTTCTCACCCGTCAAACCCGATGCCTTCAGCCTTCCTTCACCAACGGAGATATCAAAGGACTCCTACCAACCCATTGACCTCACCTTTCATCTCCTGTGACCAGCACGTCATGAACTTAAGTATTAACAAAAGACACTTATATTCTTTTAATAATCGGATTTCTCTTCTATGAATGAACATTTTGTAACGGACTTTGTGCGTGTAAATCAAGAAACATTGTACTATTCATTGATGTTGCATTTAAATACAAATTGTTTTTGATATACCCTTCTCTTTCGTATGTTATTTTGTTTATGTTATGGTGACCTCAATTTGATCGCTTGTTGAACTTTTAGCGGCTGTCCCGAAGGACTGCTACTATTTATCTACCTTCTGATACAAGCAACAATTAACAACGAGAACTCTACCCCCCCCCCATAAGTGGTGACGCCCGACGTGATTTTAACACAAATATATACACGCACGCACAAAAAAAAAAAAAAAAAAAAAATTGAACTGTCACAAAATTAGAAATTTTATTCAACACAAACCAAAAACATGGCAGATGACGCTGAAGAAACTACAATTAATCAAAACCAACCAATCCAAGCTGTTGCGATAAAACCACCAAACTTCATTGAATCAAACGTAATAGCTTGGTTTGCGATAATGGAGGCGCAATTTAATATTGCAAATATAAGACAGACCAGTCAAAAATTTTTTAACACTTTGGCAGCTCTCCCTGTGGACGTAGTAGGAAATATACAGCCAACTATACTGCAATCAAAAGATTACGACGCACTAAGAGAAGCAGTGACGGGCGCTTACGAGAAAACAAAACCAGAGATGCTGGACAAATTAATGTCGTCATCGACTGTAACAGGTCGTCCCTCAGTATACCTGAATGAACTTATGTCATTAGCAAGCCGAATTGGCGTAGGGGACGATATCGTACGTCACAAATTTATTCAAGCCCTACCTGACTCCATTAAACCAGTGGTAGCGGCACAAGTCGATTTAGACACAGATCACCTTGGAAGAATGGCGGATGACTTACTATTATATTTCAACAAACAAGACACCGCACATATCCGACAGATTTCGGGGAAGCAAAGGGATGAACAGCAAAATAAAAATGAAACTAAAAGGATACATGGCTGTTCCCACAGTGAAAATAAATTCCCTACCAGTGTTCGCCCTTTTAACAAGGACCAAAAACCTCTAATTTGCCGAGCGCATTTATACTTTGCGGAACGTGCAAAATTTTGTAAGCCGTGGTGCAGATGGCCAAATAAACGGAATGTTCAAATGCAACCCAACTCTCGCCCAAATTCACCAGTTCCTCGTGAGATTTCGGAAAACTAACTAGGCGAGAGGTGTTAGCTTCCATTTCCTCGCCGCTTCTCATTGTAGCCGCACGGTTAGGAGCTCAAAGTTTAAATTTTATTGTGGATACAGGAGCTGCCGTATCTATACTTCCGAAGAGATATTTAAGCGGAGCTGTAACATACCCAACCAATATCTCTTTAGTGTCTGCCAACGATCAAAAGATTGAATGCTCAGGACAAGCAGTACTGAATCTAACACTACGGAACCTCAGACGAGAATTTACCTGGACATTTATAATAGCCGAAACTGCTCAGCCACTCCTAGGATACGATTTCCTAAACCATTTCGGGCTAATGGTGGACTGCACAAACAATAAGCTGATTGATAAAATGACTAATAGACAATCCGATGCACATCCATCGTCTATTATCATGAATATAGATTTAGTACCGAATAAAGATGCTAACAAAATGGTACGAGCAATTCTGGAGAAATACCCAAATTTAATTTCTCCTCATCGCGACACGAATGCAACAAAACCAAAGATATTCCATAGAATAGAAACTGGTAGCAACCCTCCTACTTTCTCCAGAGCCAGACAATTATCAGCTCAGAGATGTGAAATTGCAAAAGAGGAATTCAAAAAACTCCTAAAGGCAGGAATAATTTCCCCTTCAAACTCTGAATGGAGTTCAGCCTTACATATGGTACCGAAGTCAGACGGCACATATAGACCTGTTGGCGATTACAGACATTTAAATACCATAACAAAAGCCGATCGATATCAAGTCCCAAATATAAATTCCTTGTCTTCGAAGCTTCATAATAAGAAGTTCTTTTCAAAGATAGACCTATCGTCTGCTTATCATCAGATACCTGTACATCCGGAGGATGTTTGCAAGACAGCCATCTCTACCCCTTTTGGGTTATTTGAATATAACTATATGCCTTTCGGACTACGGAACGCATCATGTACTTTTCAGAGAATGATGGACAATATCTTTCGTGATACTGATTATACCTTTGTATATATCGACGATATCATTATATTCTCAGAAGATGAAGAAACTCATTCCAAGCATATCGACCTAGTACTACAAAAACTGAGTGAGTACGATTTTAAAATTTGTCTCTCCAAATGCATATTTAGTGCTAATGAATTAGACTTTTTAGGATTTCATATTTCTGCTAGTGGTCTCAAACCCAGTGCTAAAAAGTTGAATGAATTAAGTGAATTTCCTCAACCAAACGATTCCAAATCACTACGCCGATTCATCGGAATGGCAAATTTTTACAGAAAACTTGTGCCAAATTTCAGCGATATCATACTACCTCTCACGGAAAAAATACGTTTAAACCAAAATTCCAAGTCATTAACCCTAACAAAGGAAGAAATTGAATCTTTCGAAAATATGAAAAAGTCTTTATCAAATGTAACTGTTTTGGCTTTCCCCAGCTCGAAAGCTAACAACTATCAACTTGTAACAGACAGTTCGAATTATGCGGTGGGTGCAGCACTTCATCAAATGATTGATAATCAACCCATCCCCATAGGTTTCTTTTCAAAGAAATTATCCCAAACCCAACAAAAATATTCTACTTTTGACAGAGAACTACTAGCTGCCTATCTAGCAGTACTCCATTTTAAACATTTAATAGAAGGCAGAAATGTAATGTTACTGACGGATCACAAACCACTTTGCAGTGCTTTTAAAAGCCAGTCTTCCTTAAAATCAGATAGACAACAGCGTCACCTCTGTTTTATCAGCGAATATGTAAATGACATTTCACATATAAGAGGTTCACAAAATATAGTAGCTGATTGTTTATCACGACCTGTCAACGCGATCACTATTGATATATGTGACTTACAAGAAATAATGAAGCATCAAGCTACTGACAATGAAATTCAGGCATTCAAAGATCAACTGAAACCATACACAATAAATCAAAATGAAACCATATTATGTGACACGACATTACCTTTTCCACGACCTTTTGTGACTGAAAAGCTCAGAAAATCGGTATTTGACAGTCTGCATAATCTATCACATCCAGGAATAACATCTTCAAGAAAAATAATAAAATCCAGATACTATTGGCCGAAGATGGACAAGTCAATAAAAACCTGGTGCACAGAATGCCAACACTGCCAACAAGCAAAAATAATAAAACACACAAAGAGCAAAGTAAATCCATTTGAATTACCTTCCAGTCGTTTTGAAACGGTGCATGTGGATATTGTCGGTCCCTTACCACCAGTAAAGAACCAAACTGACCCTTATTTTTCACCATATCGATATTTATTAACATGCATTGATAGAAATACGAGATGGATAGAAGCATGCCCAATAACAGAAATTACGGCAAAATCAATATCAACGGCTTTTGTCAATCTGTGGATCTCCCGATTCGGGGTTCCTCTTCATGTCGTTACGGACAGAGGAAGCCAATTTGAATCCGAATTATTCTCAGAACTATCAAAAATAATAGGCTTCCACAGATTACGAACAACGGCGTACCATCCGCAAACGAATGGACTAGTTGAGCGAGCACACAGAACTTTAAAAACGGCTATTATAGCCAGGAAAGAATCGTGGTTGTCAGCTCTTCCTATCGTCCTTTTGGGAATGAGGATAACACCTAACGAATCAAACTATTCTTCATTTACTGCAGTAACAGGGAGTCATGCACAAGTCCCCCGATTGTTAATTGACTCTATCAAGAACGAGAATAGTGAAATGACAAACTCGCACGTTAAAATTCTAGCCGACGAGATGCAAAAATTTGACATGGACAAATTATCCAGGGGACACCTGCATACAATACCTAATTCTTACATTCCAAAAGATTTACAAACATGTAAAAGTATCTGGCTAAGAACAGACAGAGTAAGAAAGCCATTGGAAGCTCCATACACAGGTCCATTCCAAGTATTAAGTCGTCATGAAAAATATTTTACTATTAAAAGATCGGATGACGTACATAGTAATGTTTCAATAGATAGACTAAAACCTGCATATATTTCTGAAAATATAAAATCAAAAGATTCCATTGGATCAAGACCGGATTTGGATAACTCCCTATCTTGTTCCGAAGAAACTAATGATAACAAACCAGAAACTAGAACGAAGTCCGGTAGAACGGTTAAATGGAAGAAAGAAAACACATATTTTTATTACTAAAAAAAACAACAACAACAACTCCGTTTACTGGGGCGAAAGTTATGTGGTGGCACGGAGCAAGCGAAGGACCGGATATTAACCCTCAGAGGTTTAGACAGCAAATGACCAATACTGGTCTCTGCGCACCCGGCTCCACGCAGAATTTCCGGTGGAAAACTAAAAAGAAATAAAAAGAATGATAAACAATTTTCCACCAATTAAACAGCTCCGCGCCATACCCAACAGTTTGTTTCAGCAGACTGACTCTGATCCGAAGGACACACATAAATAGAGCGATAAATTCACTTCTAAGTCAGAAAGCTTTGAAGTACCGTCAGTGAATGTCGCTACGTTTTCTCACCCGTCAAACCCGATGCCTTCAGCCTTCCTTCACCAACGGAGATATCAAAGGACTCCTACCAACCCATTGACCTCACCTTTCATCTCCTGTGACCAGCACGTCATGAACTTAAGTATTAACAAAAGACACTTATATTCTTTTAATAATCGGATTTCTCTTCTATGAATGAACATTTTGTAACGGACTTTGTGCGTGTAAATCAAGAAACATTGTACTATTCATTGATGTTGCATTTAAATACAAATTGTTTTTGATATACCCTTCTCTTTCGTATGTTATTTTGTTTATGTTATGGTGACCTCAATTTGATCGCTTGTTGAACTTTTAGCGGCTGTCCCGAAGGACTGCTACTATTTATCTACCTTCTGATACAAGCAACAATTAACAACGAGAACTCTACACCCCATCACCATAAACCTAATGTGTATAGAATAGGTTGGTTGAAGCCTGGATGATATAGCCAAAGAGGAAAAAAATGTTCAGTTTAAATGTCTGGTGCTGGCATTCAGTAGTTGCTGGTTAAGTCAAACAATGAACCTTCCATAGTATTTAACCCAAGTGTATGGAATAGGTTGGTTGAAGTCTGGATGAAGAAAAAGCAAAGGTCCCAAAGTAATAACTTGTCTGCCATGAACATGAACAAGAATATCAGGGGCACTAGGATAAGAACTTGGGTAAATAGATGGCAGAACAGGGAGTAGGGAGGATAGTAAAATGATATTGTTAAGAATCACAATGGATAGGAAGCCATAGAGAGCCATGATTGCTTATGTCCTGAATGGGCATGACATATAGAAGAAGATGAATGTAAAAGGTTTTTCTCTGTGTTTGTTTAAGTTATTCGATTGAGTTTTTCCTTGTCATTATCATCCTCCATTATGCTTCTTGGCATAGGTAAATCAATTATTCATTTTAACCATGAAGCCCATGCCACTATATGTTCCTTTGGGAAAAACAGGAATCCATCTCTTATTCCCCGACTATCAATGGGTTAAACAGCAGGATAGTTATAGCTCCTTAGCCTTGGGTAGAAGCCAGTCTAAGAGAAGGAAAACTCTGAATTTCAAACTGTGAAGTAGATGACATGAAACCACTCTACTGTCTTTCTTTCCTGAAAGAGCTTGACAATTCATCGATAATGAAAAAAAGGCTTCTGTGTAGAGTCATGATCATCTACGTCCTAAAAGGACATGGCAAGTGGGGACAAAATGCAAGAACAAAAAAAGAAGGAAAGAAAGAAAAAACAAATATTTAAAAAATAATGTTTATTAAAATATTACTTTAAATATTATATAATCGACATTTAGTTTATTTGAATATTGCTGATTTCACTGTTATAAAAATTAAATATTTTTTTAATTAAAATAAATAAATTAAAATATCATTTATTGTATTAAAAATATTTTCTATGACTATTAATTTTCCTACCCTAACAAAGCGTACATTATTACTTTCCTTACACGACTTTCTTTTTTTACCGTAAAAGCAACAACGCACGTGGTTGAAATATTTTAACCACAAGGCGGCGCTACTGTTGCTTTACCGACCTTGACCTTGCAGTAAAACGGCTAAAAGCGACTCTACGACTAAGATCAACTTGGGGAGTAAACATACGCCCTTAATTCACGAGGGTAAAAATAACTGTAACAGAGAATAATCAAAAATTCAAAATGCATGAAGAATTCATTAATTTTATCCGCTATTACCTCGGCCCAACGACCGAATACTTCTCTTGTTTCGGTTTTATTATCTATGCTTTGGCCATGTGCCGTGTGATGACGTCCATTTTGACGTTAGCTACACAATCTTTGTTTTCACGGAATTTGGGATGGATGAGCAGACTTATTTATCTTGGTGAATGGGCAGGTTGGTTATTTGCATTTTAAATCTGTGATCTTATTCTTGTTCTTTCCATTATATTTTTCATTTTTTTTTTCTATTTTAAAATTAACCATCGACTCACTTTAATTAAAGAATAAAAGCGGGATAACTTCGGATTTTCTTTGCTTTTTTTTTTTTTTTTTAACTACATGGAAAATCGAAACAACAAAAAATATTAATCCGGGAAAACACGCCTGATGATAAAATTATTAAATGAAAAATAACATTGTAAAATATTTTCGATCGAGTATTATCAGAAGTCAGTGCAATCGAATTTTTCAATTAAAAAAAGAAACAGAATTAATATAAATTAAAAAAGGGAAAACCATTTTTCTCCAGGTATTTCGATATTAGAATTGACTTGAAAGAGAAAGCGCTATTTTTGTTTACAAAATTAGAAAATATAAATTTTGTACAAACGAGTGAAAAGTAAATAAAAATAGAATATTGCATATTTTTATTACAAGTTTAAAAAGGAGTAAGTCATACATTTTTGGGTCTCGTATCATTTCCTTTTTCAGTAGAAAACAAAAAATGTTGCATTTTTAGTTGCATTCTTAGCTAAATAAAGTCGCGTGCAATTTATAAAGAAAGAATAAACAAAAGGATAACCTATAAAAATGCCAGTAAAAACGAGGAAAGTAAATGGTTGTCTAGTCATGAGACTATTTTTGTTTTTTTACTATTTATTTACAAAACGCCAGCAACGAAAACATATTTTCAAAAATGTACAAAAAATTCTGCAAGTAACAGTAATAAAAATTTAAGTTTTTCTAGCATCTCCAAATTAAAATCAGCCCATTTTTTTTTTGTTACTAAAACAAACCTAGCTTAGTCTGGCACAAGGTCATAGTGGTGTATTCCTTGAGGAGCGAATAGGTCTACGAAATTGCTCAGTTATATTTTGTCGCCACTGGAAAAAAATTGTGCCTTATTGCAGTTTTGTTTAATATCCATCTCATCATTACATTAATAGCAAATCAGGAAGCTAATTAAAAAAAAAAATGTTTATTGTGCTTCTAGACATCCGTAGTAAGCAATATCCTACTGCTAGTTTTGATTTAAATTTCTGTCAATATTTCACGAGATATACGTATGTGATTAAAAAAAATGTAAATGCCTATTTTTTTTTTTTTTTCGTTTTGTAATTATTTAAAATAAAACCACACCCCGTGACCATTAATTTTTAATGTTTATTTTGAAATAACAAGTGCAAGACCTCTTGAACAATAACCAAAAAAAGACAAAAATAAAATGTTTGCATTTTTACTTTGTACAAAAATGTGCAACTTTTTTTCTTTTTTTTTTTTTTGGTGGGAGCTTAAAAAATAAAGAAATTTGGATACTTTCACTTTCACAAAAAACCTTATCGTTAATTTTGCCCTTTAAGAAGGCATTTAAAATTTTTTTTTTCACTCACATAAAGTTGACTCGGGTCCCCTTGGCCTTTAGAAATAGTCATCAACTGAATTTTTTTTTAGGTTTTAAATTTTGATCCCACAAAAAAAGAAAATAAATTTATCTTTTTCAGCTCTTAGAATTCACCGATTTTTTTTCTCTCACACAAAAATATTTTTTTTGCTGGTTTCATAAATAAAAATTGAAGTCTGTATTTAGACCAGAATTTAAAAAAAAAAAAAAGTTTTATCTGTTTTATAGACGTTTAACGAAAGGGTGTGGTCGACCTAACTAACAATTGTAATTATATTTAATTTCAAACTTTCAGCTCCAGCAAAGGTAAATAAATAAAAGTTCAATTTCACTATTAGCAACAATTACACCCCACCAAAAAAAAAATACAGGTAAAAAATAGAATTCTAAATTTAAATACCCTCACGCGCCTTTTTTCGACAGGTGTGCCGTTAAAATGTAATTTAATTACAAAATAATGTTCTTAAAACTAAAAGTGGTTCGGATACACTTGGCGGTTGTGGTAGTAAGAAGGTGACTGGATTCGTTATTTGAAGCATTTTTTTTTTGTTTGAGGCTAAAAAAGAAGTTTATTAGTGAATCTGTCTTAAAAAGTACTAAAATAAACTTATTACTGGTGAAGTGGATGACTTCAAAATAATTTTCCAAGTTCTACCAAAATATGAAAATGAATCTTCAACAGATTTTGTCATAGCTTTGTTTTTTTTATTTGTTTTTCGAAAATTTTGACTATTTTGGTTCAAGTGGCAACAACTCTTAGTTAGTCCCCCCCGCCAACACCTTTTTTCTTGGCTTTATTTTCATTAAGCATTGTTAAAGTTCATGCGCTGTTTGTTTGTTTTTTTTTTTTTTTTTCTCACTTTTATTTTAATTTGCCTCCAATCTCAGTTTAAGATTTTAGTGCTTGTACAATACATGTAGGTAAACACTTTCCATGATTTTCAGCTCTCTCCAGGAATCATTTTATTATATTTTTTGCATTGTAATACTGTTACCTCAGAAATTTGCACTGTTAAATGTTTTTTTCTGTTCCTATCCAATCAGTTCTGTTATGTTTTGTATTTCATCAGTTCTTGTTTTAAAGTGATGTTTGCACTCACAGCACACATGTCCATTTCAATATTATTCAAATTGTAGGTTTGCATGTGCCTATGTATATATTTTAATTCAGTGGCAGCCTAAAATATTTCTACAAAATTTAAAAATAAGAACTTTAAAAACAATTTTGTTTATTACAAAATCATTTCTGAGAAGTTCATTAAATCTTGTAATTATCTAATGATTTGATATTTTTTTTGTTTCAAAAATTAAATTGTTTTTTTGTTTTTTTTTCTTGTCTCCAACTTTGATTTTATTTGCTCAGCCTAGGGTAGGGCTGGTCCAGACAGTTAAAGAGGACTGACTTGTTTTAAACAGGTCAAATTGTATGTACATTAAATGACACAAGCACATGAATGTCACTTATACACAACACAGACATATATTACATATGCATGTGTGCAAAATCACATGTAGACAATCATCTTTTCTTTTTTATGTAGATTTTGATTATATTGTTCTTTATTTAAACGAGTCATAGTTTTCTACCCATTCATCTCTTTGCCTTTTTTCTTGTAAGTGTTTCATTTTTGTGAGTATTTTCAGATTTTACATTCATTGTAAGTTTTGATTGATTATCTTTGTGAGGTAAATTTTACATTCAGTGATCAATCCAGATTTTTATATGAAGGCTTCCACCAGGTGACAGCTTTATATTGTCATTTGAAATATTAACTTCTGATCAGGCTCCGTCATCAATTCTTTTTTTTTTTTCTTTACCTCGTATTTATAGGATGTTTAATGCTTAGTGACTTGGAATGAGACATCCTTGGGGTTTCAGCAAAGTTTGTTACATTCACTTTTGTACAAATACCCTTGGGAAAGGTATGAATCCATTTCTTCTCTCACTCCAGCTATGGGTTAAATAGTAACTAACTTTTGCTTTGAGGTAGCAACCAGTATAAGAGAAAAATCTGCATTCAAAACCAGCCTGAAGGTGGGATGGGCTTGAGCAGTCTATCTTGCCATAGACACGCCACTGCTGTTATGGCTGCAGTGCATGTGGTTTAAATAGCATATTAACCTGGGTTCTCTTGCCTTGGGTGACAACCAGTCTAGACTGACTACTATGAAGTCCAAACTGTAGAGGGGGGCAATGGGGGGAAACTACTCCACTACTGTTCCCAAGACATCATGGGAGTTTGCAGATATTTAAGAAATTGCCCTCAGTGTCCTTGTAGTCTTTTATTTCAAGTTAATGGCAAGTTTCTATTTTTCCCAAAATAGGCCAGCACAACCAGGCAACAATGCAGTAGGGGAAACCTTAATTCAAATGGTTGATTTTTTTAAATTTTTTTTTTTTTCTTACAATAATGTTCAACCTGTGTAAGGCCACTCAAGATAAAAGTTTACAGAGTTAGAGATGCAGTTTATGGGGATATGTGGGGAAGATAATAACTCTAGACTTGAACAGCTTAGGATTGTAGTGATCAGGAAAGCATCCTCTTGGGAGTTGTGGGAAGAAGTTGCTTAAGTGGAATGGAATATAATGTGCATGGCATGGCAGGTTTTAGCCATGAAGGTAGGAACTGGTGGAATGAAGGAATGCAGATTGCCTGAACACTTTCCATGGTAATAGCGACAATGTAACAAGGAGCTGGCAACATTTCATCTGAGGGGAAACAGATTGTAGGTTGGAAAATAATTCATCACCCACAAGGATGTAGAGATGCTTTAGGACTCTATTGAAACTGGGAAGTGAGGATTGGACAGTTCTTATCCACATATGGCAGCAGTACTCTATTTCTGGCCAGATCTGTCTCTTGTTAAGGTAGAGGATGGTAGGAGGCATCAGGTACTTGCTGGAATGGTATAGAGAACTGACCATTTTTTCCTAGCATCTTTAGCAATGGATTGTATTTGTTCCACTTGAGGTCGGGGTTGAGCTTATGTTCCAATATATGCTGAAGCCATGAGGTTACCCTAAGAATTGATCATAGCATTTTGGCCAAAGTAGTATTTTATTCCTATGCTTAAATGATTTCTGTAAAAAGTTCTCAAGTGTTGCAGAATGCATAGGCTAGTCAAAAAAAGATAAATGGTAATTGTGGTAAATGTAATTCCAGACCCTACTAGACTGATTAGAAGTTTGGTTTGAAACAACCCAAACGGTATGGGAGAGTGAATCCTGTGAGCACAGAATCCTGACAATGATGTAATGTCTAAGTTTTTATACAAGATGGAAGAACATATGAAAACTAGCATTATGGTCACAGAATTAGAGAAATTGAGAGGCTGATGCTCACCTGAGCCTTACTCTCCTAGATTCCTTTTTAGCAGCAAGAAAAACCATGTATGTGGAGAGGATGGTAGTTGTTTGAACTGTTGACATCTCTTCTCAGTATCTACTCTCTCTCTTGCTTCCCCTAAGATACTTACTGCATCCTCCCTAAAATAAAGTGAGAAAAAGGAAACCTAAGGAAAATTGTCTGTCATTTATTCAGTCTGTTGATGCAGCCTTGATGCCCCTACTGAGGAATTGCCAATAGACTACCAGAATCTAGAAGTGATGCACAATGTAAGGCAAAAGAGCCATAGTATGAATGTTGGTACCATTACTGAAGGCCTGAATGATATTGCTCAGTTGGGAAGATATAGTGGGGCTGACAGAATACAATTTTAACCAGTTTTCTTCTACTTGAATAACTTGAAGGGTTTTTCATTGATTCTAATGACGAATGGTGTCAAGATAGGTAAATGTCATATCTGAAAACCTGGAAAAAAGAAAGTCAATTAGTTTAGTGGGTTTTTTTTCTTTTTTTTTTTTTTTTTAGGTATTAAACATTTCATGGGATGGACAATCAAATAAGAAATTTTTATCAATCTAATGTTTCACTTTCATTAAAGCTTCATCAGAGACTCAGACATGGAGAAAAAGAAGAAAGAAATTCTGGTATTTTTACTTTTGATTTTGATGTTTGATCCCAGAATTTCTTTATTTTTCTCAATGTCACTCTCTGAAGCTTTAATAACTCATTGTTATTCTTAAAAAGTTGTTTACGCAATATTAACTCACAAGAATTATTCTGACAATCCAAACTTGTTACTTATATTCTTAGCATCTGTCTGTTGAGCCACATCACTGCTATTTCAGATCTCTTCATCTTTGAAGAAATTGTCCAGCGTTTACTGCCATAGAGGAAACCAGATATTGCCTAGTTTAACACTCTTTTATTTGTAACAAAACTTTCCTATCTCTTCATATTTTGCTTAGTTTTTGAAAGGCATCTTTCAATATTCCTATGAATCTTTGAAATTCTGTATCACATTTTCTGTTATCTATCACTTAATTTGTTTCTGTACTTGTATGTTTTTCAATACATACCCTCTTTCTATTTTTGTGCATGCACTGAATGTCGTCTCGATCTGCATATAGGAAGTTCCTAGTAAAGCTTACAGATTATTCTTATCTTTCCCCTATAAATATTCTGTTGTGTATTTAGAGATACTTGATAAAATGCAAAGAAGAATTTGCAATGTTATTGGTCCTGACATCTCGGCTTCAGTCACTTTCCCTCTGACATAAGGTAACTTCCCTCTGCCTTTTCTGTAAATATTTTCAAAGTAATTATGATGATCTTTCCTTTTTGGTATCTAAACTTTATGAATTTAAATGCAGTATTAGATTAGTAGCAAGGTCTCATCATTTTACATTTGAAATGGCAAGATGTAACTGTAAGTCCTATGCTAAATTTTTTTTCTCTTGTGCTTCTTGTTTTCCAGTCTATTTTGATCTTCAAAAATTGAAATGTAAATTGTTATCTTCTGTCTCCTTAATTCTTGTTCTTTTATTGTTCTCTCTCTGAATGTTTTTTTTTTTTTTTTCATTCTTTCACACTCAGTAACCCCTTGCGTCTTGGTGGTTTTTATAGTGGTGTGGGTTTTGATGTTAAAATATACAGTTGATTTACCTACACCAAGAAGATTAATGAAGGATGATAGTGACTAGAAAACACATGGGTAGTTTTAACAAAACAAGACATGGAATTTATTTATGAATTTATACACATGAAGTAGTGTCAGTAGCTTGTTTCAGGAAAATAAATCAGAAATTTTTTAAGTTCCTAGTTTTAAATGGTCAGGAAAAGGAAATGTTCATACAACAGCTTAAATGATCTGGCATAAAATAATATTAAAAAATGTTTGAAACAAAGGTAGGAGAGTTTGTTCCTCACCGAAGGGATGTATGGTTACAGACGTTCAAAAGTAGACAAAGAGAGATAGTTTGAAATATTTAACTTTCTTGGGTTATTGAAATAAAGTTCTTTGAAGTGCCAAGTGCTTCATTAAGGCCAATAATATAATTAGCGAGTAATTTGACACTGGTGAAAATTGGAATGCTGAACGTGTTGAACAGTAACAAAACCCTTGACTTGACTTCAGACATTCTTCTCTTATTTAATTTTTTTTCTTATTTTATATAAAAAAGGGAATTCGCATGGGCTCACTATTTTCATCTAGGCTCAACGACTAATTTCTGTGAAGACAAGGGTTTCATTGGTCCAAAGGAAATTTCACATAAGCTTGTAAATTTCTTTGTTTTTTTCCTCAATTTTGAAGAGCGTGGGTAAAGGGAGTTATTTTGTACTAACAATGGCTTTATTGCTTTGCCTGGGGTGAAATGATAAAGAAAAATCAAGCTTTCCTATTATTTCAAGTAGGTCTTTGTGTCATAGTTTATTAAATGCTTTTGTTTAGTCTACACAACATAAATATAGGTATTTCTGCATTAATAACACTAGTCTACAATTTTTCACAAGTTGGTCCATTTCTTTTCTGAAGTAGTCAATTCTTATGTATTTTGGCATGCTGAACTTGAAAATGACCTTCAAATTAGATGATTGACTCTAGATTTAGAGATATTTAGTCAGTTATGTCATACAGATGAGTACAAAGAATGGCCCCCAAGAAAAACAATATTGCTTTGCAAAATCTGCTTTGATCTTCTGTTTTATGTAGGCTACCAGAGCAATGCCGAAACACACCAAGATAACAATACATGTGTTTATTGAATAAAATACAATCGAAAAACTCTCTTCAGAAATATATACAACAGGTGTTATATTTTGCTTTTGTGATACAAAAGTCATTTTGCCACACACACAGGAGTTGTCGGCTTTGTTCAAACATTCACAGAACATTTTTTCACTTAACTGTGTGAAAACTTGAGCGGAAAGAAGAATGAAAATTAGTTTATTAGGGGAATAATCATTGATCTAGCAAGGACAACAATTTTGATGGAATATATAATACTAGTACTATATTTTGAAATCTAGAGTCAATCAACAATTTGGGATTTCATTTTTATTTCCAGTGTTCCAGAATTAGCTAAGATTGGTTATTTTTGTTTCTGAAGCTTTCATGTTGTAGACCAGTGTAACATTCTGATCATAACGATACCATTTTTTGTCCTTGTACCCTGACCAAAAACATTGTTTTTGCAGTTTCTTTCTTGACTAGTTCTGTTACAGTAGAATCTTAATAGGTTGTGTTTCATTTATCTGATTGTTTGATGAAGTTTGCATTTATTTGCCTTTGGCTTCTTGGTCATTGCTATAAAGTTATATATTTATGGGCACATGGCCGAGTGGTTAGAATGTTCACTTTCTGACCATGAGACCCGATTTTGAATCTTGCCATGGTCGATTTGTCAGGAAGGAGATTTCCTGATGTTATCATTCTGGAGGGGGTGATACCAGCGTGCAGCACCTCTAGAAAGTGCCTGAAAACCATACGAGTTGACCCAAGCCATGTGAGTGAAATTGGGTAGACGGAGCCCTCGAGAGCCATTGATAGCTGTGCTAGATAAAGTTATATCGACAAAGGTCTTCCAATATTTCATTGTTTTCATATGTTTATTATTTTTATATTATTTATTTATTGATCCCTAAATTTTGTAAGCCCAACAGCATCTCTATTACACCCCCTCTCCGGTCCTACTGGTTTGTTTCTGTTCATCTTGGCCAGTACTCCTCTTATCACAGATTTTAATATTAGCAGCATTATCTCGAATAATGTCATCTGTTAGAGAGACCTTGACAACAGTATCAAAGCGGCTCATACTGTGTATGGAACACTCTTAGATTGGATCTTCAGCAATCATGGCCTCATCAAAAAAAAAACAGTCATGGTCCTTCAGGCTATGGTCCTCTTCACCCTTCTGTATGCTTGCAAGGCCTGATCTTTGTATCGACTGGACATCAAACGTCTAGAATGGTTCCAGCAAATGAAACTCTGAAGAATCCTTTGTATCAGTTGGGAAGACCACATCACAGACAATGAGTTCCTCTCTCAGACATCTCTCACCAGCATTGAGGCTACCATCTTTTGACATTACCTATTACTGGGTGCATCACATGTCCAGAATGTATCTCACATGATTCTCACATATCATTCTGTTTGGAGAACTCACAAAGGGCTATGTGTAGGCTCAAAACGATGCTTCAAGGATCAGTTGAAAAGGTCCCTGACACAGGCCAACATCGACCCTGAGACTTGGGGAAACCATTGCTGCAAATTGGCTTTCCTAGTGTAGGATCATCCATGTGGGGGCCGAGACATTCGAGCAACTGTCAACATGAAGAGGATTTGTGACATGCTGTCAGGAGGGCCCAGACTCGCCCAGCTGCATCTACCACCCACATTCGTCTGTAACTCCTGTTCATGACTCTTCAGGAGTAGGCTGGTCCTTCACATCTATCTCTGTCACTGCCATCAGAGAAAGGGAATAAGAAGATCAGATGACTATCTTGATGCTCGAATGTGAGCTGGTGCTAATGACTGATGATAGCTTACAGCTATGTGGATGTACCAAAATCTGACCAAATGAGCAAAAGATCAGTTGTTTTTTTTTTTAGTCTTGACTGGGCTGATAACAATTCTCTACCAACTTGTACTTGTCTAATTTCACTGTTTATTTTAGTCAGCATTTCTTTCTATTGCAATAGTTTTCTTTCTTTTCTGGATTAACAATTTGCAAATATATGCATTTTTAAGTGAAAGGGGGATAACCATTAGTCTTAAATTCAACTGAGAGCAATTACCTGCTTATTCATCGTCTAATCTGACCCAATATTACATACCTCCACTAATTCACTGAAAAAAAAAAACACCATACCATGATAAAAAAAGGTGCCAAAGTTAATAAAAACAGTTTTATTGTCAAAATGATTGTTTTATTAAGAGGAAAGACCAAAGTATTTTTTGATTTTTATTAAATTTTTCAATCCTTTCTAGCACGTTGGAAATTTTGGTTAAAAATATTTTTTTGCATCAGTAAAAGTTTAGTATAGGAAATTTTGGCCTGTTTTTTGCAGTAAAAAACGCGTTGGTTTGGAAATTCTCACAAAAAATCAAATAATTGACAGATTTTAATTAAATTTTCAGGACTTATTTATAAATAAATTGAATTATTTTTAAAATTTAAAAAAAAATTTGTTTTAGAAAATCTTGATAAAATTTTTTTTAATTTTGATATGTTACCCCTACCACACTTAATTTTATGAATTTTTGAGAAATTAAAATTCCACCCGCTTCATATTTATATTGGTTAAAAGCAGGATTTAAAAAATTCTTGGAAACAAGCTTATCTACTTTGAATTACTTCCTGGCATAATCGATGAAAACAATGTTCTTTTATGATGGGAGTAATCAAATAAAATGAAGTTTTAAAAAGTAATCTTGTAGTTTTTGTTTCAAAAGTAGAAAAGAATTAATCTAACTACTTCCAGACCATATAGAAGAAATGAGTGTATTTGAAGACCTGTAAATGAAAGTTTTACTTTGTATTAATGTTCATGTCTCAAGAATGTGCTCTTAAATATACTTAAGGAATTGTTTGTAAGTGGATGCCATTTAGCTTCTTGTGCAATAGTGTTCAAGTAAAAATGGTTCTTCATGAATATTACAGTCAGTGTTGTTTTGGAGATAAACAAATAAAGCCAAAATATTTTGGGACAAAAAATCTCTTGAATGAAATAAGCAGAAATATTTAGTTCTGCTAATTTTGGTTTTGTTTACTGGTCGGACAGACTTAAGTCTGAAAACCTATTTGTCAACTTACAATTATAAATACTCGTTTCTAAAAAATAATGTGATTTTAACAAATTTTTTTTTCTTTTTACTGAGATTGATTTTAGATAAAATGATTTTGTTTTTGATATTGATATTAACTAATAAGCAAATCCTATTTGTAAAATCTAGAGGAGTTAAGGCAGATTAGCTTTTGTGGGCGTGCAATGCTGGCCCAGGATTACTTTTCAATCCTAATCCAGAGTAATAATATCCATTGCACAATAGAATGTGCTAGAATAATTCTATTGATTTTTTTTTTTTTTTTTTTTTTTTTTTTTTTCAGTAAAACTACTTGGCATTGGTTTATTATATATATATATATATATATATATATATATATATATATATATATATATATATATATATATATATAGTTTTATTTGAGCCTTCAGTCTTGGTACATTTTTATTTGAATGCACATATTTTTATCTGGAAATTAAAATGGCAAGAACTTATTTTTTTTTCCCCAAGAGCATTAATTTGAAATACTCAGGATTAAAACCGTTCTATTTTTTGCTGACCTGATCATTAAACATTTTTATTTATTCTATCTGCTTCTGTAAATACAGATTTACTTTGATTACTGATTTGACTTTAAATCTTCTTGCTCCCTTTAGTTTAAGAAATGTTTCTTTTTTTTTTTTTCCCTTAGAATTAGCCTTGTTTTACATATTTCCTTGAATTTGTTTTCCAGTCTTTTGTTTTTTATTATGAGGTTTTATGAGGTATCTCTTATTAAATAAAAAAAACTTTGCAATATGCACCTGTGTTATTTTTTCTTAATTATATAGGCATTAAGGTTAGATTAAAGTTGGTACTCTTGCTAATGGCTTCCAAGTTAAAGTACGTTGTTATTAATTTGAGTTTTAAAAAACAGAGTGGAAAAATTTTTCATTTTGAGGGGAAAAAATCTACCCTTGGATATCCTTATTTCACCCCCCACTTCTTATTAAATATTGAGAAAATTTCCTCCCACTGTTAGCATTCATAGACAAAGCATTTCATTACTGAAAATTATTAAAGACAAAATCCAACCACCTTGTTTATTTAAAAACCAAGTGCACTTCAGTGTGTACGCACACAGAGAAAAAGTTAAATCTTGAAATGGGTGTTGGATTCATCAGTCTCTGCCTTTTATACCATAGGTCAAAGTCAAAACTTTTTGGGCTTATGGCCAAATCACACTGAAAAAACAGTTTTCATATGATCACCGTTAGTTAAGCAACAACAAGCCTGGTCAGTACCTAGATAGGTGACTGTTTGGGTGTACCAGGTACTGTAAACTTTCATGTGTGGGTGTTGCAATTGATACAGCTCTGAACTGGAAATTCGACAGCCAAGTTCCAATTCCAGTGTGGTTCATTATATTTGCTTATGCAAAAAAACTCTGGGGGAAAGGTATAAATCCACATCTTCTCCTCCTCAAGCTATGGGTTAATTTAGTAGGACTTGTATCAATAAATCATTATTACCCCCCCCCCCATTGTTACAGTTTAAAAATATTTCCTGGCTTTAAATAACCTGCTAAAGGTTGATAAGCTGTAAAAATACAAAAAAAAAAAGTCAATCAAAACTTTTTAATAGTTGAAACTTAAAATGAAATGAGAATGTTTAGAATTTTGTTTTTAGTATTTTCCATTTCTGACCATTGCAGAGATTCTTTTACAACCAAACTTCATTAGTTTATCTTGTGATAATGTTGACTAATATTATTGCAGAACTGTTTTTTACTTGGATACTGTCTATTGTATTGTACTGTAGGACAAGATGCTAAATGGCAACCACTTACAGGAAATCCTTTATCTGAAGAGTAAGTTAAGCCAAGAGCTGGAGACATTAGTATTAATCCAAATAAAGCTGATATTTACAAATCTTCAAAGGCTCTCATTTGTTTGTGTTAGTGCAAGTGGGTCGATTCCACAGCACAAACCCAGAGAGAGACTTCAGAACTGGTTTACTGCTAAGGAAAGAAGAGTAACCCAGTCCAACACTGTAAATTGTGAAACATACGGTCCATTGGTCATAGCCACTTATACGCTTCTCTCAATGGCTGCTGGCAGTAAACTTTTTGCCTTTTCTTGCGAGTCCTTAAATACATGTCAAACTTGTGAATATTTACATCGTTCAGACTGTTGTCCTTAGCACGATGATTTGGCCATTGTACGCTCCAGTTTTCTTCAGGTGATTGTAGTTTCAAGCCGAATACTGGGTGGATTATTCTAGTTCCACATGCCATGCCTCTTCTAGATATCTCAATTTCAGTTATTTCTCTGTTAGTAACTCAGCTCTCCAAGTTTTTTTGTTCACCGCTGATGTGGCCAGGTACTGATCTCGCAAGTCTTTGGCTCAAGTCACTGGCTTACTTCAACCAATAATTTGCACCTCATTGCTAGGATTGCATCCTCAAGGTCAGCTCACCGATGCATCTGGCTTTTCTGATTCTCCTCTGGTATAAGACTGAGTGCAAAGTCTATTTTGGTTATCTCTTAGAGTGAGCCCAGTACATATTGGGGTCATTGCAGATCAACCTCTCTTAGAATAAATTTTTTTTTTTTTATTGATGTTCAATTTGATTTCGACCATCTGATAATTCCTGGTTTGAATTGCATGCTGCACTAGTATCCTATTAGAACTGTACTTGTCCCTCCCTTCATTAGATCACAAGACCATCATGTTTTGCCAATACCTTGTGGAAAGACAAGACATAGCCGAGATATGTCTTGTCTTTCAGTGAAAGAAAGACAGAAGCATTTAACATCTTCTAACACCTCATAATGCTACTTGGTTTCAGTCAGAAAATGAAAGAAAGAAGAGAAAATAGAAGTGTTTAACGTCTGTTTCAGTTTAATAGAAAAAGTTGTCAATTTCAAATCTTTTCATTTGTAACCCCTTACTTCTTAAAAACATTTCAACCCTTTTCTGAGTTGGTGTAGAAAAGACTTGAAAGTTTTGTGGGTCACCAGGAACCTCTTCTCGCTACTGTCAAATGGACAAAAATAGTGTGGTTTAGACACGTTACAAGGCACGACAGCCTGTGCAGGACCATCATGCAAGACACCATTGAAGGTGGACGTGAGAGAGGATGCCAACGTAAAAACTGGTTGAACAATGTCAAACAATGGTCAAGTATGACTATAACAGAATTGCTGATGGCTGTTGTTAATAGACTATTGTGAAGGAAATTCATTATGGCTTTTGCATTAAGATCCCCCCCTATGATTACAAAAGTCTAGGTGGTGATGATGATGACGACGACGACTTAAAATAACTACCAGCATTCATGTTTATGATTGTTATTGCAATATTTTGTTAAAGTTGCTAAATTCAAATATTTAACAATGTAATGAGGGAATTTCTACAGATATTTTATTGTCATAGACCTTCAATCATTAACTTGAGAATTAAGATTTATCAGAAATTTCAAATAGGAAAACTGAAATTTTCAGAGTTTAAAACAAGTAAATATTATTTTCTAATTAGCAGTTAAATTTAATGCTTTGAAGATGTGCAAATTACTCTATTTTGTAAAACATTTAAATTATGTAAACTTTTTTTTTTTAGTTATTACAGGATCAACAGATGGCATTGGAAAAGCATATGCTGAACAGGTAAGTAGATTTAGTTTCTTATTAAAGAAAAAAAGAAAGAACATTTTTTTTTTGTTTTTTTTACCTTGTTTAACTGAGTACCAGGAAATGCTTATTTATTCACAAGTTTTTGCTAGAGTACTTAAGTATTCACTAAGGATTTAACCCTTCTTAATTGGTCAAGAACTTCTGTGTGCCATATCACTTCAGGACATTGATAATCATGCTTCTCTACAACTTTCTATCCTTCTTAGATCTTCTTAGCAATATTTGTGTTTTTAATATCCTACTTACTCTCTATGCTTCCTTTCATTTACACAAGCTCTTTAGATAGGTTACTTGTTGTTTCGCTCTGCCTTTATTATGCTCTGTGAGTGTCAAATTTTCCAAACCTCTTTTCCTCATTGTATGTCATAGAAATTTCAGCTGTCTCTTTTTTATTCTAAGTATAAGTGACCTTTTTGTTTCCCTTTTCCTTAAAACTTCCCCATTGCTTACACACTCTCTCAGTAATCCCAGCATCCTTCTGTAGAACCACATTTCTGTTGCTTCTGGTCTTCTCATTTGTGAGGAAATCTGTTCAGCATTTGCTGCCATATAGGAGGATTGATATTTAATAGCAGTCCAACACTCTTTTCATTGTTTCAAATGAAATTTTTATTTCTTTGTACTTTGTTTAGTTTTCAGAAAGCATATTTTACTATTCCAATATACCTTTGAATATAGGTGTTGTGTTTTTTGTCATTTGTTAAAATACTTACCAGACTTATATTTCAGTATTTGCTTCATTTTGACATCATCAATTTGTAGTTTGCATTTTGGGGTTTTCTCTTGTTGCCAGCCATACATTTTGTTTTATAACAAATAATAGTTAGTCTTTTCTTCGCATTTTCCTTTGGTACCTTACATAGAATATCTTGTAATTTTCTTTCTGTGTTTGCCATCAACACAGTGTCGTCATTGTGTCCATCAATAATTTTAACCCATTGTACTAAAGAAAGCACTGTTTTATGAAGTTTATCTGAAACAGTCATACATCATTTTAAAATGTGTTCATTCTTTCTTTCTTCTCTACCAACCCACTTCAACTTTAATACTCGTGTTATCTGTTGTTAAATTATCCAGAGGTTGCCTTTACATTGGCATTATGCTTTAAAGTAAGTTCACTTATGGCTCCTCCCTTTTTAAATATATTAACTTGCAGAAATGAGACCCCTAAAAACATGATATGGGAAATTAAATTAGAGGAGTGGTTAACAGACTCATCTCCAAAACCATTGTTGGTGTGTCTTTCACTGGATACAATACTGTGGCTTGATGGGTGTCTTTTTTTTAATTTTTTTTTTTTTATCCTTTCACCCCAAGCAAGTCAACAAAGCCACTAACATGTAAAGAGTTACTGAGTGTGAAACAACACAAGAAAACATTATTAAGGAGAGGGAACAATAAAAGAACAGAGATTAAGAAGACAGAAGATAAAAATTGACATTGAATTTAAATTTTTGAAAATCAAAGCCGACTGGAAAGCAAGAAACTGGTGATATTTCTTGGAATTTAGAACTGAACCCTTTTTGTCTACAGAGGTAGATTGTTCTAATTCCATTTGTCATCTGGTTGATTGATCCAAAAGTAACTTGACCCAAAGAGTTGTGAGTTCAATACCTGGCCCTAGCAGAGGGGAAAAAAAACAAACTATGTGTGTTGAGTTATCAAACAGAATTAAGCGAAAATGAAATCTCCAATGACATGGTACTTGGAATTAGAACAATCTACCCCTGTGGACAAAATATCACCTGAAGAAGGCTGGACTGTATAGTGGCCTGAAACATTGTAACTATGGCAGTAAAGATGAGGACAACTGTTTGAACAATGTAAATAGTGTAAATAGTTACAATACCTCATCTCAGATATATAAACAGATGGAAAATATAAGTTTGAAGCTGATTTTTTATTTTATTTTATTTTTTTTTAGACTTTCTCTTTCTTTAAGTATAAAATAACAGAATAGTATAAATGGATTTCTTTTAACCTAATTTCATAATTCAAATATTTCTTCTGTTTTTTATAATAAGTAAGCAGTTGAAAGCAGGCATTTGATGATTGTAAGTTCCTCCGTGTTGAAAACATTTTAATAATGTCAAGAATGAAGATCATCTTTTTTCAACTGCTCTTTCTTAATTATTTTGTGATTATTATGAATTCTCTTTTGGCATGAAAATATGAAAAAGATTTTTCATTATGACATTGTAGCAGTGGCCTAAACCGTTAACAAGAAAAGTTGTAGGAGACTGAGTCCATTTTGGATGAAATGCAAAGTAAAAGTCGAGATATGTAGTTGAGTAAGGTAGATTTGTGGGAGGAAATTGATATGCATTTGGAGTAGCTGAGTTAGTCTCTGCTGCTGTTGGTTTCATCACTGACTGAAGGCATTGCTGTTGATGGAAGTGCTTAGGTGTCACTGCTGATGACCTGTTGTGGGAGTCTGGTGCTGCTGGTTGGATCTGCCTCTTTGGGTGAAATTGGCTTTATACTGAGTCAGTATGGCTGCTGCAAAAAACCATCTGGGACATTTCTGGTTGGTCAGAAAAGATGTTTTATGACCCTTGTATTTTGGGGCAGCTCTCCGGAAATGGGTTCATGGAGCCAGACAAAATTAAGGTTTGCTTTTTCCATCTGAGCTGTGGCTGTTGAAGTGAGCACTTCCATTTGAGTTAAAGCACTGGAGTTCGGACATGCTGCGGCAACATCTCAAAAATAATACATTTTATTTTTGGGATGTTATATTGAGAATCTTTTGCTCTTATAAAAACTTGTGACAAATAATAAAACCAGAAATAACTTTATGGTGAAATATAAATTAATTAATGGCCTTCAAAAATCTTTCAAAAAACAAGAAACATCTGCCAGTAAGAAAATATCTCATACGGTGGACATTGTTCTCAACGAGGCTGACAATAGAACATTTTTACAAAATTACATCAAAATGAATGAATTTCTGAATGTAAATAACTTAATTTTGAGTGAAATTATGATTACATAGGTTGATTTGAAATAAATTTTTAATGCTAAAATATTTGAAAAATGATTTTAAAGAGCAGCTATTGAATGGTATGCCTTTTATTGCTTTTAGGCTTCACATTCGACTAGAATAAAAAATTTAAAAAAAATAGATTTTGAGATTAAATAACACAGTAAAGGTTGTTATGTTATATTATACAGGGGGTGCAAAAGTAGATGTACAGTAATGAAAAACAAAATGTGTGCACAAAACATTGTATTGATTATACAAACATATCAATAAGAAACATATCAATCCCTCAAATGTTCAAACTGTTTTCCTCTGTCTTTATCTGTAAAACATTATTATTATTTATTATAAAATAAAACTTATAATAAAAATTATGAAAATAAAAATATTAAAAATGATTTTAATGAATTAATACTAGAACCACTATAATAATACTGGTATTATAGCTTATGTAGATCTTTATTTTCAGAACCCCCCCTCTCTCTCTCTCTCATATATATATATATATATATATATATATATATATATATATATGATGGCCATGTTGGTCGAAACTAGTCGAGGAATATAAATGAAATAATAATAATAAAAGCATAAGAATATTAATCTACAACCCAGTGTGTCTGAAGATTTTAATTGATTTTTCTAATAATTTTTATCGTTCAAAATATATATATATATATATAATAAAACTGTTTTTACATATAAGGTTTACCATGTCCGGGAAATGGCTATATTTTAAATAAAAAAAATTGAAAGTGTAGAGCTAGTTAAGGTCAATTGTTTCTCTATCACTTCATTACACTTATAAAAAAAAATTTATAACTAGAGTAACAGAAAACAATTGACCTTTTCACTGTCTAAGGAAGCCTTCATTGGTAGAAACCATGGTAGCGGAATAGGTTAATGTTTGTAGTATTTTAGATTGCTGATATAAATATATTTTTTAAATTTTACCAGTAATTTGTACAATAGCAATTGGGTTTGATTGATTTGTTTCTTTTATTATGCCTTATCAGCCCTTTCCAAGTCATTTAAGGCCAGAGAATACTTTTAGATTGAAGGAGGTTTTTGTAAATAATGATTTATTGATACAGGTCCTAATAATTAACTCATAGCTGGATGAAAAAGAGGTGGATTCATACCTTTCCTAATCGTAGTTGTGCATAAGTGAATATAACATGTAATATATTTAGATATTAGATGGGGAAAAATGTTTGACAAAGTGGAAAAAGTTTTCTTGTGATTTGTTTTGTTGTTTAGGACTTCATGAAATTTTAAAATATGAAATGCATCACAAGAAAACTTTTTTCACTTTGTCATACATTTAACCCCAATATTGTTCTCGAGATATATATATATATATATATATATATATATATATATATATATATATATTATAATAAAACATTGAAACGCTACGCAAAAGCTTTCATGTTTCCATACTATGATTGTATTTCTTCAGGTGATAAGTAACTGGTGATTAATGATTTTTAAAGAAATTTTAAAACAGTGTTATCTCTTTTTCCAAAAGATAAAGGTAGGGGACTTAAGGTCAGAATTAAAAATAGATTTGTGGGTATGTCTTGATTAACCAATTAAATGTCAGATCTATGCTAAATAGAAAAATAAGCTCAGATGGTGGAGGTTGTTGGGTGGGTTATTTTTTCATGTCATGATAAACCGGGACATAGACATGTCATCATTGATGATTGCAGAAAAATTATTTAATCACCAGTTACTTGTCTGAAGAAATACAATCATAGTATTGAAACATGAAAGCTTTTGTGTAGTGATTTCAAAATGTTTTTATTATAATCTCTTATAATAAAAATATAATAATAATATATTGCTCCACTTTGTATTGAGCACTTTTTTAAAAGTAAATGCTACAAAAAGTGGACTTCATCTGTTTTTTTTCTTTCATTTGTGTGTGCGCGTGTATGTATGTATGTATGTGTGTGTGTGTGTATATATATATATATATATATATATATATATATATAGTCTGCCAAACCTCAACCTTCATTTTTTTTCTTATCTGATGAGAATATAAACAAAAATATCATTTGCTCTCCTCTTCAGCTGACCAAAGAAAGTTTTTTTTTCTTTATATTTCTGGAAAGGGAATGATGTTTAGTATCTAAACTATTTTTTCTCTACAGGTTATGATCATACTTTTGACAAATATCTGTATGAGTTTGTGGAGTGCTCTTTGGGTTTGTTTGTTTTTTTTTTTTGTTTTCGTCTGTGACATTTTCAGAAATCTCTGAAATTTCTTTGGCATTTCAAGACATTATCACTGGGGTGATTAACAAATAATTTAAAGTTCATCATGACTTGCGTTTATTTTAGGAAGCATTGAAAATCCAGCAGCCATGCTACCAGTTAAAGAGCCTGGTAGTCTCTTTGTTAAAGGACCTTCGTTTTGCCATGTTGAAAGGTGTAACTATTATTGTCAGTTTTCTTTTCTCTAAAATATTTAAAAATAATGTTCCTGAAAAATAACTATTAAATGTGTTTTTAGTCTATCAGCATTAAAATCAACTTTCAGTTTTCACTTTTCTATATCTCTTGAACAGGTGATTATTGTGCACACACAAATATATGTGTGATATAGATATAATATTCTATGTATGAGTGTGTATGTACATGATATAGATAAATTTTTTTGTGTGTGTGTGTGCCTATGAATTTGTTTATATGTGTGCCTTTTTAATTAGATGTATGTACTTAACTGGTGGGGAAGACAGTCAAATGTATTTTCCATTGCCACCATTGGTTGGTGTTTATATTTAGGAAAAACTGATTTCAATGCTGATTTTTCAATGTAGTATAGTTTTTGGTAATTTAACTAATGGAGCTACACCATCTCTATCCACCCATGTGACTTTATGAGATTAAACTCTGTGTGTGTATGTTTTCTAATGAGTATTTTACAGTTATTTTTACAATGTTATTAACATTCTTATGTTTTTGCCTTCATAAGTATTCAAACTTTCAGCTATTATAAAGAGACTCACAATTCATAAATACCGATTAAAAAAAAAACAACAAAAAAAAAAACACTATGGACACAACAGCTGAATGAACAGTGCATATATTTCCATGGCATCTTATATTGGAAATTACTAGAATTATTCATGAGTTGTAGTGTGTGTGTGTGTGTGTGTGTGTGTGTGTGTGTATATATATATATATATATATATACACACAGACTAGTTTTAAGGTATGCTATATTTATGGGTTTATTTAAGTGCTCAAGGGTATGTAAAAGTTGACATTGAGGCCAACACCCTGAGGTGACACTCTGTTTTATGCTTAAATACCAAATGTTGTGTTGAAGCATGAAACAAACTTTTATATTTACATCTGCTTTATCCTTGATATTGAGCACTTTAACCTATTAATATTGCCTACCTTAAAACTATATTTTTAAAATCTGGATTACCATATATATATATATATATATATATATATATGGGTATTCCAAAGAAAAGCTCTACCTAAGGTTCAAAATTAATTTTTAAGAATAAAAAAATGTTTCTTAAAGCTTTTATTTTATTTTTAATTTCAAGTTAATAAACTAAGTTTAATATTTCCAAGAAGCAAATTGCTTTACTGTATTTCAAAATGAATTTCAATTAGTTGGGATAAGTTTTTTTTTTTTTTTTTAAATGGTTAAAAACTCTTGATTTTAGCCATATTTACAATTCTCTGAGCACTGATTTATTAAAAAATCTTTAAAAAAAATAAAATATACTTTTTTGAAACTTATTTGGGGACGATTTAAAGTTTAATTAATCTGATTTGAAAGAAATATTACTTACTTTTAGTTTAAAATATTGCAGAAAAGCATTTTTTAACATTGCAGTGGGTGTTTTTGATGAGGTCCTGACAGCTCTATTAACAGCCCGATATTTGGAAAAATTAAACTATTTTTTTCTATTGGGGATATATATCTATAAAAATTACTCGAATATAATGTGAGAACCTTTTTTTATATGGTAAATCTTTAAAATTTAGGAAAATATTTAAAGTAATCTAATGTTTTATTGAATTTTAGCTACTTTGGCTTTAAATTTACTATAGTAACCACTTTAATTTTCTGATAATGTTGTGTATGGATGTCCATATTTACAAGATTTTTATACACACAAAAAAAAATGTAAAATTCTTTTTAAAATACTGGAGGTCCGTGAATTGTAGTGCGCTTTCCATTTCTGATTAGTAAATATAGTTTTTAGTTAACAATATCAGCTAACTGGTACAAATTAATACAGATTTTTAAGATTTAAAAATTTATAAATTATTCTAATTAAAATTTAGAAAAAAATGAAAACAACTCTTGTAAAAATTCATTATTCATCCAAAAATTTTTTATTTTAAGACAATAGTGCCTATAATATGTTATTCATAAAAGCAATTAAAAGCTTTTGTAATTATTTCTTATTTTTATTATATTTTTCATCATATGATTCAGAGCAGATTTTTGGTAACAGGCATCCTGCTTACAAAAGAAAATTGATCTAAATTTTCCAAGGACTTATAACTAATATAAATATTGTACAAAATGGAAATTCTCAATTTCATAAAATTAAATAATAGATGAAAAAAAAAAAAAATTTACCAAGATTTTCTAGAAGAGAAACATTTACAAAATAATTTCATTCATTTGTGACAGTTATTTGATTTTTGCAAGAATTTCCAAATCATTGTATTTTTCACCACAAAAAGACATGGAAATTTCATGTAGTAATTTTGTTCACTTGTAAATGCAAGAAAAAAAATTAACCAAAGTTTTGAAGGTTTTAAAAAGGATTAAAAAAATATAATTTAATAATTAAAAATTCCTATGGTGTTTCCTCTTAATAATAAAGATTTTGATAATAAAAGTTTGTTTTAAGTTTGGGTCATTTTTTTTTTAATCATTATTATAACCTTATTTTTATTTTTAGATGATTTTGAAGATATATGTATATGTATGTATTTATTCAGATATAAATAAACTATATCTGTGAAAAGACTATATAAATAAAGATAAAAGGAAAACTTTTCTTTACTGATTTTATCCTCTGATTGCAAAATAAAATCTTTACATTTGCCTTGATAAAGTTCATCAGAGCACAAAACACATTGGTAAGAAAGATTTTCCTTTTGTCTTTATACATGGTCTCTTTTTTTAAAAAAATTTTTTTTATTTATTTATTTATTTTATTTTATTTTTTTCAGATATATTTTATTTATATATAAATTATCACATATCCCTTCTCTCACATACATATATATATATATATATATATATATATTACTCTTTCTCTCTGTATATATGCACACAAGTGAGAAGTAAATAGCTTGCTCCTGTTAATTGATATTAAACATTTTTTAACTGAGGTTTTTAAAAAACAAACAAACAATAGGTTTTAAAAATAAAACACTTTGTGACTGTAAATTAAATAAATTATCCTGTGGAATTTGTGCTTTGAATTGAACACAAGATTTGATTAAATGAGCTATTTTCTATTTTCTCTCACTGATTCTATGTCTCTTCAAAACTGAAACATAAAGCCATTGATGCTGTCGGAAATCAGCCACTTGCTACTGGTAATGCCATGACATACAGCCTCTTAACTGCAGACAATCTGTGCACATTGACACCGTATAACCTGATGTTGGCATTTCCTTCAAATTTTATGGGTTGCACATTTATGATTTCTTATTTTTTAATTTTTTTTAATAATTATCTCCTTCAGACGAATATTTACCTCTTTTGCAAACTAAGTACAGACACATTAAAAGATTGTTATATCATTGGAGTTCATTTCCATACACTGCGTCCTCTGCCCATTTTGTATGAATTATGTATAGCGGGCCCTTGAATTAATAAATAAATGCATGAGACTTTTGTATAGGAATGATTATATTAAAGTGTACATTAGCCATGTTGTTAGTGACACCTGACAAATTGATTTAAGGCCAAGATTACCTCCCTTGACTCAACCTCATCATATTCATCTCCTGCTGACTGGTGATGGTCATCACACTTTCTTCTCTTCTTTTCTTTGTCATAATTTTCTCATCAGTTTCTATTTTTAGCCAGTACTTTAGTGAATTTATAAAACCTATTAAGCACAAATGATGTGAAATCGATATTCTTTGTGTGAAGAGAAACAAAAGAGAGGAGCACCAACA
>OZ038476.1:45656270-45751270 GCA_964036315.1 Acanthosepion esculentum | reverse complement strand
TTACTGATAGGAAAGTTTTTTTTCTTTTTTTTTAAGTTGAAGCTTTTTAATTCTGGAAATGTATTTTATAATTTGCATTCTGGAAATGTAGTTTTATAATTTTAAAGATCTGTTTCGAGAAGTAAATATTCATTTTATTGAGATTTTAATTTTTTTTTTTTTTTTTTTTTTTTAAGCATATCACCCCAAGCAAGGCTGGAGGCCACTATCACGCAAGGGGTTATAGAAGGGTTGGAGGAAGAGCAGATAGGAGTGGTAAAGGAGAGGATGTAGAGAAAGAGAAAGACAGTGGGTCGATCAAGGCAAGGGGGTTTCAGAAGATTTGGAGCGAGAGCAGATAGGAATGAAAGGTGAAAGGATGTGGAGAAGGGAAGTGGATAGATCAAGGCAACTGGAGATGTCGATTGACGCTACACTTAAACCGTTGGAGATTGTATTTGTCAGGGAAACAGTAATAGGGAAGGGAGTTCCATAGGCGAGACATGAAGTTATTGGAGTAGAAGAGATGTCTACATCCAACAGTTTCAACGGTGTAGGGGTGGGAACGGGATGTCAGCCTCGTGCTTTTAACCCTTGATCTCATTTCAAATGGTTGATAAATAAAGAGCTGTGAATAATAAACTGAACTAACAAAGTAATTCCTCTTTGGTATTGTGACTTCACAAATTTAAGCACAGTATGAAATTGGCAGTTAGGTCTGATGATTTCACTGTTGAACTTTTACCAGTTGTAACTTTAATTTCTATCCTTATAGTTTCCTCTATCATTTGTGGAACTTTCTTTCAGTTTCCTACTTTCCTGCCAACTATGATCTTCAAAAACTGCTATGGCTATTGACATTTTCTTTCTCCTTGAATCCTGTTCTTTTATTGTCCTCTTCATTTCTTTCACTCTCAGTAACTCCTGGCATCCTAGTGGCTTTCATCACATCACTTGGTGTGAAATGATTAAAAAAGAAATGTTTGAATTCGAACGATAAATTTTAGAGGTGATTATCTCTGGATCTATATATGGTTCACCCTTAATCCATGCTTTGTCAGGCAAATTGCTTAAAATCAAAAAAAGAAGCCATGTGTTAATAGATCCTAAGAAGTAGACTAACCTGACAAAAGGTGTCTAGCAGTGGAGAATAGTCTCTCTAACATGAATGTAAAGATTTACTAAGCCTGGATTAATCTGATAGAAGATCACAATGATCCAGCCAAGAAAAACCATCTTATAATAAGCCCAGTTATCTGTGATTGGCTAACATACATTAATATATGTTGCTATCAAGTGAAAATATTTTAAAAAAATAAATACAATTATGGTATGTATGTGTATTTGAAGGATGTAGACTCCATTTTGTTTGACAAAACAATGTTTTGAATATAAATGATAAGGAATCTTATTACTAAGAAAGAACTTTTCATATGACTTTATCCCCCACCCAAAAAAAAACAAAAATCTTAACACTGCTTACAAAATCCAGAATTCATCTTATTAATTACATTGACAATTTAGTGTTTAATTTGAAATGTTTGAATAGTTTTTATTAAAGTGTTAATATTGACATTGAAATTTCAGAGTTTTAATCTCAAGTGTATTGTTTTCTTTTACAGGGGAAGCCCATAAAGTTGAAGTACGAACCATTGCTGTTGATTTTTCAGATAATGAATCTATCTACAATAAAATAAAAAATGAACTGAACGGTCTCGACATTTCAATATTAGGTATGTATATGTTTATATGTATCTCATTTGCTGTGTTTTCTCAGGTTAACTTTCTCTGCTGACATGAAGGGGGAAGATTATATTGAATTAATTACTAGGTCTGCTGCTAAGAAATTTGGTTCATTGTTGTGATAGACAATTTTTCTCTCTAGAATCTATCTTACATATTTAAAAGTCTATCATTTGTCCATTCTTGGAATATTAACTGCCATATCTGGTCTGGTGCTTCTGCTATGTATTTAGAGATTCTGGATAAAATCCAAAGAATCTGCAATGTTATTGGTCCTGACTTGGCATCTCAGCTTCAGACACTTTCCCACCACCATAATGTAGCTTTCTTGTGCCTTTTCTATAAATACTTTTAATTTGATGAACTTTCCGCTATGGTACCCAGACTTCATGAATTTAAGCGCGGTATTAGATTGGCAACAAGGTCTCATTAATTTACACTTGAATTGGCTAAATGCAACTGTAAGTCCTATGCTAACAGTTTCTTCTCTCGCACTTCTCACTTGGGTAACTGTCTTCGGCTTCTTGCTTTCTAGACAGCTTTGATCTTCAAAAATTAAATTGCAGTGTCAATAGTTATCTAGATTCCTCTTCTTTTATTGTTCTCGCTCCTTAATAATGTTTCTCTTTTTCTTATTCTTTCACACTCAATAACCCTTTTTTGTCTTAGTAGCTTTATTGTTTTGCTTGCAATGAAATGTGTGTGCTTATGTGTATGTGCAATATAATATAGAATATTTATCTTTTCAATTTTTAGCTTGTCTTTATAAATTTTCTGCCATAGTACTCTAAGGATATTTGGAATACTGCTGTTCTAATTGCATAAGGATTTTGTAAAGGAAGGTAAAAAATGACTGCTTGTATAAAACTATCAGTAATTCTTATTAGGAAAAGGGATCTAACTTCAAATTCTATTTTTTTTCATTTGTCTCTGTTATTAATATAGTGAGACTAGTCTAGTATCATGCCATGCAGAAGGCAAGAGGATAAGATTATTTTCATGCATTTGAGATTCTTCTAGAAAGAAAAAAAAACAATATGTTAAGTTTACTGGGGTCAAAGTATTTTTTGTTGCATTTGTTCAAACATATTTTTGTAGCCCACCTAATAACATCAGTGAAAGACATTGAATTACTATTGATCATGCAATATCTAATGTGTATAATATATATATATATATATATATATGTATATGTAGGAAGAATTCTATCCCTCTGTGTGACTGGTTTAGTTTATTATACATTCATTTTCTGATTTCAGTCTTCTTTCTCAATGGATTTTGCACTATCTGTAATTATTGAATCAGAACATTTTGAAACATTGCATTACTTATCTTTGTATATTTTTATAATTTTTTTCCTAAACTATAATCTGACATCCAGTAAGAACTGAGCCTAATACGAATAGCTTATGAACTGGTGTTGAAGTCAAAACATTCAGGTGTCCTAATTCAGTTTTATTTTGGGGATAGAGGTTTGGTTTTGTCTCTGTTTAACAGCCCATCAACCACTATAAGGTTATTTATGGCCAGATAAATGTCTTGAATCATAGTTGTTTTGGGCATGAGTTTATGCAAATTTTTTTTTTAATCACTTATTAGAAATGCTGGTTTCTAATAAAGGTTATTTTGTATTCTGTTAATACTGATTAATTTTTGGTCATTAAAGTTTGTATTGTTATTTTTAGTAGGCGTCTTTATGAAGTCTGACGGGTTCTTTTTCATTTTTTTTTTGTTCTCAAAATATATTAAAGGTTTTATGGAGTATTGTCTGAATTTTTTTAGTTTTATACTTTGGTATTAAGTTTGATTTCTGTTAAGGATATTGTTTGGTTTAGTATTTTGAAAGAGTTTTTTTCTTGATAATATTTTCTTCGGTTAGATATTCATATGTGAGAGGTACTTGACATCAGGTTGCATTATGGAAGGCTTTCATTTTTCAGTTGTGAATGTGTAAGATGTGTATGCCCTGTTTAGACTCTGGATAAAACTATTTCCTTCAGTCTTCTTTTTCTGAAACCTGAAAGTCATTCTCTTATAGTTAGAAAGTTTCAGCCAGATCCTCGAATTCCATCTCTAGCACCCCCCCCCCCCCACTAATGACTGCTGCTCCAGTTTTATTTGAGATTTTAGAGACATCAGTTTGTACTGCTCAGTATTCATGATGTTGAGCAGTATATACCTGGTGTTACAGCAAAATTGTCCAATTGTTAGATTAAGCTTTGAACTGTTGTATCTTAGAAATGATTAAAGATATCTTATTGGAATTCTCTAAGGTTTTTATAACACTATTGGGCTCTATTTTGAGCAATAAGAATGTATAATTACTCTCCAAGCTTAACAAAAGAATCGTGATGAAATCAATCATAAACGAAAATGACATGTCCATCATTAATTAATCATAGCTAAGGAAGCTCATGAAGGACTGAAATATATATATTATTACATGATCATTTTCCAACTTATTCTAGATGATCTTTGTCCTCTCTAACCATCTAACTTTCTGTCATGGAGTAACAAGGTGCCTCACAGGTTTCGGCTATGATTTCATTTTAAAGTCTTTTTGTTTTTTTTTTCACTGCTTTTTGAACTGTCACTCCTCTCTAACATGCCAAACGTCTTATGAATTAAGTTGGATCTTTTCTAATTGATCTCTTTAGCTCTAAGTTGAAATGATGATCCCTCTTGCTGTTGTGACCCCCTGATCTAGTTTTCCTCTCTACTGTTCCCTCTTTTTTAAACTTATTCACCATTCTCTTGATGCTTCTTGAACGGACTTTGAAGATGGAAGCCAGGGTATGAATGTTGGTACCATTACTGAAGGCCTGAATGATCTTTTTCCTCTGACCATTGCTCAGTTGGTCAGACAGTGGGGCTGACACAAAACATTTTTAGCCTGCTCTCTTTTTAGCTGAATTACTCATAAGGTTTTTCAGTGATTCTCATCACAAATCGTGTCAAGATAGCGTTTTTTTTTTTTTAGATATTAAACATTTTGTGGGATGGACAATTATGCTGTTACACTTGGTATTTATATATATTTGTGATATTGAGCAGTATATACATATATATTTTTAAACAAAACTGAAGCAACAGACATGTGGGTCGGGGGATGCCTTCCACCTCTAGCCCTTTTGGCTCAAACTTACTTTCATTTTTTTCTCTAACAATAAGCTTCACACTATACAAGCCCCGGGGGCCACTCAAAGTAGAGGGTTATGTTAAAGGGTAGTTTATATGGATAAGAGGGGAAGATAATGGTTAACTCTATAGTTAAACAGGTTAAGATTGTAGTGATTGGGTTAAACAACTTCCGGGAGTCTGTTTCACAGAGCAGTGGTTCATGGGAAGAAGCTGTTCGAGTGGAACTTACTTTTTGCCGATGGAATACAGAAGAAATGTGGGTGGTTTGCTACAATGTAAGTGGCATGGTGGGTCCTAGCTGTGGAGGTTAGACCTGGTGGAACCAAGGAATATAGTTTGTCTGAGCACTTTCCATGGAAGTAGCGATAGATCAGTGAAAGGCTTGCCACATCTCAGCTGTGAGACATAGGTTGGAGGGTGGAAAATATTTCTTCTTCAACAAGGACTCTGAGATGCTTTTGAACTCTATCAAAACTGGAAAGTGGGGACTGGACAGCTCTTGGCCAAATTTGACAACAGTACTCCTATTAATGGAAGCTTTATACAGGTTTATGGGTGATCAAGTTATAATTTGAAATTTGAATGTGCATTTTTCATAAATTTGAAATGGAAATTCTTATGCTTATATCTTGAAAGGAATTTTATCATCCCCCAAGAATCTTCTTCGTCACTTGGACTATTATTATGGAGGCCGTGTTGGGCTTTTTGAAATATTTTTCTTTGTTTTTCACTTTCATGGAAGCAATGTTAAAATGTGTCCTTTAATTTTTTTTTTTTTTTTTGTTCCACTTAAAAAAATTTTTATGTCAATGCCAATGTCAGTGTGTCACACTTTTTCAACTTTACTCCTAGAGGCCCAACATATTGTACCTTTTTTGGAATCAGACTGACTCAGTGAGCAAATTAAAAAAAATTCCAGGCCGAATGTGCACCCGCAATCCTGAAATTTTTTATTCCCAAGTTTTCATTACCGTGATTGTTTTTGGTGATTTTTTTTTTTTTTTTTTTTTTTTTTCTTTCTTCTCTTGTTTTCTTTTGTTAACATGATTTTTTGCGTCAAATATTTTAATATGATAACAATTTTTATAACTTGGAAATAAATTTGGGTATAATTTAAATTAATTGAGAAAGCCAGCCATGAAATAAAAATAATTGTTTGTACAGAAAGTAAGGACCTACGTACATCAAATTGTCTTTAAATTAAGTGGCGGCAGAAGAATTATTGTTGAACTTTTAAAAGGTAAGCTTAGATATTAATGCAATACTTAAATATAGCGACCAATTTTGCGTTCTTCTGTAGTTTATTGTTCACTATTGTATCTCCTCCTCCCCTGCCTATTGTGATAAAGCTGCAATTGAGTCCTCTGCAGAAGATAGCTTAAATGCCACTTGAAACGGTGACTTGGAAGCTAGTTTTTAATATAGTTTATTACTTTTAAATAATATCTTTTTTTTGCTTATATATTTTAAATTATTTTTTTTATGTCTCGTCAGTGTCGGATTATTTATGCTCATGTTTCAAACTGCATTTTTGTTTTCATTTTTTAGTGAATAATGTTGGAATGTCTTATCCTTATCCGGAATATTTTGTAGAAATTCCCAACAGAACTGAGGTAGGCATTTTTCTTCTTTTTGATACAAGCTGTTGTCAGTGTTTAAAATTGATTTAATTTGAGCATATAACATATTCCATTTTGAATATGCAAATTTCATTAATGGCAAAATAAACAGTTTTCTATAACTAAATTTGTTGCTATAGCTGTTCAACCAAATATGTCAGTTTTTAATATAAGAATTTAGTTAGATTTACATATTTGCACATTCTTGTGTGGCAATCGTGACTGAAATTCACCATCCCCCAATCAATTACTTTTTTTTTCATCTTGCAGCAATTCTTATCTAATTAAAATAGCTTGTGTTGCTTCTTTCATTTGGAGTTTATGGTGTGTATTATACATTGTAAAATGGTGCAAGGCTGACAAAATAGCATCATTTTAGAAGTTTCTCAAATCAATGTTTTTATTTGAAGTCATGAAAAAAGTCAAGGAAGAAGCTAAACTTGGAAGGCAGTAAAATAAAATTTTTAAGAATAATCTACAAATATATTAGAATAAAATTTCAGTTAGAATTAATTTTTTCTGAAATAATCTTGTTCTTAAAAATTCATCACTTTTGTAAAAATAAAAAATATCAAGTTTGTGTGTTTAGTGCAAAGTGGTAAAAATTTTATTTCTATCCCTCCATGAAATCCTTGATCCTTCACCTCAAAAAAATATCAGTAATAATTTTTTTATTAAGATTAGAAATTTCTCTGCCTTTTCTTTTATTATTGTTTCTCAATAAGATTCATTTTAACTTTTTCTTATTCCTTTTTCAGTTTCTATTTCTCTTCCTATACCCGAAAGAGAAAAAACTCATAAGCAATATAGATAATAATCAACACATTAAAAAGAAATTAATGTACCTTTTAATGAATTGGTTGATGTCTTTAATGGGGAGAATGTGCTTGATGAGCAGCAGCATAGACATGGATCTTTAGTTGGAAATTGGTGAATTTTAGCTGTAAGTCACCCCTTTTGCCACCCAGGCATTTCTTGACCCCTGCATATGTTCATTAACCACTTTGGAGACCCCTGGTTTAGCCAGTGTTTGAAGAAATTTGTGTACTTAAAAAACTAGCAATTGTTGAACTGTAATAGTTCCCTGTAATCTTGCTAATCTTTTTTAAGAATGTTTACTGAAATTCTGCAATGAATTATTTTCATTATTCCACTCATTTTTAAAATTTGTAGCTTCAATGATATTGATTTTGATCTTCATGTTGTTGTCTTAATACATTGGTTACACTTGTAGGGAAAAATAAAATAGTTGAACAAAATGCCAGTGAATAACATGTAATTTTTACTGAAATCAGGCATCAAACACAGACTTTGTTTCTCACTTTCATAGAGGGCCAAGCAACTCATGCAAATTTTTGTTTGACCAATCCTGGTTAAGAGTGTCTTGAGTGCATATACACTCTTGCATTTTTGAGATAGGTGTGATATATAATATAGTGTGAACTGGTAGCTAATTCCGAGAATCATTTGGATTTGGGAATATCTTTCTGATACAGTTATTTTTAAAGAGATTAGAAACGAGAAGGTGCTCAGTGACTTCTAAAGACCTTCAGATAATAAATATAAATGAGGAAAACAAGAAAGATAGAGATATTAGTCTGCAGAATGTGTAGAATAATTAAAAAAAAAGTTTTTCAAATCTCCTTTTGTTGATTTGTCTTATGTATTGTTTATTTCTTTCAGACTCTCAGTTCATTGATAAAATTAAATGTTGTTGCTATGACAATGGTAAGTTCTTTTACTTTTAATTTCTCTTTGATTAAAATAATCATTTACACAATATATCCAGTTATGGTTTAAAAATATAACAACTGTTTATTATCTTCCATTCAAAATTAACTTTTAAATATTTTACAGGGTAAAAAAAAAAAATGGGTGTTTTCAATTCCACAATCCTTTCTGAAAAATTCTTGTTTATTCAAAGTCATATTTGTACCATTTAAAATATCCATTTTGCAGTTATTTAATTTATGCTTTAAGTACCAAAATAAAGCAGATACTTGTAAGAATTCCCCCAAAATATGTGTATTCCTTAAGTAGGTAATTGAATCTTGTTTTACCATGGTGGTTTCCTGTAACCTAATTGGTAGAGTACACTTCCGCTAAAGAAGTGGTTAAATGGAAAAGGGAATACAAATTTGATTCCTGGCAAGAGACACATTTATCTTTAGTAAGGGTTTTTCAAGACTGGTTGGTATGAACTTCACTGTTTAAAATAACAAAATGGATGTCAACTCACACATGTAAGAAATAATGTTGAATTAAAAAATTGATGTCATATATATATATATATATATATATATATATATATATATATGTGTGTGTGTGTGTCAAAAGTACTTGCATATTAAGGAAGACCTAATACAGTTTAAATTTAAAAAATGTACTGCTAGCGCTGGCTATGTCTTTGACCAAACTATACAGCCACCATTTACGGTAGTCAAATTAGCTTCAAAATTAAGTCTTCAAAAGTGGCATGATATACAGTATATGTGTGTGAACAAGACAGAGCTTTCTGAACATATGTGCAAAATTAAACCCAAACCAAATTACACGAAAATAAGGCAAATAAGGAAAACATCATCAGCCTGCAACAATAAATCCAAAAACTGTAAACTTTGTCTGGAAGAGAAAATACCTTTAATCACCTTCTGAGACCAACACAAACTACTAAATAAACAATTAAAACTTATCCCAAAATGCAGACATGAAAACAGATTTTTACGATGTAACTTGAAAATTAAAAACAAATTGTAAAATACACCACAGATAATGTAACACACTTTAGACAAAGCCAACACTTTAAACTACAAAACAAGATACAAACAAAACAAACTATGAATACACACATAAACACAATGTTGTAGTAGTAGTAATAATAATAAACAAATAATTAAGTAATAAATAATGAGTAAAATCTAAAAAACAACACTATAAAATAGCTACAAATAACTGCATTTAAATTCACAATTATTTCCAATCCATATCCTCTAGATTAATTTGAAAGATAACTGTTATCAGCCATTCAATAACTGTCAGGATAATACAGTAGACTTTACTATCCATAATAAACCACTGACCAGCATATATAAATAGTCGAGCTAAAACACAGCACACATGGCCTGAAGATTGCGTTCAAGCATGAAACAGATTTGTTGCCACTTGGTGTTGCCTTTAATTGTCCGCTTTTATATTTGCATACACTCTATCTCTAATATTGTGCACTTTTACCCAGAAGTATAACATACCTTAAAACTATATTTTTATCATATATGTGCATTTATTTATGTTTAAATTGTTTAAAAGGCATGGATGTCTACTCACACATTTATACACTAAATGTAATGGTTAACACAGTGGGAAACAATATCATATTATAAATCAAAAATTCATTAATTCCTTAGAAATTACTTTGTTTGCATTTCAAATATGCAAATAAAGTTAGCATATATGGGTTTCAAGGGATCCCAACAAGAGATGTGTATCCCTTAAATAAGGTAATTGAAGGTTTTCTGAGCAGAGTCTAAAGCACATTGGGCTTAGCAGTAGTCTCCTCTATAAGGGAGACACAGGTTTGAACCCTGTGTGCATTTTCTTAATTAAGATTTTCAAATGTACAGGCCATGAAATTATTCTGTTTAAGAAACACGTTTATCCACTAAATATAACAATTAAAGTATTAAAAAAAAAAAATTGTCTTTCTTTGAATAATGCCTCCTACCCTAGTAATTTAAAGTCTTATAGAAAAAACAGTCTCTCTCTGCTGTGATCAAACCTGTGTTCTTTTCATCCAGAAGAAATCTGCCTGAAAGCCAGATTTTCTCTCTTCATCTCTAATCCTAACCTAATTAATAAATGTAATAGATTGAACTTCCCTAATGATTGACTCTGTGTTTACAAAACTTCAAGTCAGAAGATAAGTCATTGTAATTTTTATCTTACTCTATTTAATATAGATATTTTTTTTTCTCTTTAAAATGGTCGAAGAGTGCATCATTTCAGAGATAGTATTTGGAAATATGGACAAAGAAATCACCACTGCATGCTTACTGTTGGTTTGATGCCCACAAAACAGAGTTGATTTCTATGTCTCACACACACACACACACACACACACACACACACACACACACACATATATATATATACATCAAAGGAAAAACTTAATACATTATCAAAAACTATTATAATTTATGTCAACAAGTTTTTAATACTTGTCTCATCAGACTGAAATTATATATTATGTAATGGACTAAGTCCGACAATTTTTTTTACTGTATTTTTTGTTTATTATTTTTATTGATACAAATATTTAAGTAAATGCTCTGTTCATAATAAACAGCATTAATAACAGTTACCAACCTGAATGTTCAAGAAATCTCAAAGAAAATGTGTCCTCCAACAGGAATTGAACCTGTATATAGGCTTGATTCCTGTTAGAGGACACATTTTCTTTGAGTTAAATGTTGTTAATACTGTTTATTATAAACAGAGCATTTACTTAAATATTTGTATCTATAAAGATAATGTATAAACAATATATATATATATATATATATATATATATATATATATATATATATATATGCTTGATAGTATACACTTAAAGTTATATCAATTAATGAGTTGCGATACAGTGTTGGTGGAAATATTTTAAATGTTCATAATATGGAATCTTTTAAAGATAATTTTATTGGTTAAGAATGTTTGTGAAATCAGGGATTTTTTAATTTTTTATTTTCAGATGACCAGCATTGTGCTGCCAGATATGGTCAAGAAAAACTGTGGGATCATTGTCAATGTATCATCAGCTTCTGCAGCTGGACCATGTCCCCTGTTGACTGCTTATTCAGCCTGCAAGGTAAATGTTCTAATTATCCCCAGGACGTTTCAGGAGGCAACAAGAGGTATTCATTAACAATCTCCGGTTTCTTCTTTGTTTGTAGCAAGGGTATATGTAGGAATATGTAAATTTCAGAAAGATATAAGTGGCACGTGAAAACTGGGCACCTCCAGTTGATGCAAGAATGTGATTTGCAGCTATTGACAAGGATTTTAACCACTCACTGAAGTGGAACATTGTGTCAAATGATTCTGCCCATCAGTTACTGCTCTGTACTCTGTATGGGATTTTGTAGTTGTTGTTGACTAACAAGGGAACCATTAGTGACACCATGGTACTGGCTGCTGGGTCTCACCTAAGCCATAGATCATAGCCATTAAACTATGACATACTGTTAGAGAATGTGTAGGCTGGCCCAGAATGGCAAACTGCTGGTCAGAACTGTGATGACATGGACTTAGGTGGATTTGTTTTTGAACCTGTGGGCATGGAATTATGACGGTGATGGGCTTCCTTTGCTTAAGTTTTGATATAAGATCAAGATAGTGCAGAGACCGTTGTAAGCATCAGGAGAGTCAAGATATCTCCTATACCTTTGTGAAGCAAGCTAGCACGTTGGAATGAGATTTTATTTGATTGATATGCACTCTTCTGATAATTTCCCTCTCCTTGCTTCCTCCTGGAAATGATGCTACAACTTCTGCCCCTCATAAAATAAAGCAAAAAAAAAAAAATTCATTTGTTCATGCAATCCATGATGTAGTGTTGAGGTCTGAATGTTTTTTTTATAGATTGAAACTGATAATTTAAATAAATTGTATAAATTGAAGCTGTTATTTGGTCTCCTGGAGATATTGTCACGTTTCACTTTTTGTTTTATATTGTTCTTTTTTTTTTTCTTTGTTTTGTTTATTATTTGTTTTATACATTTTTTTCTTCATTTACCATTGCTATAAAATGTGAAAAGATAGTTTAAGAGACTGCAGATGCAGACTTAGTCAGAAATTTCACTTAAAAATGATTTTAAAATTCTTTTTTTATAAACTTTTAAAATCCTCTTCAAAAGGGATTCTACTGAATTAAAAATAAGATACTAAACTTTGATCTCTCATAATTAAATTTTTATCTATCTAAAAATATTAATGAAAAATCAAGTTTGCTATTTTAATTTGAACTGTATGTGATAATTTAAAAAAAATATTAAAATATCCCAAATAATGATATAAAAATTTTTTTTTTTTCTGAATATATTTCATATCATTATTAAGAAAAGACTAGGTAATCATGTCTATTTGGGGGTAAACTCATTCCACTGCCATATTCTTTGGTATCTGTTTTACATGATTTTTTATTACTTTGTTTCATTCAATTAATCCTCTGACTTTTTTTTTTTTAGGCCTATGTAAAGTACTTCTCTGAAGGATTGTCAGCCGAATATAGTGATAAGGGTGTTGAAATACAGGTAAGATGTCTCTTTATTCAAATAAAAAAAAAAAATCGTTTTATACATGATGAGCATTTGTTCTGAAAGCAGGAAAATACCATCCCTCTCCTTCTATTACACGGGTTTAGGTATGAGTATGTAGTCTGCAAATATTGTGGAGAGAATTGGTAAGAAAATCTTCATTCTATCTTTGACATTATTTCACTTTAATTAGTAAATTTCTTCTGCTTTCCTGAGAGGCATCCAGAAACTCTTAGCAATTTACATTTATTTGCATTAACACTGCATTCCTGAACAATTTTAACCTTTCTGCCTGAGCTCCTGAGTCAAACTTTGCAAATAATTAGTATGTAACGTTTCACAGTAGATATAAAAATAGTTACATGTGTTTACCCGCTGTTCAACCGGTGACTGGGCATTGTCATTTTTCTCTACCACCGGTAAAGCGGTGGTCAGGGCTTGAAGGGTTAATTTAGTTGCTCAAAAGCAATAAAATCAAGTTATTTTAAATTCCTGAAAACTTTTTAATAGATATTGAGAAAAAAGCTTTTTTTTTTTTTTTTTTTTTTTTTTTTTTTTTTTTTTGGCCATAGCTATTAATTTTGTTGAATATTACTGAATTTTGAAATAGCCTTTTGTAAAATAAGAACAGTATCTTGATATAAAGATGTGTAAGGAGTGTAGTGGATATGAACCAAGTTGAAATTCCAGGCTAGATTCTTCACATTTGCACAAATGAACTTCTAAAATCCATTTCTTATGTTTTGGCTAAGTAGCAGGATAGCCTGAACATTCAATCTTAATTAAAGATGTCTTAATTGTATTTGTGAAGTACAGTAAGCAGTCATTTTGTCAGATGTTGAAATTCACAATAAAATGCTTATTTCTGGGAAATATTTTAATATTGGACGGAAAATGACACCAAAATTCAAAGGTGCATTGGAATAGGAAATGATGGCTTCCAAAAGCTAAGCAAAAATAAAAACAAATTGATTAGACACAGAAAGGAAACGCCTAGAGAAGGTCGTGAGAAGAAAGTAATAAACATCCATTGTAAGAAGACAGAATGACTGGTTGTCCCCAGAAAGAAGCACCCAACATGTGAAATACAAATTGGAGATGCTAAAACCAGGCGGGTATGGGAATTTAAATATCTGGGAAGTGTTGAGGACGGAAAATATGACATGAAAATCCGAATGCACTTTTGGGATACTGAAAGCAACCTTACAGAAGTATTATAAGCCAAGTATGATGAAACCAGAAAATTGTAAGCAAAGTATAACACAACTGGAAAATGTTGTTAGAAATAAAGGAAAGAGTGCTGAACTATTATGTAATATCAGATCTCCTATATGTCAATGCATGCTGGACAATTCTCACAGATGAAAGAGAGACTTGAGGCAACGGAAATGCGGTTCTACAGAAGGATATTAAGAATCACATGGACTGACCATGTGAGTAATGAGGAAGTTTTAGTGATGTTGGAAACAAAATGGAGACATACTTAAAGTCAGAAAGAGAAAGTTGAAATTTCTAGGGCACGTAATGAGGAAAGATAGCTTGGCATATTGACACTCACAGAGGACATTGAAGGCAATAATCATTGGGAAACTGAGTAATTTATCTAACAATCTTGTATAAATGGGTAACAGAACAAGGGGTGTGAGGGATGGTGAAACTAAAAAACCTTGAACCTACTCAGTACTTAGATGGGTAACTGATTGGGAATACCAGGTGCTGTGTGTGTGTGTGTGTGTGTGTGTGTGTAAGTGTAAGTGTAATGAATATTGGCTCATAATGAAAAATTGGAGGCCAAATTCCATTTGGGTCCCTTATATTCACTTATGTGCAAATACCCTTGGTAAAAGTATGAATCTACCTCTTTTTCCAGCTATGGGTTAATTAGTAGATCTTGTCTCAGAAAATTATTATCGCCCCAAAATTCTTACATTCCAAGAATATCTCAGCTTTAAATAACTTTAAAAAGTGTTTTTTTTTTTTTTTTTTTTTTTTTTTTTTTCATCTTTTCAATCACTCAATCAAAACAAAAGATAGGAAGTTGTTGTGAGCTGTGATCGCCCACGTCCTGAAGGGACATGGCACATAGAAGTCTGATAATGTTGATTTTGTTTTTACACTAATGTTTTATGGATCTTTTTATCTTTCATGACATGTCTCCTCAATTCATTTCCATTTTTCCTTCTTGCTTTCAGTGTTTGATGCCTTTCTATGTAACTACCAAGATGAGCAAAATGCGGAAATCTTCAGTCATGGTGCCAACACCAACTGCATTTGTGAAAAGCTCTTTATCAAGTCTTGGGATTTCTTCTTGTAGCTTTGGTTACTGGTCACATAATTTTCTGGTAAGACTCCTATTTCTGTTAACTTTTTGTCTCTCACTACATGTTTATCTCCCCTTGAGTAAAAAAAAAAAAATTAGCTATAAAAATTATAAATATTCACGATCTTTCTATATTTCTGAGATGCGGTATTGTAATTATTTACATTGTTTGGACTGTTGTCCTCATTTTTATTGACATATCTATGATGTTTCAGGTGATTAGAATTTCGAAATGAACCCTTTATTTTGTCCACCGGGGTAAATTGCAACACAAGGTAATTGGAAAAATCAGGTGTAGCTGACCACATATAGAGGGAATAGGGAGATCACTGCCCCATGTGGTATGAGGTTGAAATAATAGAGAACATCACTAGAAAATATGAAAACTTAAGGAATCAGCATATATGTTAATCCACAAAAATCTAAGCCAGTCAAGCACAGAAATGAATACAATATGAGGACCAGTAATACTGAGTGCTAGAGAAAATCTATAACAACAACAAAATTGCAATATGAGCTGGTAAAAAATGGACATTGCGACATTAGGTTTATGTATTTGTACCAGTATTATTTTGTCTTGATTGGATTTTATTTGGCTGTTACTACTGTAAAAGAATAATCTTAATGTTTTGTCTCATTGCACTCATGGGTGACAAAAGGTTATGCTTCTAGTCTCCCAAGCTTTTAAGAGGCAATTGCTCAAAAAATTTAACCTTTTGCCAAATTTGGCCCAACCTAACAAATAGCTTTTTTGATGTGTCTCAAAATATGAGATAAAATTTTCTTAAATGTTTTAAGAAATATTTTATTTTATTCTCCATATTTTTTAAAAATTTTGCAGCTGTAAAGGAAAATAAATGGTAATCAAAATGAAAAATTGTTAATTTTTTAGTGTAATTTGTGTTTATCCATCTGCTTGGGCTTTAAAATGAAGACTTTTCTCCTCATTATCTTATGCAAATGATTTCCTTTTTTTTTTTTTTTTTTTTTTTTTTTTTTTAAAAGTATCCATTTGCTATTGTTTTTGTCATGTATTAGAAATGTGGCAATATTTTGAGAATGTAGATTTTAGAAATAAGCAAAGATTCAGTAAAACACTGAAATGGAAAAAAAAACAAAAACTTTTAAACAGAAGAAAAAGAAGGTAAAGAAAAACCCAGAACAACTGTTTGCTCCTGAGGTTAGTTGCTGCAAAAAAAGGGGTGGAGTTGGATCCTGAAGTTAGTTGTCGTGAGAAATGGGCCCGAGTCAGATCTGGGTTTAGTTGCTGAGAGAAATGGACAGAGTTGGATCCTCAAGTTAATTGCTAAAAGAAATGGGTTGAATCAGATCCTGCCATAAAATAGTCAAAATCAGCCATAAAAATGCACAATCCCACCTGCTACTGAAGTAGAAGGTAACATTTGCTGCAACAAACTTTCATTTCTTATGAAAACATTAAATTCCTGTTAATTGTTGCCGAGTGTTTGTCGGGTTGATGAATTTGGGGAAGTCACATATTAGCAATACCTGCCTCGAGATTTTATCCTGGGGACCGTCAGTTGCTCTAGAATCCATTTTGACTGAGATGCTGAGGTATACTTAAATAATCATAACATGGGTTGGAGAGGGCTTTACTGTGCAGGAACTGCAGTAAACGTTGGCCATCAAATAGTGCTACAAGTTGATTTGATGGTCACAAACAGAAACCGCCCAAAGAATGCCATAGATAGAAAATACAAAAAGAAATAATAATGGCTAAGATGAAATCAAAAGAATTTGTTAGCTTTCTAATTAACAATGCTGACCTTTAAAATTATCAAAGCATTTCCTCTGCAACAATTTTTAAAGTGATGAGCATTAACTAAAAAAAAAAAACGAACAGAAAACATTTTAATTATTACGGTTTTGTGTGTCTAATGCAAGATTTTATTCGCGAAGGAACAAGGTTTCATTTTTCCTGTTTGTTGTGTTTTTACTTTGTAATTCTGAAAGTGATCCCTAAAATCTAAGAATCATTGTGACATTCTTTTTTACTGATGTTTAATATTAAAATTTGAATCCTGACATTATTTGAATCAGTTACTTGATGTGCTTTGAGCTCTTTCACTTTCTGAAGTGACCATTTCCTTTTTAACTGTTGATTATTGAATTTATTTCAGGGTTGGTTCACTAAAACACTGCCCAAGTTCTTTCTCAATTGGTATGTGAAAAATCAGCACCTTGCAATCCGGTCAAGGGTACTCTCAAAGCAAAGGATGAAGAAAGAATAGATACACCAAAAACAACTGAATTAGTTGCTCAGCAAAAAAGAAAACATAATTCAGTTTTTCCTAACTTGGTTTGTTATTTTCCTTTTGTTTTCTTTGCCTTGCACTCTTTATTTTCTTATATTTTGTCTTTCTGCCGCTTTTAGACTGGGTCAGATTGTGTCGTTGTTAGTATCCTACTTTATTTCCCCACCCCATGCCTGCATTAGTTACATATAGCATCTTATCATGTATAGCTTCTTGATCCTTCATTTGTAAGTTAGGTGGTATGGGTGTTACACCCTGTCATTATCTCAGGTAAATAACGAACCATTTAATTTTGATTGCAAGGAAAGCCAGAAGAAAAACTATATCAGAGATACTGTTTGGTTTTAGTGTGAAAAAGAAAGCATGCATATCAAGAAAGAAAGAAAGGGAAGATAGAGAAGCTATAACACTCTCATGCATTTACTGTCTATTTTGCTTGCGACTACATCAGCATTGAAACTACAATTCCCGTATAATCAATAAAGTTAAGCAACATCGAGCCTAGATGGGTGACCGCTTAGAAATATCAGGTGCTGTAAGCTTGGATATGCCGTGGGTGTAACGGATAATGGCTCAATTGTAAATTGGAGAGCCGAGTTCCAATATTGTTTGTTATATTTGCTTATGCGCAAATACCCATGGGGAAAGTATGAATCAACCTCTCCTCCCCTAGCTATGGGTTAATTAGTAAGACTTGTACCACTAAATCATTATATTATATAGGAATAAAGTGTCGCTGCTGACACTTGAGTTTGAACATAGATTGCCATTGAGGGAACACAGGCGATCCGATTATTGAATTAAATGGATCACATGACCATAGAGTAGACGCATAAGTAGGAAGTGGCATGACGTCCAATTGATCGCTATTCCTAGTCTATCCTCTATTGCTATACAGACTGCTATTCTCTATACTATTCACTGTACTATTTCTCTATACTATTCACTATTTGGTGGTTACTTTTCGAGTGAGTATTATCTAGCGTGTACTATTAGTGCGAGTGATATTCAAAGGTGCCTGACACCAGCATTGTTCAACTGTGTACTATAGTGGTATCGGTGATTATGAAGTCTCTACATCAACGAGCATTACGAAAGTGACAACAAGTATTCATTGACATCACAAAAGTGGCAACAAGTGTTTGTTGACATCACAAAACATTATCTCAAAAAAACATTCTTACAATGTAAAAATTTTTTCTGGCTTTAAATAACCTGCAAAGTGTTGATAAGTTGTAGAAAATGAATGAATCAATTAATAATGTTTACTTCTGTGGAATAAAAGACAATTTTGAGTTGTTTCATTTGTACCCTCTTACTTCTTTATGATTGTTTTCGCAATGTTTTGTTAAAGTTGTTAAGCTTAACAATAGAATAAGGCAATTTTCTATAGGTATTTTATAGTCCTAGAACTTGTTGAGAGCTTATTAAATCATTAAGTTTAAAATTATAATTCATTAGAAAATTTAAGTAGGAAAACCTTGAAATTTTCAAGGGTTCTGCTTGTAGATATAAATTAGGTTGTACATTTGCTAATAACTACTGTATGTAATGAGTACAATATGAGATGACCTTCCTGGTCAATGTGATTGATATCAATTAGTCAAATGTAATCAAGTTTTACCCTTGGTTAAAAAGTCAGGCAACTGTGTTGTGGGAGAGGAAATCCAGACAATAGGTGACCAATTACTTTATATGTGGCTGATAATTGATTCAGTTTACAAATCTTTCTATGCAAGAAAATTAGGCAAATCTATGGCAGAGTTTGAAAGGATGTTCTGGGTGGTTCTGCTACCAAACCAATATTTTTTTTTTTTTTAAATACAAAATCTTCTAATGATTAATCAGTGCTTAGTATCTTAGGATTATGGCTTTACAATTGAAATTCCAAGTTGCTTTCTTTACTCTTATAATGAATTTTACTTCAGATTTACACTCAATTTCTGTTTTAACATAAGAAATAAACATTTTCTTTTAAAATAATACAATGAATCTGCAATATTATTGGTCCCCACCTGGTATCTTGGCTTCAATCCCTCTCCCACCGCTATAACGTAGCTTCCCTGTGCCTTTTCTATAAACATTTTTATGGTAATTGTTCTGATGAACTTTCTTCTATGGTACCTAAACTTTATGAATTTGACTGCAGTACTAGATTGGTAGCAAGGTTTCATCATTTTACAATTGAAATGGTTAAATGTAACTAAGTTCTCTGCTAGCAGTTTCTTCTTTTGCCCATCTCGTTTGTGGAACTCTCTTCCTGCTTCTTGCTTTCCAGCTATCTTTGATCTTCAAAAATTGAAATACACTTTGTCGTTATCTTCTGTATTAATTCCTGTTCTTTTATTATCACTCGTTAATAGTGTTTTCTTTCTCATTCTTTTGTACTGAGTAATCCTTTGTCTTAGTGACTTTATTGCCTTGCTTGGGGAGGAAATGATTAAGTAAGGAAAAGTCTGTTGGATATAATTGTGGCTAGTGACTGGTTGATAGTAGCGATTGAGGTGAAATGGAATTGAGGCATTACTAATCGCTTTGCTACTTTACAAGTGGAGTGGGGCTGCTGTGTGGAGATTAGCTTTGTTGGTGAAAGGACCACCAGTCTGAATTAGGCAGTCAGCTATTAATGAATCAAGTCAAGAGACAGCATGCTATGACAGAGAGAAAGAACTGAACAGAGTTTAACAATAAACAGTGAGGATTTATTTGTGAAAGCAAATAATATCTGTGAGGAAATAGATGTGAATAATGTTACCGAAAATATAAAATGTTAAAAATATCTCTAAGAGTCATAGCCGGTGTTGTAATGTGTAGGGATGTTTGTCTGATCAGCTTGTGGGAATGGCTGTGCAAATTGGACTTGAAATGTCTGCTAAAATTTTCTCTCATTTGGTGCTGGGATTTGCGCATGCTGTTACGATTGGGAAGCCGGTCTCCACAGGAGACTAGCTTCCCAATGTGGAAAATAGAAAGAGTTTCTTTCAACTTTCCAGAACTCAAAATTTGCACCACTAACCCACCTTGATCAAACAGCATCATGAGAATGTCTGCTGTGAACTATGCATGTCTTGAGGAAGGTCAGCAAGATTGTTCCAGGTAAAATCAGCAGGTGGGTTTATTCTTTGGAGTCATGACAGTATTAGACTTTGTTTAGTCAGGAGATAAAGCATTTTTTTTTTTTTGTTTATTTTATCAGAAATTTTAAAGATAGTTATTTTTTGATATTTTGTTTTGTTTCTCATTTGACAAATGGCAGATTTAATATTTTTGTTTGGTTTCATTTCAGATGAATGAAACTGGCTTTTCTTACTGGTTCAAGTGTTTTACGTGTCGCTTGTGGGGAGGAATGGTTTTGAACCGGATTTCATTTCCGATGCTGCTGGTCACATTGACTAATTCTGTCTTGGCAGCATCATAAACTACAAAGGAAAAATTTCTTAAGAAAAATGAAGTTTCAAAGTTGGACAGGAAAAAAAAATTTAACAAGTTTTTGGAATTATTTTTTATTTGTTTTTGTCACAAAAATGTTTTCTGCCACAAATTTTATTCTCACAATTGTCTTTAAATAAAAATAAAAATACTTCAATGTTTTGTTTGTTAGCAACTTGCTACTTTTGAAAATGTGAATGTGTTTTTTTTTTTTACATTGAGGTTCACCCTAGCCACTACAGATAAAGGCTTACAGTAAGATGCATAGTTTATGTGTATATGTGAAGAATATAACACTTGACTTTAGACTTGAACAAGTTAATATTGTTTTGATCAGGGAGAACATCTCTTTGGGAGTCAGTTCCACAAAGCAGTGGTTCATGGGAAGAAACGTATTGAGGGGAACTTCTCACCAGTGGAATATGCAGGGAATGAAGGTGGTTTTCTACAATGTGCACAGCATTGTGGCTCCTAGTCGTGACGGTTAGAACTGGTGGAACTAAGGGCTGTAGTTCATCTGAGCGCTTTCCATGAAAGTAGTGATAGAGCAGCGAGAGGTTTACGAGAGAGAGGTTGCAGGGTGGAAAATAATTTGTCACCCACAAGGACGCTGAGATGCTTTTGGTCTCTATTACTGGAAAGTGGAGGCTGGCCAGCTCTAGATGAAATATAATGGCAGTATTCCATTTTCGGCCTGATCTGGCTCTTGCAAAGAAGTGGATAGCACGAGGAGTCTGGTACTTACTGCAGTGGTACAGGGAACCAACAATTTTTCCTGCAGTATCTGTCAATGGCCGAAACGTAATAAATATGGCAACAAAGATGAGGATAATAGTCCAAATAGTCTAATTTTTCCTGCGTCTTTAGGAATGGATCAGACATACGAGTTCCACTTGACGAACTCGTATTTTAACAAAACTTTTAACAAAACCTTGTATTATTTAAAATGCAACTTGTGGCACTTCTGTTTACAGCCCAAGGTTTTTTTTTTTTTTTTTTTTTTTTTACTGACATTCACTCGATTTAAGGCTCGAGAGCCACTCACGGTAGAGGCTTACTGAGTGAGGGATATGATATGAATTTAAAAGCAGCTGGTAGAAAATGAAGATTATAAGGATAGGGATAAATGGCAACTGACCTTTGCCTTGAAGAGGTTAAGATTGTAGAGTTCAGGTAAGCATCCATATAGGAGTCTGTTCTATAAAGTAGCAATTCTTGTGATGGTGGGGCTGTCTGAGGGAATCTTCCTCCTTAGAGTTGGAATATAGAGGAGATGAGGTTGACTATTCAACTCCATCACTGTGACATAATGAGTTGCTGTGGCAAATGTCTGAACTGGTAGAACTAAAGGATGGCGCTCATCTGAACATTTGCCTTGGAAATAGCAATAGAGTAGCAATTGGTTTGCGATGTGTCTCTGGGAAAGACACTGCAGAGTGAAGAACTGCATAAATGATTTGCATTTCTGTCAAGGCCGGAAAGTGAATATTGAGCAGCTCCAGCCCAGATGTAACAATACTTCAGTTTAAATTCTGAAACCATCATAATACATATTCTTAATAAAGCATTTAAATTCTGAAACCATCATAATAAATATTCTTAATAAAGCATTTAAATTCTGAAACCATCATAATAAATATTCTTAATAAAGCATTTAAATTCTGAAACCATCATAATAAATATTCTTAATAAAGCATTTAAATTCTGAAACCATCATAATAAATATTCTTAAAGCATTTAAATTTGGAAACCATCATAATAAATATTCTTAATAAACCATCATAATAAACAAATATTTAATACTCCATTTTTGGTCTAATATGACGTGTAACGATGTAGCATGGTAGGAGGAGTCTGTTACTTTCTTCTAAATATAAAGTAATAAATATGACGATATTTAGAAACAAGTGTGTGAGGTCAGTTTTCAGTGAGAGATACAAAAGTATGTCCTTGTAACATATTTGGGATGGCAAAGAGAAATTAACTTTGGTATATTGTACGCTTGCAAGTTACAACACGGCAGTTGACTAAGAAATGATTCCGTTTGAGTTAATTCGGTTTGGCAATGTTGTTTGAGAAGCAAAATTTTGTTTGATAAACAAGGCATTTTCATGTTGAATATTCTGTTTGAAAACTGATTTGTTCGACATGTAAGATGTTCGAGAACCAAGAAGCACTGTATTAGTTTTTGAATTTGTATTAAATTGAAAACTCTTTTATTAATGTTGATTTTCCTAATTGAAAACAATAGTTTACAGATGTTCATCAGCATGGCTGGCCATAGACGCCTGGAGAGCAACACACTGCGCCTGTTTGTCTTCATGTTTTCAACTGACTTGAAGTGGAGAGACTATATTGAATTAATAGCTGCATTGACTGCAACAAAAGTTTGGTAATTTTTGTGCTAGAAAATTTTTCTCCTCAGAGTTCATCTTGCACATTTACAAATTACCATTCGATCATGCATTAAATATTGCTGCCATATCTGGTCTGGTGCTCCTGCTATTCATCTCGAGGTTCTTGACAAAATGCAAAGAAGGATCTGTGATGTAATTGATCCTGACTTGGCATCGTGACTTCACTCACTTTCTCACCAACGTGGCGTGGCTTCCCTCTGTCTTTTCTAGAAATATTTTCATGACAACTTCTCTGACGAGCTTTTTTCCCCTAATGTCATTAGATTAGCATCTAGGTCCCACCCATTTACTGTTGAAATAGCTAAATGCAACTGCCACTTCTACTCAAACAGTTTTTTTTTGCACTTCTTGCCTGTGGAATTCACTTCTGTTTACTTGCTTCCATGATAAATAAAATCTTCAAAAATTTAAATGCAACATCAATCGTCGCCTCCTATCTTCTTGAATCCCATTCATCTTTTTGTCCTTTTCTCAATTCTCGTAATACTCAGTCTTTTCGTTCACTTTCACTTTCACTATCTGCTTGTGGATTAGTGGTATTTCTGCCTCCCTTGGGGTGAAATGATAAAAAAAAAAAATCAAAAACGTGTCTGTTGATTTCTGTTTGAATTTCCGGGATGAGGAGATAGCATTATTTACACTTTATATTTGGACTGTTGTGGATTAAAGCGTTGGTTCGTGAATTTGGTGACAGTGATTGCGAGTTCAATCCTTGGGTCGAGAAGAGTGTACTTGCACTCTGTGGAAACGGGCGAGCAATAACTGAACAGTACTAAGAACAAGAGACGATATCCGTAGACATGGGCAGCAGAATGAGAACAGTCCACCCCCGTAGTTCAGTTCAGAATACTCTCTAGATTACCCAGATCGATATAACCTTGAGGAAGGCCGGAGAACGCAACAACCGAAACGTTGTGGTAACAATAAAGAATAGTCCAAATATAAATGGTGTCTCCTTTGATATCACTTGAAAAAACAAAACACCAAAAAAAAAAAAAAACGAAAAAACAATGGACTAAGGGAGATAATTTGTTTTTATCTTAAAATTTAAATAAAATACATTTTGTTATAATCGTTCCAATTTTTATTTGGTACGAGCAAAATATTAATTTTATTTCATAAGGAAAAGAAAAAAAAGAAACGTCTGTCTTCAAAATATTTACAATTTTTAAAAATCTCTTTTTCATATAACGATTAAACAAGCTCTCCAAATCACAACCTTAATTATAGGATATTAAAAAAATTGTATATAAGTAATAATATCAATATGTATGTGCTTGTATTATTTTATATTATTAAAATAATAAAAAATAATAACAGTAATTAAGCTACTGTGCGTGATTATAAAATAATAATAGGAATTTCATAAAATATAAAATGAACACTAATAATGAAAAATGATTTGAAAAAATAGCATTAAGAATACGACTGTCAAGAAACATTTTTATTTAACATTTCGTAATTTATTGAATATTATAGTTCTAGTTATCTATTGAGCACTTTTTGACAGAAATTCTGGTAACCTGGAAAAAAAAACACGTTACATTCTCGTAATTACCACGTGTTTTTTTAGTGGTATTATTTAATTATTATTATCCACATTTTTTAGATTTCGACTTCAAGATCCTTGTATTTTCATAGTTTATTTTAAGATCTTAAAAGATACATGCAGACTGTAATAATGTATCTTTAAAGATCTTCAAAAAATTATTGAGATGCAAAAATCTTGAAGTGGAAATTGTGGATAATAAATTAATGCAGCGTGAAAATTACAGGAATTTAACGTGTTTATTTTTCAGGTTAGCAGAATTTCTGTTAAAAGTTTTCATTAGATAACGAGAGCTATTTAATAAATATAGATTTTTTTGCAACACTCTGACGCGTGTTGAAATCCTAATCTTATTTTTTTAGTATTGTTGATTGAAGTTATCGCTAAGATTTTTTGTCGAGATTTACAAACTACGTTTCGTTCAATTTTACAAACCAATCGCTGAAATTTGAATTAGCTGATTTGTTTGGAAACACACATTGACAAAAAAACCCTACTTAGCAGTTTTACGCACCCGAGTAAAACCAACTGTAATTGTACTATTGTTTGCATTTCTCCCCAAAATTTGGTTTCGATCGGTCAATGTATGGCTCTTTTAGAGGGTTTGACGGACGGATGGAAGCCAGAGAATTTTATATATATATTAAGAAAAGCGACTTAATTGGTTTGACGACTCAATAGTTTTGCATCGAAACTCTTCAAGAGTAGTATAAATATGGGTTGTAATAAGTTCAATAAATTTATCAAAGATCTGGCCATAACGAGCGTTTCGACTCGAAACTCTTGAATCGGCCAACCAGAAGTCACTTGAACTTTTCTTAATTTATTGATGTCCATAAAATTTGAAATAATAACTCCGCCTGATCGCACAGACATGTATACACCAGTCAGTTTATTTTTGTGTGTATGTGAGAGAGTAAGAGTGAGAAAGAGAAATTGAATTGATGTATATGTGCGTCCATGGGCCTGTGTGTGTGTGTGTGTGCGTTCGAAAAGCTCGCATTATAAATAACATTGTTTCGATTTTTTCACGACCGTATGCATACTTTTGAAACAAGGGAAATAACTGAATACAAATAAAGTGATCAAGGGAAATAACTCTGTAACATATTTTTTAGAGTTACCTCACATAATAACGGCCGTAAAGCTTTAAGTTTCAATAATTTTTTTAATAAAAATGTAATTTACAAGGATTTTATTCTTGTAATAGAAATTTTATTTCATTCCATAAGGAAAATACAGAGGAAATAGGAGTTATTTATTTTTTTAACCCTATATTAATCAAATCTTGAGAGGCATGGAATACTTTTTAAACTGTAAGGTCTGATTCTACGCTTCTGCTCAGAGAAGCCATTTTGAAAGGTTTTTAATAATTGGGAGACACGAGTAAAAGCATTTATATATATATATATATATATATATATATATATATATATATATATATATAATCATATTCAAATAATAGAGTCAAAATAAAATTTAAAGTGTAATCGTGTTGCTTAGAAGAATGATTTATTCTTCCATTTGTTGCGGGCTGGTGTATGCGTTGAGAGATAAACACGTGTCTCTTGAAATGCCCACAACGGACATGCAGACTCTGGATGTGAGTCCACGTAAAGAAATGTAAGAAAAGGACAAGAACCAATATATAAGTACAAACAAATGATAATGTATTAACAATAAAAGGTTACACGTGACAAAAGCAAAGATGTGTGTGTGTGTGAAGATAATGTGAAAACTTAATGGTTCAAAGTATGTGTAGTGAGTGAATGCGCGTACGTGTGTGTGTGTGTGTGCGTATATATTGTTCATGCATTTCCCAAAGGAAAAGCGTTTTTCCGCGAGAGATCTACATGTTGACGTGTAAGGGGAACAATTAAAAAGAGAGTGATAAAAAATTATCGCAGAGTATTTATAGTCTTGAGATCTTCCTCTAGGAGCACTTTCGTAAATTAGGAGGTAACCCGACACATTTACTCTTCTCTCGTTATGGACATTATTATATCCATGATATAATAGCATTGTAGTTCACGGACGGAATGGAATGGCTGAAAGTAAAAAGAATAACAAACATGCAGTGTTCTTGGAGAGACTTTTATACCACTAAGAGATATACATAACTATATACATATATATTTTAATATATTTTCTGTTTATACGTTATTTTTATAGATACAAATATTTAAGTAAATGCTCTGTTTATAATAAACAGTATTAACTACATTCAAGGGCCTAAATGTTCGAGAAATCTCATAGAAAATATGTATCCTCCGACAGGAATCGAACCTGTATCCTACACTGAACCGTCATATAGCCTAACGCGATATACCATTTAACTACAGAAGAAGCATCTGGTTAGCAAAGTCAAATTACTGTTCAAGCCGGTAATGTAGTTACTACTGTATATTATAAACAGAGCATTTAATTAAATAATTGTATCTATAAAAATAATGTATAAACGGAAAGTATATTAAAATAATTGTCGGACTTAGTCCATTTCATAATATATGTTGCCATTTGTTTACGTTAAGATACGCTTCGAGCAGATATGATTGTTCGAGAAAAATAATGGGAAATTTGTTGTTTAAAAACAGTAATTTGACTTTGGGAGGCAGATTTAGCTTGAACCTGCGCTCTTTGGCCCAGGATAAAAGGAACCAATCTTACCGTGTGGTTGCTGCCCTCGAATTGTAAAATCATTGCCACTTTGGTCGCTGCATGGAGTGACATCACAAAGTGGCCATCATGTGATCCATGTGACTTATATCCAACAAAGGGAGATAGATGCCTTTTGTATCCTTACAAAAGTTTATTAAAATCCATAAAATGACCATCTCCTGTGCGAAATAAAATGTCTAAAATGTGAAATCGAAAGCTTTATTTAAACATCCATCGCCATGTTCTGGCTTCCTTTCTCAAAGTCTCATTTTCTTTCACCACCAGTAGCCTCTTGCGTCTTAGTGGCATTATCGTCTTGTTTGGGGTGAAGTGATTTAAATATATCTTTTCGTGTTAACTCGTGAATACCAGCATCACTTGAAATCCAAAATGAGTTACACGGTAAATGCACATATAGTTAACACATACAAAGAATATATGTATTTCTTTATAGAAAGCTTGATGCAAATCTGTAATTTGAGTATATCAAGAAAATAAACTGTTTGATTGCCTGAACGACTGCCTGACTTCTTCTATATTCCACGTACCTTCAGAACTTCCTATTTCGTACGGCTCTTCGCGGTTTTTCTCCATTTGCTAAGACCCCGCCACCATTTCTGTCATTCATTAAGATAACCTCACCAGGTAAATGGCTCGCTGCTTTCCCCCATTCCATTTATTCTCAATATGCCCCAAACCCTCCTTCCTCATAAATTTCAGCTGTCTTTTCCTGATTCTGAGTAGAAGTGTTCTTTCTCTGAAATATTTAAACCGGATAAAAGCCGTCTGAATACGGATAAAATATTAATTCAGTAAACAAAAAAAAACAAAAAAAATAGAAAGTGACGTAAGAGAAGAATGTATAGAATGTGTAGATGACACAGTTTTTATAGCAGACACAGGAAGAAAACTGCAGGAACTTCAAAATAGTGTAGTAAAGGAAAACAAGAAGAAAGGACTAATTAATTTTAAGAAGACAGAATGTATGGTCGTTAGCAAAAGGGGTAGCCCTAGATGAGAACAGCAAGTGGGAGACGTGAAAACGTACAGTAATTTAAATATCTGGGAAGCGTTTTATCAGACTACGGAAAATGTAATACTAAAATCCAAAGGCGAATTAAAATAGCGAAAGGTGCTTCCTAAAAGCTAAACAGGAAAATCCAGGTGGAAACAAAGAGTGCTCAAATGTTACGTAATATCGGTCCTCCTATATGGCAGCAAAATAACGCAGACCTGAATACAGAACATTAGATATCTTTATTTACACTATTTACATGCGAACAATATGGCAGTGAATGCTGGACAATTTCCTCGCAGATAAAAGTAGGGGACTTTAGGCAACAGACATGCGATTCTACAGAAGGATGCTGAGAATCTTATATGAGCAACGAGGATATTTTAAGGAAATGCAAACGAAAAGCACAATTGAGCATAGGGTCAGAAAGAGACAATTGAAATTTCTGGAACACATAATGAGGAAAGAGGGGTTAGAAGTTTTGTGAATAGTCTTATGATTGTGACATTATGGACTGCCATATATATATATATATATATATATATATATATATATATATATATATATATATAGAGAGAGAGAGAGAGAGAGAGAGAGAGAGAATGTTCGCGCGCGCGTGTGAGAGAGAATCTGTATACTCCAACGTTTGTGATCTAATGAGATGTTATATATAGTGTGTGCGAGAGAGAGAGAGGGGGGGAAGAGAGAGAGAGAAGAGAGAGAAGGAGAGAAAGGTTGAGATATAGCGAGAGAGAATCTCTATAATCCAATGAGTGTAACCCTATGGCTTCCAAAGAGAGAGAGAGAGAGAGAGAGAGAGAGAGAGAGAGAGGGAAGAGAGAGAGAAGGAGAGAAAGGTTGAGATATAGCGAGAGAGAATCTCTATAGTTTAATGAGTGTAACCCTGTGGCTTCCAAAGAGAGAGAGAGAGAGAGAGAGAGAGGGGGGAAGAGAGAGAGAAGGAGAGAAAGGTTGAGATATAGCGAGAGAGAATCTCTATAATCCAATGAGTGTAACCCTATGGCTTCCAAAGAGAGAGAGAGAGAGAGAGAGAGAGAGAGAGAGAGAGAGAGAGAGAGGGAAGAGAGAGAGAAGGAGAGAAAGGTTGAGATATAGCGAGTATATCTGTATAGTCCCATGATTGTGACCTTATTTGCTGTCATAAATGGCGGGGAGAGAGAGAGTGTCTGTATAATCCAATGATTGTAACCTAATCTGCTGTCATGCAGTGGGTGGGGGAAAACAAATATTCGTACACATACAAATTTTTAATTTATTGTATTTACAACTAATGAATAAAGATACTTTTCATATAATTAACTGTATACACAGATTCATAACTAAATATGCATAGAAAACAGAAAAATTTTGATTTAATAGAAATAGACCCCATTTATCCATCTTAATGTGTGAAAAAAGTATTCGTACAATACAAAAAAGAATATAATAATCTTCATTTAATACTTTGTAGAACAGCCATTATTCACTTCTACAGCAACCGACCTCTTCTTGTAGTTCTCAATTAATGATTTGCAAATTGTAGTTGGTATTTTGTTCCATTCTTCGTCGCATATGGTCTTCAGATCCCGGTTGTTTCTCTCGATTGGATTTGAATTTTCAAATAACGCCACAGATTCTCGATTGGGTTTAAATTTGGGAACTGATTTGTTCATTTCAGGATACTGACAATATTTTTAGCAAGACATTTCTTCGTAGATTTTGCAGTGTGCTTAGATCATTATGTTGTTGGAAAATCTAATCAGGAGGAAGTTCAAGATTTTCAACCGAAATCATTAAATTTGCTTCCAAAATATTTTGATATGCTGCGGCATTCATTCTACCATCTATTACTGATATGTTGTCAGTACCTTTTTCAGAAAAAAAAAACCCCATCCCCAAACCATGACGCTGCCACCACCAAATTCCACTGTTGGAACAGTGTTCTTTTGTTTGAAGGCATCGCCATCTTTCCTCCATACATGATTTCTCGAATTACGTCCAAACAACTCAATTTTGGATTCGTTTCTCCATAATACTCTTTCTCAATACGATTTTCCTTATCCTTATGTTCGCGAATGGATTTAAAGCTGACATCTCTGTGACTTTTCAATAGCAGTGGAGTTTTTCGCGGAAGCGTGACTTTAGATTGTTCCTATGAATTTCATTGATTTTTGTCCGTTTAGTGACACAGATTCCTAATGAAAGCAAATCATCCTGCAACTTTTGACGAGTAACCATTGGATTTTGTTTAATTTGACGCATTAATTTCCTCGAAGATCTTGAAGATATATTCCGTGGAGCACTTGGTCTTCTTTGGTTTTCCATAGTTTTGAGTTATTTTTATACCTTACAATGAATGACCTAATGGTAATAAATGGAATATTCAGGTTGTCTGAGATTTTCCTGTAACTTTTATCTTTTTTCCAGGGCTTAACAATCAGTTCTTTTTGCGAATTTGTCAATACTTTACCTGTTGCCATGGTGATAACCTTCTTGCACGAATATCAATTACAGAATGTCCTGTTTGTATTTTTTAGGCTAAAAATAACTACTGACGAGATTATTGGAACATTCTAGATTATTACACTTGAATAATCTAGATTATTAAAGATCTGAAATTTGCATTGTACGAATACTTTTTTCACACATTAAAATGAATAAATGGGATTTATTTCTATCAAATGATTTTTTATGTTTTCTATGCATATTTAGACATTATGCATCTGTGTACAGTTAATTATATGAAAAGTATGTTTATTCATTAGTTGGGAATACAATAAATTAAAAATTTGTATGTGTGCGAATATTTGTTCACCCCCACTGCATATGTATCCCAGAAATTCATGCGGAAATCCTATATCGTGCAATTTCCAATTCTCTCTTAACTCAGATTAATTCTTCTAGACTATTTTTGTATCATTTTTGAAAAAGAATTAAAGAATGATTAATTTTTCAAAGTTAGTCATTAGTAAGGGATCGTTAGACACTGACGTAAGAAAACCGCACATTTGTAAAATATAGGTAATTTCGCATGTGTCTATGTCGTTAGTGCAAATGACTGAAGCCTAAATCTTCACCTGCACTGTTTCCCCACGGCTGTATGTCAAAGTCTCTGGAGCGATATATCGAGTTCGGCAGATGTGTTTATAGCCACTAGGTTATGAAATAAATGCGAATTGTGTCGTCGTCCAATAACATTGCCCAAATTGTCTGTGTTCATTTAAAAGCGGAACTAAATAAATAAAGCGACATATATAAAGATTTACCAAGACTCCCAGACGTCATGAGTGTTGAATTTTCTAGACAAGAAACAGTTATTCAAAAACTAGAGAAAAGTTTTTTTTTTTTTTATTAACCATCACGTATTCGCAATAACTTGTCGCATTTACAATTTTATTTGATGTTATTCATTGGTTCTATCGATAGAGTCAAAATATGCCTGTTTCTGCGTATAACTTTTTAAGCCATGTGCTTTCCGAATGTAGGCGACCATAGATCTCCACAGCTTCCTCTTCTTTATTATTTATGAATTTCTATGGCATATTGGCAAATATAACAGTGTGGTTTCTTGTTGCATACTCCCTAGTTTTAAATTCTGATACAAGGCTACAAATTCCAGTCTATTTTGGTATTTCATCTGTAGTTGGTGCGGGGGGGGGGGGCAGAGAAAAACATATTTTAAAAGATTCATACGCAATGAGAAAGTGAACTCAACAGACTAAGACGGAATTTGAACCCGGCTCGTTAATTTCATTTACCAAGCTGATAAAAGCTATGCTGTCCACACATATCTCTGTGGCCCTGTGATTCCAATAAGTGTCATTTATTCTTGAGATCTTCCTGGCAGGAGTCAAACTCTTGTCTGTTGCCACGTTCCACTGTGGTCGAGAACCACAGTCATTCTGTTGTTGCTATAATGTTCCGTTTTTACAATTTATGGCTGTCGACAAGAAATTGTTGGAAAGTTCTCAGTCCGAACAACTTCTCTAAATATGAGCTAATGACCAAACATCAGAATTGTTTTTGTTAGACATACCGTGTTGGTCGTGCTGAGAACTTTTCGTGCGCCAGTGAAATCCGAAGGCGCATTGGGATAACCAAAGATGCCTTCCAAAAGTTAAGCAGAGTATCAAGAAATAGAAGAAATTCATTCGAAGAAAAGACTACTGAACTGTTACATGATATCACTCCTCCTACCTGCAGTGAATGCTGCACAATCCCCTCCCATATGAAAAAGAGACTTGAATCAACAGAAATGCGGTTCTACAGAAGGATGCTGAAGATACTGTGGACTGAACATGTGAGCAACGACGAACTTTTAGAGAAAATGGAAACAAAAAGGAAACTTATACTTAACATCAGCAAGAGACAGTTGAAATTTATATGGCACTTAATGAGGAAAGAGGGCTTGGAAAATCTGACACTCACAGGACAGATTGAAGGTAAGAGGGACAGAAGAAAACAACGTATAATCTACTTAGTGAGTTTGATCAAATGGGAGGCGGAATAAGGTTTAGGGGAGATAACAAAAAGACGAAACATATTAAGAGCTACTAAGGGCAGGAAATTGTGGAGAGCCATGATTGCTTACGTTTTGAAGGGACATCGCACATAGAAGATGAAGATCAGTATATCGTTAAAATATAGTGTATTCGTTGCTATAAACATCAACAATTGACAGCACTTTAGATGAAGTAGATCAGCGTAAGGAAAGCGAGAAGTGAGAAGTGAGAGGACGATAAGAAAGACACTGAAATCCAGTGGTGCATTGGGATAGTCAAAGATGTCTTTCAAAAGCTAAGCAGAGTATTAAGAAAGAGAAAAAAGTCGTTAGAAACAAAGAAATGAGTACTGAACTGTTACGTAATATCAGTCGTCTTATATAGCAGTGAATGCTGGACAATCTCCTCGCAAATGAAGCAACCTGAAGCTTTATTTTATGCCAATCGAAGCAACAGAAATGTGGTTCTACAGAAGGGCGCCGAGGATAGCATAGACAGTACAAGTGAGCAACGACGAAGTTTTAGAGAAAATAGAAACAAAAAGGAAACTTATTCGTAACATCAAGAAAGGATAATTGAAATTTCTAGGGTACATAATGAGGAAAGAGGGCTTGGAAAATCTGATACTCACAGGACAGATTGAAGGCAAGAGGGACAGAGGAAAACAAAGCATAACCTAATTAGTGAGTTTGATCAAATGGCAGGCGGAATAAGGTTTAGGGGAGATAACAAAAAGATAAAATTTATTAAGAGCTACTAAGGGCAGGAAATTGTGGAGAGCCATGATCGTCTACGTCCAGAAGAAGATCAAAGACCAAATCTTCAGCTGTTTCTCTTTCTTTCAAACGTCAACTGTTTGTCCCGACCCCTGGAGCGATAGATCAAGTTCTGTTGATATATTCGTAAAGCTCTATGATAAACAATTACTTTTAAGATATTTTTATGTTTATACATTCTTTTTATAGATACAAATATTTAAGTAAATGCTCTGTTTTATAATAAACGGTATTAAATAACATTTACCGGCAACTGCACAGTCCTCACTGCTCATCCTTGATAGAATTCAAAAGTGGTTACGTGGCCTTGTGGGTGATGAATTACTTTTCCACTCTGTAACCCACAGACGAAACATTGCTAGCCTTTCACTACTCTATCACCATTAGAAGCTTTATTCTTTAGTTCAACCACTTGAAAACCCCAGAGTCAGAACCCATCAAACTGTATTCACGGAGTCAAATTATCCCCGTTTCCTTCGCATTCCTTTGTTAAGGTAAGTTCCACTCAAGACATTTTCTGCCAGAGAACTATTACTTTATGGAATAGACTGCCGAGAGGATGCTTCCCCGACCTCTACAATCTTAATGGTGAGATGGAAAAGTACTAAGAAGAGGAAAAAAGTCAAACAATTATGTCCTGACTCTAAAAAGAAGAGGTATTGAGCAAAATTTCATGGGGAGATTAGATCAGGGGGAGGTGTTGTAATGGAATGTCCCACATTCCCTATCGCCTATGTGAACTGACTATATCAGTAGCTATATATAGTGAGCACAGGATATACGTGGGGGTGCGGTCTTACTCCGGGAATTACTATCCTGCCACTCATGTCTTTCAATAGTGTATTCTATTTTACAATAAACCTCTCTTCTTTCATCTGCGCGCGTGTTGCTGTTCCTTCACTTGAGTGCCACCTTTGTTTGTTTTGTAACCTCTTTAAGGATACAACATTTAACCTTTTCAAGTCTGGGATCGACATATCTATCCTTCATATCCGCATAATATGCACCACTTCTTTCCCCCTATCTTGAGTGGCTCTTGGGCTTTATAATTGGTTAACTTGAAAAGAAAAGTGAGTTGCCCCAGATTGTGCAGATGTCTGCGAGCGCGGTAAGGAGGTTCATTTTCATCGGTGGCGGGATGGTTGGCCAACGGTAATGACTAGTGAACAATACTGTTTCATAGATTAAGGGTTTCTCTTTCCGACGTTGTAACTATGAGAATTTAGTGAGGAGAAAAGACAATAAAAGAACATGAAACAGGAAGACAAAAGATGACAATTGAAGTCGCATTTAAACTTTTGAGGATTATAGGTGACAAGGAAGCAAGAATAGGGAAGAGAATTTCATAGGCCAGAAGTGCGAGAAAAGACACTATTAGAATAGAGCCTACAGTTACACTTAGCTAGTTGAACAGTAAAACGATGAGACCTAATTGCCAATCTAGTAGTGCGCTTAAATTCATGCGTTCGAGGTAAAAGGGATGTGAACTCGTGAAAATAACTGCCATGAAAATATTTATAGAAAAGACAGTTTTGTATTCTGTTCTCATTGGGCGCCCTATGCTTATAAGATAAGATCAACGCATAAACTCGAAGCATTAAAAGCGTTAACCGAACAAACAAAAACTGCTTAAAAAATATCAAAATATTAGAAATATTATGGACGACGTTTTAATAAAACAAAGGAGTTTATCTATTCTGGGAATCTCCAGTGCCAACCTATTGAGTCCTGACTTGTCTTCTTTGGCGAAATTCGTCTGTTTGCTATTTAAACGGTCCAAAACGCTGTTAAATATTATATACGATTTGCTTTATCAACCAAAACATTATAAATATTTTTGCCAGTTGGTAGGAAGACAGCATCGAGTGACAAGCAAGAAAAAAGTCCTGCAGAATTCAGTAACAAAATAGATGAGATAATATATTATGAGTGATTTGTCAAAGGCAGTGTCAAAAAAAAAAAGAAAAAAAAAAAAAGAGAGAAAAAAAAGAGGAAAGCAGCACAAAACGAATGTGACAGACATTTCCCCATGATAATATTCGTATTTATTTAGCTCGATATTAAAATTTTATTTATCATCTTTGAACCTCACTGGTCGATGACATCTAACAAACTTCGTGCGGTGGCTTTAAGACAGATTATTTCACATTACACTCACTGGGGAACACGGAGTTATTCCTAAAAATAATCAATTTGTATTGTCTTTCATGCATTATTTTAAACTTATCCCCCCCCCACACACACTCAAATAAACATATATATATATATATATATATATATATATATATATATATATATATACAGGGTGTCTCAAAAAATGTACTCACACTTTCCCTTGGTGCGCGTTATCAGCGTTGTCTGGACAATAATGGTCATCAATTTGAACATTCGCGAACATGATTCTTCAATTACATTTTTCTTCTGTATTCGAAGCTATTCCATTTCACTCTATGTTCATAAATAAAGGTTTTCCCGTCATTCAAAGTGTGAGTACATTTTTTTAAGACACCCTGTATAAAGTTGTAGTTTCTGTTTGTTTCTTATACAAAAAAGTTGAAACAGCTAACCTTATCCTCAAAAACAACAACACACCAGCAAAATCAAAATTACAACGAACGAACATGAGTTCATGCCCTTTGAAGAACTCTGTTCCTGATCAAACCGAACACATAAATAATTATATCGGTCATTCGACTATATGTCTATCCAGACAATTTACGTTACACCTATTCGACCACAGCACCATTAAGACCCATTTAAACAGACACACAAACTTACCAGACTCTATCCAAAACATACTAGTAGAAAATCCAAACATAATAACCTCATCCACATGTAAAAAGATTAAAACTAATGGAAGCCTTAATAATAAAAAAGAAAAAGCCAACACTTAATAATATTAACTACGAAAATGGCCACAATGTGTTAACTGTGTTCGAAAAAAAACAACATCCCAATAACTCTAGAAACAGACACACAACCCATACACCTAATTAAAAAGCAAAAATAAAATCATCCTTGATAATGGCTAAAGTATAGCTGAAAGCTCTCGGAATTATAGAACATCTGATCAGTTTCTATACACTCTGTGTCCAAAAAAAAAAACAATTGTTTGAATACAAGAAAAATGAAGTAAAAAGCCTAATCGTAGTACCTTGTCTGTTGTTTTTAATGAAACATGTATAAATGAAGGATTACTGCCTAAATACACAATATATATATATATATATATATATATATATTTGTGTGTGTGTATGTGTGTGTGTGTGTGTGCGCGCGCGTGTGTGTGTGTGTGTGTGTGTGTGTGTGTGTATACAAGCTTGCTAACCATTACACCACCTTAAAGTGCCCAATATATTATGACTGAGTAGACCAATTACGACTGAATTGTGAGTTCGACTCTCACTTGGTGCCCATACTTTCAGCCTTGTGTCATAGCTAAGCTACGCTTAGTAAATCACAATATATATTCTCGATAGAGTCCAAAAACGTCCTCGCCCCCTTGTCCGTGACGAATTATTTTCCACCCTACAACGCCTCTCTTACAGATGAGACGTCGCAAACCTATCGCTGTTCTATCGCTATTTCCATGGAAAGTGTTCAGACGAAGTACATTTCTCAGTATCCAACAGTTCTAACATTCATGACATAGACCCGCCATGCCCCTCACATTATAGCGAAACATCCTCATTCTCTTGGTATTCCATTGCTGAGATGTGAGTTCCACTCGAGCAGTTTCTGACCACGAACCGTTGCTTTATGGAACCGACTCCCAAGAGGGTGCTTCCTCGATCATTCAAGCCTAGTGTTAACGGTTATCTTCAATATATATCCTCATGAACTGTGCCTCTTACTCTATAACCCATCTTTACCTCGATTGATTCTCGGGCCTTTTATAGACCAAACATCATTCATTTTAATCTATCTATCTATCTATCTATCTATCTATCTATCTATCTATCTATCTCTGCGTGTGTGTGTGTGTGAATGTGTGAAACATGTTTGGTTAAATAATCTAGACATATGTCTGTTTTTATTTTAATCCTCTCGAATTCTCGGATCAACTTCTTAACGTTGATATTAAATTCTTTAAGGAAGGCACTGTAGTATTTTTGTTTTCATTTCTTTTATTTTCACAGCTACTTTCAGTTTCATCTAAGATCATCTTCAGGGGTGAATTGCTAAAACCAAACATGCCTGAATTAACATATGCCGCCTAAATATACATATGTACATACATACATAGCAAAATTGTCCAAATCGTGTAACAGCAAAATAGTCCAATTGTTTGATTAAGTTCTGAACCATTGTATCTTAGAAATGATTAAAGATATCTTACTGAAATTCTCCGAGGTTTTTATAACACTATTGGACTCTACTTTGAGTAATAACAATGTATAATTCTTCTCTAAGCTTAACAGAAGAATCGCGATTAAATAAATCGCGACCATAAACGAAAATGTTCATTAATTAAATATAGCTAAGGATCGGAAGCTCATGGAGGATTGAAATAAAGTTCATATATATATATATATATATATATATATATATATATATATATATATATATATATATATATATATATATGTTATTCCAGCATTATTTTTCAACTTATTCAAGCTAATTGCTTATCCTGGGATAACAAGGTGCCTCACACGTTTCACGTACGATTTCTTTTTCAAGTCATTTTTAACTGGTCTTTGGACTGTCAAAGCTGAAACTCTTCTCTCACGTGCCAAACATTTTATGAATTGAGTTGGATCTTCTCTAATTGATCTCTTTAGCTCTAAGTTGAAATGATGATCACTCCTCCTGTTTTGACCCAGGATCCAGTTTTCCTCTGTACTGTCCCCTCTTTTTTAATATTATTCACCGTTCTCTTGATGGTTCTTGAATAGACTTTGAAGATGGAAACCAGAGTATGAATGTTGGTACCATTACTGAAGGCCTGAATGATTTTATTCCTTTCACCACTGCTCATTTGGGAAGACAATGGGGCTGACACAAAACGATTTTAACCTGTTCTCTTTCTAGCTGAATAACTCAAAGATTCTTTCAGTGATTCTTACGACAAACGGTGTCCAGATGGCTAAACGTCTTATCTGAAAACCTAGCAAAAAGAAATTCAATTAGTTTAGTGCTCTTTAGATGTTAACCATTTTGTGGAATGGATAATTATGCTGTTACACGATTTGGACAATTTTGTTGTTGCACGCGATAAACACACGCACACATACACAGACACACACACACGCACATACACATATATATGCATAAACGATAGAAGTTATTGCAGGGATTTGAATAAACAAATCAAAGTGATTCATCGAGTCTAGAAGAATCCTCAACTGAATGCAGAAAGCACTGGACGGCCGTTTCGTCCTATATTTGGGACTCATCGCAGTGCGTATCCACTACCGAGAATCGAACCCGGACCGTTACGACACGACGCAAGCGTCATACTAACTGATAGCGGCTTGGGGAAAGAAGACGTTGTTCGTGGGTGGGGGGACAATCCAATGGGAAAAGTATACTTGGATGAGTTACACCAATTTGTGAGAGCAGCGCTATATCGAGTCTAGATAACTCTTCGTCACCGAGGCTCGTTGGCACAGAAGGTAGATAACGATTGACCCTTGACTTCAAAAGGTCAAGATTTTAGTGTAGAGGGTTACTGCTAAAATGGCTATAATGAGTGAGGTGTGTGATATGAATGAAAGAAGATATGTTAGGAAGAGATATTTATAAGGATAAGGAAGACAACGATTGACCCTTGACTTCAAGAGGTCAAGATTTTAGTGTATAGGGTTATTTCTAAAATGGCTATAATGAGTGAGGTGTGTGATATGAATGAAAGAAGATATGTTAGGAAGAGATATTTATAAGTATAAGGAAGATAACGATTGACCCTTGACTTCAAGAGGTCAAGATTTTAGTGTAGAGGGTTACTGCTAAAATGGCTATAATGAGTGAGGTGTGTGATATGAATGAAAGAAGATATGTTAGGAAGAGATATTTATAAGGATAAAGAAGATAACGATTGACCCTTGACTTCAAAAGGTCAAGATTTTAGTGTAGAGGGTTACTGCTAAAATGGCTATAATGAGTGAGGTGTGTGATATGAATGAAAGATATGTTAGGAAGAGATATTTATAAGGATAAGGAAGATAACGATTGACCCTTTAAATGAAGTGGTTAATATTGTAGTGTAAGAGGGTTACTGTTAAAATGCTCACGATGAAATAGTTTTGTGATATGAATGAACGACGAAATGGTAGGAAGAGAAGATTCTAAATAATGCTTGATTTTTTTATTTGAAGCGGTCAGGATTGATGGGTTCCGAGAAGCAACCATGTGGTTGTCTGTTCAACAAAGCGGTTGTTGTTGGGGAAAAAGTATTCTGTGTAGGCCTTTCTTCTTACATTTGGTATACAGAGGGAATGCAGGTGATTCGACTGGGTGGATGTCGTCTGGCATGTCTAGGTGCAAATATCTGAACTTCAAAAATGGAAATCATCTGAACATTTCGCATGGAAAAAAATGATAGCGTAACGACATTTTCGCATTGACGCCGCATTTCTGTATAAGTGCGTGTGCCTTGCGTCACGAATATGACTTCATGCTGAGATTGGCTTCGTCAGAAAAATATCCACCACACAAGGATAATTAACGTGCTATTCTCGCAAGTCATTTGTATTGCGTTCGTTTTTCACGTGCAGTTACATGAATTTCACTCGACCCATTAATACCGATCGTACCAACAATGGAACGATGAACATTAATGGGTCATTCTCAGGTGATGGGCATGACATCTGGAGACCTTTTTTGAGAAAGTATTGAATCAAAAAATCCCATGAAGGCAAATAATATTAGTCAAATAGTTCAAAATATTTAAATTTTAATCACTTTTCTTCCGAAATTATTAATACCCGCAATACTAAAAAATAAACAAGCAAAAAAAAAAAAAAAAAACAACCCAGAAAACAAAACAAAAAACCTGTTTTGTCGCAGTAACACCATGAACAGTTGCGACGTAGGTGGCACCAAAGAAATGAAAATTCTCTGTGTCTATATATATATATATATATATATATATATATATATATATATATATATTATTTTTGATAATTTCATACCAAGGAAGACGATAATGCCATTAGGACGCAAGGATTTACTAGGAGTGAAAGAGAATAAGAAGACTTTAGCGTGGAGAAGTGAGGAAAAAGGAGAATAAAACAACAGGTTCAGAAAGGCAGAAGATGGCGCTTGTCGTTTTATTTTACATCTTTGAAGATTTTATGTAGTAGGGAAGCAAGAAATCGGAAGGGATTTCCTCGGATGAGAAGTGTGAGAAAAGAAACTATTAGAATATAACCTACGGTTGTATCAATCTAGTTCAACGGTAAAACGGTTAGCCGTAATTGTCAATCTGGTAGCACGCTTAAATTCATGCAGTCGAGGGACTAAGGCGGGAAGCTCATCAGCGACGAAGACAGAGGGAAGCCACGTCAAGTCGGCGAGAAAGTGTCTGAAGTCGAAAGCCCGGTCAGGATTGATTACATTACAAATCCTTCTTTGAAATTTGTCAAGAATCTTGAGACATACAACAGGAAGCACCAGACCAGATATGGCAGCAGTATTCAGTGCACGGACGAATCTTAGCCAATCCCTGTTACAGACGTCTGCTCAGCTACATTTGTGTTTGTTCCACATCCACAGATTCCCACCTATGGTTAATACTGCTACTATGCTAGGCAGTCTCTGGGATTTTCCACCGATGTCGCACGCTGGGAACGTCTCTCTAGGCCGATAACATCAAGAAGTCACCCCCCTGACAAATCTGCTATGGTGAGATTCGAACCCGGGGCTCATGGTCGAAGAAACGAACGACGTGACCACACGGTCCGGGGGGGAAACGTTTTTTTGTAAACTAAACTAGATCAGAACATAATGGGACAGTCTTGTCAGTGACGTATGTGACAAAATGAAATTGACGTACGCGACAAAAAAAGAGTCATTTTGTTATAATCCGTTCTAAGAAAGTCCAGATGATTTTTATGAGTACACCATATGCAAAAATTGAAGTAAAAAAAATTAGTGTTTCAATATCCTTCAGTGATGAACTTTTAAACAAGTTTTAGAAATGTTTATCTGTACCCTGGGTAAATTGGCAAAATGTTTAATAACTAAAAAAAAAAAAAAGAAAAAAAAGAGAAGAAAATTCTTAATTCCCCTAAAAAGTCTCATCTACTTATCCTCTACTTCACACCTCATTAACAGTAACACCTGTATTCGCAAGGACTGGTAAATCAGTTAACTTAATTTCTGAAAGCAGATTCTTGGATAAGCGAGACAAAAGATCAAAGACCCTGTACCAAAGCGAATGGCAATATCACCGCACTCCTCGACCACTTGCCTCAATATTAACCGTTTGAGCCCTGACCACAGCTTTACCGGTGATAGAGAAAAATGACGTAATGCCCGGCTACCGGTTGAACGGCGGGTAAACACTTGTAACTATTTTTACAAGGTAACCAAAAAAGTTCTGTCCGTTTTTAAAGGAAAAAAAGAAAACGCTCCACAGTATGTGTAACTTATATTTAGTCTTCGAAGTAATCGCCATCGGCATCCAGCACCTTCTGCCAACGTGTCTCCAGCTGTTCAATGCCCTTGCGGTAGAACACGGAGTTGGGGGGGGGGGGGGTTGACGCAAAGAAGTCCGTGAGGGCTTTGCGCAAGTCTGCTTCATTGGTGAAGGATTTCCCACGAAGATGATTATCCAGGGAGTGGAAGAGGTGGTGATCGGATGGCGCAAGGTCAGGTGAATAAGGTAGATGGTACAAAGTCTCCCACCCAAGTTGCTGTATGGTATCCCTGACCACTCGCGCGACATGCGGCCTGGCGTTGTCATGGAAGAAAAAGCACACCTTTGCGATTCACCAGTGCTGGCTCCTTCTGGCGCAATGCCTATTGCATACGTTTAAATTTCTGCGAGTATAGGTCTCCAGTGACCGTTTGACCCGTTGGTAGCAGTTCATAATGAACCACTTGACGACCTGTCCACCAGACACAAAGCATAATCTTGCGTGTGTGCATAGGCGGTCTTGTGGTATGAGGGACAGAATCATGAGGAGACAACCAATGTCTGTAACGCTTGGGAGTTTCGTACAGAACCCACTTTTCATCACTGGTAAGCACTCGATTGAATAAGGACGCGGCACGGTGGCGAGAAAGCAGCGATACGCAGGCTGCCACTCGTTGTCCCTTGTGGACCTCCAACAGCGTTTGCGGAACCTACTTGCTCATTTTGTACGTCTTACCTAGGCGGTGCAGGTGAAATCTAACTGTTTCATCGGAAAGGTTGAACTGTCTTGCAAGTTCACCACACGTTAGACTACTGTCCTCTTCAATGGCCGCCTTCAGGACTCCGTCATTCAAGACCTGTGGTCGTCCACTGCGAAGATCCTCATGGAGAAAAAAATCGCCCGACTTGAATTTCCGAAACTAACGCCTTGCAGTACGTTCATCCACAGCACTATGCCCAAACGCTTGACATATGCGGCGACTTGATGCAGCTGCTGATAAGCCCACTTTGAAGTCGTAAAGCAAACAGTCCCGAACGAGATCTCTAGACACTTCCACCCTTCTCACAGCTGTCCGGCTTATAACTGATGGCCGGGCACGGTGCGCGTATTTTTTTATATCGTCTGATGTTATTACTTCTGGCTGTTCGAATTTGAAAACAATTGCTACACCCATTTCGTATATATTTCAACTTCATTCAATGACTAATCAAAAAACGGACAGAACTTCTTTGGTTACCTTGTTTATCTGCCGTGAAACATTACATAACAATTATTTGCGAATTTTGACTCAGGAGCTCAAGCAGAAGGGTTAAAATTGTTTAGGAACGCCGGGCTCAAAGGTCTAAACCCACGGAAAATAGGTCTTCGAGGTCACTTTTCTCTACCCATTTGCTAGAAAGCAGGACGGGTTGGTCCACTTCTCTAATAACCAAATAACTCATCAGGACAACTGCCCACTACAAAGAATGAAAGGTCGCTCTCTCTCTCTCTCTCGCTTGCTCTGTCTCCAATGTACCGTGAGCTATAAATTCTGTTTCACAAGAAAGATTACAAGTTTCTATTTGTAAAAGAAAGGAAACCTTCCAAAACAACGTTTTCTAAGCATTCATTTACTTTGAATGTAAAAATCAACATGACCTGACGTAATACTGAAATCTCCATGTGATGCCGAATTATCGGCTCAATATAGATCTCGAAAATGACTTGATAAACATAATAAATACAACAGAAACAAGAACAAATAACAATAAATTCCTAAAACAATTCCTAAATGATAGAAAATCAACAAATAAATCAAATAAATTATTTATTCATATCGACAAATTAACAACAATCTATAAAATGGAATATACCAATTATAAAAAGAGATAAACAAGTTTTACAAAACTACCAATAATGAATTAGAAAACAATATAAATAAAGAAGAAAAAACATAGCAACCAAACTAAAATTAGATAATAGAATTAAAAAAAAATTAGAACCATTCATTAAATTAAAAGATCACACAGACAATTTTTTAAATAAACCAACATATAGACTATTAAATCCTACAAAAACTAATATCGGAAAAATAAGCAAAATATAGTCGAAAACATATGTACGAAACTAAGAAAATTACTCAACCAATGGAAAAATACAAAAGAAACCATTAATTAGTTTAACAGTATTACAAATAAAAACAATTGCTCTTTTATGCAATTAGATATAAAAGACTTTTATCCATCTATTACTAAGCACATATTAGATAAATTATTAAATTTAGCAAAACAATGCTTAAAAATTCAAGACGAGGAATTAAACATAATTAACCATTGCAGAAAATCATTACTATACTACTACATTAAAATATGGATAAAAACACAATAGTAATAACAAGAATGTGAAATTTGACGTAAGAATGGGTAGTTATAATGGCGCCTTGGTATGCGAAATCACAGGTAAGTATATCTTAAATAATTTATCAATTATTATTAATAAAGGGGATATAGTTTTATATAGAGACGATGGTCTAATAATTATAAGAAATTATAACGGTAGAAAAATAGAAAATATAAGAAAACAAATAAGAGAAATATTTAATAAATTAGGATTTAAAATAGATATAAAATCTAACCTGAAAATAGTAATTTTTTTACATATTACATTTAAATAAAATAATAATGCATACAAACTATATAGTAAAGCAAATAATAAAAAATATATATAAACAAAAATTCAAATCACCCTCCTCATATATTTAAACATATATCAATCTATTAACAACAGAATTGCAAATAATTCTAGCAATATAAAAATATTTAATGAAAAAAAATATATATGAATCAGAATTAAGAAAAAGTGATTATTCAACTCAATTAGAATGCAAAACTAAAACAATACACATAAAAACAAAAGAAAAAGCAACATTATCTGGTTCAATCCTCATAATAATAATATAATAAAGACAAAATAGGAAAAATATTCTATAAATTAATTGAAAAACACTTCCCTATAAATAGTGAACTATCAAATTTTTTTAACAAAAGTATAATAAAAATCAGTTATATTTGTATGAATAATATGGAGAAAATAATGAATAAACATAATAAAAATATTAAATAAAAAGAATAGCAATTATAACATACATCCGCAAAATAGCAATAATTATTGTAATTGTCGAAATAAAAATAACTGTTCATTTAATAATAAATAATAACATAATATATAAAGCAACTGTATCAAATAATATAACACAGAAGAAAAGATTTACATAGATGCAACCGAAAGCGCGCGCACACACACACACACACACACACACACACACACACACACACACACACACACACATATATATATATATTTTTTTTTTTTCAAGAGCACGATGTAATATCGAAGTTCAGTCGTGATTTGGAATTTTCGGCATAGAGACATTTTTCTCACCCAGATCATAGCAACAGGAAGTTCTCTGATTAACTTGTCCTTGAGAATGTTTGTGTTAATATTAATGACATGTTAAAGAGATAAGTAGCTGATACTTTTTAGGGGATTTAAAAATTATTTGTTTTTTATTCATTAAACTTTGCCTACTACTACAAAACCAATATTCTTAGACAATACCAATATTTTTTTATGCTTTTAGAATAAAGAATAACTGTCCTTTTATGAAAACAAAAACAGCAGTGATATCTGATTGACGTAAATTGATGATAATCAGTACTTATCATTGTTCTGATGACCATACAACGAAGTTACCGCTTTTTTAATACGCAAGCATAATCATATTAAAATGACTGAAAGTTGAAAGTCCATTAAGTAATTAAATTATTACCATGAAGAGTTTAGATATAAGCTAATAACCAATATGGCTTCTATACAATGAGGGTTTACGCTATCACCTGTCTTAGATTGATTGAGTTTTACGGTCAAACGATGCTGCAAATTGTTACAGAATGTGGAGGCTCGGTCAGGATGGTCAGCGTTTGGTCAGTGGGCGTGATATTCTGACAGTGACGGTTTGTCTTTGTCTGTGTTTTGGATAAAAGACTGACACGGCGCGAAGTCGGCAGAGAACTGCAGGCATTTTGAAGCGTCTATACACATTACAAACCCGACTCCTATGGACAGTCTAAGGCCGCACGTGGAGGGGTGCTAAGCCGACGAGCGGGCATGCGTTCTTTGGAAGTTCTTCCTCCAGCTACCTCCTAGAATCGATGTTACCACGTCTGTTCCTCTCCTATAATAAAACGAATGAGAACAAGGAACCGTATTTTGCTGATGCAATCTATGAAATGAGGTTGGGGTCTGCGGAACCGAATGCCAGTGACGAGAGGAAACACGACAAAATTTAAGCTGTGTCGAATCTCATCATTACTTCGATACGAGTGGTCGCATAATCAAGGAACATAAAGCGGTTTAAGTGAGATGTGGTTTTTGTGTCATCATAAAGTAAAGTTTAGTAATTTGGTTTGGTTTGTTCTGTTTTACGGCATATCAACCTCAATGGGTTATTTAATGTCGACAAGATTTTTATTGCTGCTAAAATGTTTTTTCCCAAAAATGGATTGTTTTTTACACTTTGCGCAAAAATCAAAGGCAAAAATATAATGATAATAAAGCATAAAATATAATATAAAGCAGTGTACAATCAATTTAGAGTGTTGAAATCTAACACAAAAGATTATTAGAATTATAAAAAATATATATATATATATATTATAAATAAAAATTATCGTATATTATTATTATGACGATCCATGGAAGAGGTTTCTTCCTTGCAAAATTGAGAACGCGAAAACGGCCCTTTTCAGGATCACCCACAATTCAAATTATTAACCCCCCCATTTGGGGATGTGCCTCAGTTGCACCCAATTGTGGTTACTAATATTGATTTTCAGCTGCGCTGACTTAAAACTTAAACTTCTCCAATTGAACGGCAAAAATTCCCAGTAAAGAAACACCCGGTTGAAGACGGGTTATACTGCTAGTCGATACGATATAGTTGTTCCACTTCATGTCAGTGGAAAAAGTGAGGCCAAGGAGGCGTAGAGTGTTGTTTTCCTGGAGTTTGGCATCAGCCATGTTGATGCCAAGCAGAAAAGCTTCGCAAGGTGTGAGTGAAATTGTTCAATGAATACTGATGTGTATACAAATGCCCCCTTTATAGTCGAGTGTCAGTCTGTAAGTGTGTGGGCTTGTCGGTCTTCTGGGGAGAACTGTTTTTCTCATCACCGACATCATTTATTTTATTTTATTTTGTCAATGCTATAAAGTGGCATTATGTTACCAGTCGACGTGTTGGCAAAGACTGCTAACAGCAGCTTATTTACTTTATCAGACCTTTTTATCGTATATCTCGATTGAAATGATAAAATGGAAAACTTGTTTAGACATTTTACTTTTGCCACCCTCGTATTTTGCTTTTTTAATTTTCTTTTTTAACAGTTTATCAGACGCTGGAAAAAGTAATGTACATTCAATGTATTTTGTCAGTTGATACAGTATCCTCAAAAGCAAACACAGATCTCGCCGCCGAGACATTCAATCTTTCGTATTCCACACACAAAACAAAACAAATGCGTCATCGGCGTCGCAGTGAACGAAATATCTTTTTAAAATTCTACAAATAAGCAAGGAATAAAAAGAACTGATTGAGATATGGCACTGAGTACTAATTGATTAATCAGGAACCTTCGCTTTCTTTCACAGGGCGGCGTTATAATCACGCAAGCAATACATCGTAACATCAATTCTCAATTAATAAATGAATCTGTGGCACGATAGGAGACTCACTCCTCCTAGGCTAGTTAGGATTTTACAAACGAGTGGTAGAAGCCTATTAGATATTTAACTCCAAGAACAGACTATTAAGTACTGAACTTTCTATCCTAGAGAAATATTTTTCCCGGATAAAGTCGTGTGTTAAGACTCAATCCATGGTATTCTCAGCATCCTTCTGTAGAACCATATTTCTGATGCCTCAATCTTCTTCATCTGTGAGAAGCTTGTCCAGTATTCACCGCCATTTTGGAATACCGCTATCACATATTAGTTCAGTACTCTTCTCTTTTGTTACGAATGAAATCTTCTTTTTAATACTTTGCTTTTGGAAGGCATCATTTTCTGTCCGAGTACGCCTTCGATTTCTGCATCGCATTTTCCATTCACTTCCAAGATATTTTAATTTTACGCTTCCTTAATTTGTGATTTGCTTGTTGGCCTGTTCTTTTTTTTCCTGACAACCATACATTCTACCTTCTTCCAGTTGATGTTTCGTACTTTCTTCTTGCATTCTTTTACTACCTCCTGTAGGAGTTCCTGTAGCTTCTCTTCTGTGTCTGCTATCAACACTGTGTCATCTGCATATCTAATGTTGCTAATATTGTACATGGTGCATTATACTGCTTGAATAACCTATCGTTGTTGGGTTGCATAGAGTCCATGAATCAGTGTAAATGCTCACAAAGCAATGCATCGTAGAGGTCATTGACTTATGTTAATATGGGCCCATCACATATCCGCCTTACGGCCACACCACCGGTTGCCGTACGATTACCGAAGTTAAACAACGTCAAGCCTGGTCAGTACCTAGATGAGTGACGGCTTGGGAATACCAGGTGCTGTAAGCTTGGATGTGCAGGTGGTGTAATGGATAGTGGCTCAGAATTGTTAATTGGAGAGTTCCAATTCCCGTTGGGTTCGTCATATTCAAATACCAGTGGGAAAGGTGTAAATCCATCGCTTCCCCCTTCAGCTATGGGTTGAATAGTAATACTTGTATCACCAAAACCATTATTATCTCTCCCCCCGATACAAAGATTGTGTTGAAAATATTTAGATTTCGGCATTAAATAACCCCTGGAGTTGTTGATATGCCGCTAAAGAAAAAAAAGGACTAACCATCACACGCCATTACGGCACCAGCCTAAACAGTTCTAATAGATATGCACTATGCTCTAGCTCTAGCATAAAAAAACAAACAACTGGGACTTATCGGAACATGCTATATTCAGAGGGTACCCTGGTGGGTTATCAACAACGATACTCCATGGAAGCTAAAGAATGCTGAACTGACCTGTTGGATATGCGCCCGATTTGAGACGGACAACTTTGGTCACGATCATTAAGACCCAGTGGCCAGCCACTTTGCTATCTACGTTGAGCGGTAATACCTTATATTAGGTATAGAAATGACATTGTAAATCGAGGTATGTCAGCTGATCAAACAATTTCAGAAGTGGAATGTCGGATTGGTTTGGCACTCATTATCCTGTTCCGTTCGAAAAAGGAGGCCATGAATGAGTGCAAAATATTCCAAAGCAGTGTAAAGTAGCAGTTACCGGTTAAAGTAGCGGTTACCGGCTATTTAGGTGAACAGCGGACTTGATCCATACAAATTGAACACACCCACAACGTTATGGAAGCAACACCGGCCTGACAGTTGAGCTCCCTAATTCGAGCATCGACCAGAAACAACTTGTACCGTGACACCGTACAATATTACATGTTGCAAGTTCTCTGGAGACCAATTAGCAACATTACCCGCCCAGGTGAGGCGCTGTGTCTGGTAATGCGATATTAATAAATGTCATCTCGATAATTCCACTACCATATCCTATGGAAGCTAAAGAATGCTGACCTAACCTACTGGATATGCATCCCGTACATACGACACTGAATATTGATATGATTTGAGACGGACAACTATAGTCATGATCATTAATATCCAGTGATCAGTCACTTCGCTCTCTACGTTGGTTAGTAATACCTTATATCAGCTTTAAAAAATGGTACTGTAGAGCGAGGTATGTCAGATCACTAAACAATGGTATTCACAAAGGAATTCTAGTGGGTCTCCCACTAGAATGCCTCTGTTAATACCATCTGTTCCTATATTCTGTGGAAGCTAATGAGCAGTAAACTAACTTGTTAGCGGTGTGTCTGCTACCGTCTGCGTTGAATGTAGATGTGATTTGAGCCAGCGTTGCTTGCATTTTACCTACCTGTTTCTTACGATATTTCTATTTTTTGATGTATCATCAAATAGCGTGTGACCGTGGTACGCTTACCATGCATGTTATTTACTTAATATGTTTTTAAGTTAAAAAGAAAGAAAGAAAAAAAGAAAGAAAAAACATAAAGTATAGTGAGGCGCACAACTGAACTTCAATTGAAATAAGAACGGGTCAGAAATTCCAGGTCGGCCGAGGTGGGAAATAGAAAAATATAGAAATTAGTGATCCGATTAGTTAAAAAAAAAAGACTTATTGGCCTTGTACTCTATGAAACACATGCGCTGGTAATTTGGTACGTATTTTGTTCTACCTTCATCATTATCTTAATAATAATAATAATAATATTAATAATAATAATAATGTATCAGGTTGCACCATATTGGCACCCACTGAATATAAAACCCGGCATGACAGAGTGGGCCAAAATCTGCACTGGAAAATTTGCAACTTCTATGGGAAGGAAACTGAATGAAACTGGTACGAACACCACCCAGACACGGTTACGGAGATAGGACCTGTTACAATTCTATGGGACTACACAATACACACTGTCAGAACAATCAAAGCCAACCGCCCAGACATTGTTATTAAAGACCACAAACAAAAAAAAAATGCCTCCTTATTGATATGGCAGTCCCTGCAGACTGCAATGTATCTTTGAAGATATTCGAAAAGCTGTCAAAATACAAGGACCTTGAAATAGAAATCTCAAAAATGTGGCACATGGGAACATTAACAATCCCTGTTGTAGTTGGAGCCTTAGAATTGGTTGGAAAAGATTCCAGTAGACTAATTGAAGGGATCCCTGGAAGTCCATGCCTCAAAGAGATACAGAAACTATTCTGACAAGTACAGCCCACAATTTACGAAGGGCTTTATCTATGTAATATTTTTTTTGCAGTTGAAAGTGTCATGATACCATTTCTAACCTTAGGTCCCTGGACGGGACCCGGAAAGAAATGTGTAAACGGCAGATTAAAAGGAAATAAAATAATAATAATAATAATAATAATAATAATAATAATAATAATAATAATAATAGAGAAACAACTCCATTAAAATTATCGAGAAATTGTCCAAATGCAATGGACCTGGAGATCGAGATTAACAGTATGTGGGGACTGAAGTCAAAGACCGTACCAATAGTAATTAGAGCTCCGGACCTTGTGAGAAAAAGAATGGGCAATTTTACTAACAGCGTCCCATGTAACATCAATATACAAGTTGCTCAGAAGATCGCTCTACTAGGAATATCCAATATACTAAGAAAAGTGCTATCAATTAAATGACAATTCTACTATAGGACATAAGGACCATAATTTCTACCCGGCTCTACAGGATACAAAGCAGGAAACATAACGTACACAAATGATAATAATAATGATAGAATAAAATAAAGATAATAAAATCGCAATGGCTGTTCGTTTGAGTCGCTCACACGCAAATGAAGAAGGCGATGTTATAATTTTACTTACGACACATTAAACTTTTGCAATATGGCATTAAACTTAAACGTGTGGTAAATAGTTTCAATGAACGTAATCAATTATCAATAAAGAATATAAATTCGTATCACTGTCAAAAGGGATAAAATTTTGAATTCTGCAAAGTAATCAATCATCCTATGTAATTTTTTCCCAATGCTAAGAGTCCACAACGGATTCAGGCCCACCCAGTTGATCAAGAGGTGGATTCGTGGAAGTAGAAGTACTCAAACAGAGGGGAGCGGTGCACAATTTAAAGAGTTCCCACTTGAGCGCAGTTTTATGCCACTTCGAAGGATGCTGTGAAGACCATTAACTGAACATGTGAGCAAAGACGCTATTTTAGGGAAAATGAAAACAAAAAAAACAAATATACTAATAATCAGAAAGAGACACTTGAAAGTTCTAGGGCATGTAATAAGGAAAGACGGCTTGGAGAATTTGACAAGCAGAGCTCATATTGAAGGCAAGAGGGGCATTTCTAGACTCTATTCTCGATCATTAAGGTCTTTTGGAGGTACGGTGGTGTATTGGATAGCGGCACGGGTTGACGAATCGGAGAGCCGAGTTCGAATTCCTGTCGAATCCATTACATTCACTTACGTGCTAATACCCTTAGGAAAGGTATTAATCCTCCTCTTCTTCTCTCAGCTATGGGTAAATAGTAGGACAGATCGGGTTCTATAGCCTTGAATGGCAACTGGTCTACCGCAGAAAGAAATGGCAACCTACTGTGGTAAAAAAAAAAAACCTGCCTCGTCACTCATGTATCGAATGATACATGATCGCCTAAGCGTGTATCACGCATGGCAAATAACTGTCTGTCTGGTTGGCCTGAGCGCTGTCAGTATAAGTATTGAAAACATACATGTGACACCGGAGATCAAGGAATGTCCCCACAGTTTTAAAAATAGGATCTCCCATTTATCTGGCATCTACTATCATGCTCCGTTTGAATTCCGATAATTCACATCGTCTTTTCTTGAGTATCCGAAGCTTGTGCTTTACACTGACTCACCTGATCTCAGAGTACAACTGATATAGGTTTGTGCATTTTCATGACGACAAAGAATGGTGACGCCACCAAGCCTTATCTTTACATTTCTCATGATTTATGGTACGTCAGTGTAATCATGAAAATTATTATGAAAAGAAGAGAATTCGAAAAGAAGAGAATTCGAAAAGAAGAGAATTCGAAAAGCGCCATCTTTTTTGCCTGACACAAAGTAAGTAGCGTTTTAGAGTAAAAAGTAAAATCCGTCAAACTGTTTTGGTAATAAAATATCGATTAAAAAAAAAAGAAAGTTTTTTTCGAAGTTGTATTCATCTAACCTGTTTTAAAATTATCTGATGGATAAGTTCTTAAGCTCAGCCAGTCTTCTCGTTATTCAATCAGTCGTTCCATTGTTTCTTTCGGGTCACTGAAACAGACTTTAAACTTAGCTAATGGGGATAGAGTGCGAAGAAGCACCTTCAGAAATATTTCGATTTAATTAGATCTACGGGGCATACAAAGATGGCCATCGGCATTTATTAGAAAATTTAATCTCATCTTTGTTTACATTAAATATCATATGAAAAGAACCGAGAAAATATCTATTGATAAAACAAGAGATCTATTTACTTAGATCTATCTATCTATCTATCTATCTATCTATCTATCTATCTATCTATCTATCAGTCTGTTCATATCTATCTATCTGTCTATCTATCTATCTATCTATCTATCTATCTATCTATCTATCTATCTATCTCAGTCTGTTCATATCTATCTATCTATCTATCTATCTATCTATCTATCTATCTATCAGTCTGTTCATTATCTATCTATCTATTTATCTATCTATCTCAGTCTGTTCATATCTATCTATCTATCTATCTATCTATCTCAGTCTGTTCATATCTATCTATCTATCTATCTATCTATCTATCTATCTATCTATCTATCTATCTATCTATCTATCTATCTATCTCAGTCTGTTCATATCTATCGTGAATATATCATGCATACACACACTCATATATAATTTGTTTGATGTCTAAGTAATTTAATGATGTGACTATATGTATGCATTGATTAATGTAAAGTCAGTTTTTTTAATATAATATCTTCACACCTCATGTTTTTAAAGTATCGCGTCTTTACACGTCAGTTTGTGCTTTTATTAAATTATTTAAGATGACTATTTTGTATCACCTGAAACTAGGAAAATTGTATATATATATATATATATATATATATAACCCTTTATTTCGTCCAGATAGGTAGATTGTTCTAGTTCCACGTGCCATGCCACTTCCGGATGTCTCAGTTATTTCTCTTTAACTCAACTCTCCAAGTTTTTGGGTTCACTATTGCTGTAGCCTGGTATTGAACTCACAACTCTTTGGGTCCACAAGGATTTAAAATGTGAATTAAGTTTAAGCGTCTAATGATTTTTTCTTTTTCTTTCAGATATAACAACTTAAGTCTTTGGCAATTTCAACCATAGAAAGATTAACAATCAAACTACGTGTTAAAGTTGTCGAAGCCTATTACGTAAAGGGACGTTCAAACAGAAATGCATTTCGCGAACTTCGCGATTTTTTTTGGTCAACATAATCAACCAACCGAGTGTGCATTTGGAGACGATATAATGTTGTTGGGGAGAGGTTCAATTCCTACGCGCGATGAAGAATAGAGGTGTCTGGATTTTCGGTCACATTCTCGTGCACTGCAAGAATGTTTGCAGCTGAGCGGCGTAAACGACGACGTCATGGTGTTTCCACATCTGCCACCGACCCAGTTTGTTTGAATTTACGAACGATTTTTCCAATTGCATTCTTGAAACTTACGTTGTTTGATTGTTAATCTTTCCATGGTTGAAATTGACAAAGACTTAAGTTGTTAAATCTGAAAGAAAAAGGAGAAATCATTAAACGCTTAAACTTAATTCAAATTTAAAATCGGTCCAAGTTATTGGAACTCCCTTTATATAAACTTACTATTTTGTGGAAACACGTGTTTTATTAGACAAAGAAGACGCTTTTTCTTTATTCACACGTGTGATCTCTAAATTTTTTGTGTTTATATAAGCTTTTATTTAAATGCATTAGTTACTCATTGTAACGAGACTGACCACAATTTTGATTGAAAAATGCTACCCTAATTAAAAGAGAAAGATACGAAGACGAATTCTTTTAGAAGATGTTTTAATCGCTACATTATCTACAACCAATCTGTGTCCAGGTTCTTGCAATGTTTCACCTTTCTTGGCAGATCTTCTATTATCACAATATAAGATATAAGAAAAGTGATGGAATCATAAACAAAAAGAATCTGTATGGAATCATCTACATTATATAACCAAAACACATTAAAAATATATTTTTAAATTTAAAATTCCCAGCATCTCTTTCGTGCACATATATAGTCACATCAACGTAAACACAGACTAAGTCCGATGAATTCCTAAAGGACAAAACGCGTCACACGAAAACTTTTTCCTCTTTGTCATAAATCTTTCCTCTAAATATATGCAGTTTTAGGAGGCATGGTGGAGTAATGGATTTCGGTTTGGATTGAGGAATCGGAGAGCCAAGTTCGAATTCCAACCAAATCCATTACATTCACTTACGTGCTGATACCCTTGGAAAAGGTATGAATCCTCTTCTTCTCCCTCCAGCTATGGGTAAATAGCAGGACAGACTGTGTTCTATAGCCTTGGGCGGCAACTGGTCTCGGAGAAGGACAACTCTAAATTCCAAACCTACATAAGGTTATTTGGGGACCTTGTGGGAAGTAGTGCACTAGGTCTCTGTATTCGGCCCTTCAAAAAGTTTTGATGGTTCTAAACAAAACCTTCACTACTATAATCAAATCACATGTGCTGGTGTCTGCCTGTCGGTTCCTAGGTACTGACCTACTTGACCTTTGGGAAAGGCATGGATCCTCCTCTTCATACATCGAATACAACGGGAGAGTCGAATATATATTGTTTACATGTGAATTCTAAACATACGTATATATTTATTTCCTTATTTATATGTAGTTGTTATCTGAGTATATATTTCATTTGTATGTGAGTCTTTTCAATAAGTCTGTATCATTTTGAGTAAAGTTTCGGTCTTAGTGGATAATATTAAAAAATATCCTTGAATTTTAAATAGAAGAATTGGACGATTGTTCTTTTTGGGAGGGAAACTTATCGAGGTTATCCTTATTCCCATTTAATCAGCCCTTTTATTAAATATTCATCAAATTTCCTCCCACTCTCTAAATTAGGCTGCACGTATTTTAAAACAAAGGTTTTCAGTACTGAAAATTATATATAAAAGAAAACGGTATTCCAGTCACCCATTTTAATCTGATCACCCCAGCTATTCAAAATTCAAGTGTCTTTATGAAAATATCAAAATAACAAAATTAAATAGAAAGAATAAGCTGATGCTGACAACAGAAAATAATGATTCTTTGTTGGTTTTGGTTGTTTTCAGAGAAATCAGGAAAAGATGCAAGCGTTCGGAGATAAATGATTGATTTTGGAACATTTTATTGATAGGATCTTTTTCTGATCTTTTTTCTTAAACAGCTTTTTGCCATTTTTTCTTTTTCTTCCTGTTTTTCTTGTCTGGATTTCTCTTCTTATTCTTCGTATCCTTTTGGTATTCATTGTTTATTTTGTGCCAACTTAATTTTTTTTTAGAATCTTTTTACCACCAAGCAAGGCGATTAACGCGACTATGACGCAGAGTGTTACAGGGAGTGCAAGAGAAATGGGAAGACTTTAGTGTGGAGAAGTGAGGAAAGGACAAACGAATCGGGTTCAGGAAGACAGAAGATGGCGACTGACGTTGCGTTTAAAATTTTGAAGATTGCAGGTGGCAGGGAAGCCAGAAATCGGAATGGAGTTCCACAGGTGAGAAGTGAAAGAAAAAAAAAAACTATTAGAATAAAAGTGGCAGTTGCATTTAGCTTCTTCAACAGTAAAATGTTGATACCTAGTTGCTAATCTAGTAACACGGTTAAATTCGCGGCACCAAGAAGGAAAGCTGATCAGAACAATTGTCATGAAAATATTTGTAGAAAAGACAGAGGGAAGCTATTACATACCAGTGAGAAAGTGACTGAAGGTCGGATCGATTACATTACATATCATTCTTTGAATTTTTTCAAGATAGGAGCATCAAACAAGATATGGCAAAGATATGCACGGATGCATGGTAGATTTATAAATGTGCAAGTTTCCGATGACAACGCTTTTTTGGTAAGACACAAACGGCCGTCTTTCTTAGCAGTAGACGTAACAGATGATTCGATATAGTCACTCCACTTCATATCAGGAGAAAACGTCAGTCCACGAAGGCGCATACTGATGGCAAACGGAAAAGTTCCCCTGCGGTGATTAAATGAAAGCGGTTTTTTTAGGGCCGTTAAAATTTACAAGACATTTCTTGCCCCAGTTAAGAACCGATTAGGGGCCTTTTACGAGATTAATTTTTCTTTGTATTGTTTTAATTTTCCTTTTTTCTTCTTTTATTCTATTTTGTTTTCTTATACGAGAGGAAATGTGAAGGAATTCTTTCAAAAACTAAGCAAAATAACAAGGCATAGCAATTTACAAGCCATCCTTGCACCACTTAAATTGGAGGTTCTTTTCGAGAGCACTTTTTCTTTGTTTAATTTCGTTAGAAACGAAGAAAAGTGTGGAGAACTGTTTCGTCATATCTATCCCCCTGTATTACAGTAAATGCTAGACAATCAGATGAAGAAGACATTCGAAGCGATAGAGATGTTTTTCTACATGTGGATGCTGAGAATATTGAGAACAGAACATATTGGTAAGTTGTAAAAATGGGATCAGTAAAAGACACTTGTATTCAAAATAAAAAATAGACAGTTAAAATTTCTGAGGCGCAACATGAGGAAGGACGGCTTGAAAAATTTAAAACTCACAGGGCGTATCGAAGGAAGAAGTAAAAAGAAAAAAACGAGCAACATACATAAAGAGTTTGTGTGAATGTATGTTAGAGTATGGACAAGGAAAGATGGTAAAAAGTCAAATGTTGATTAATGTTACAAGAGACAGAAGTCGTGAAGGGCCATAATCTCTCACGTCTTGAAGGGAAACGGCGCATAAATAAGGATTTACTTATTTCATTGATTTTCGCCTTTTGTGTATATGCGTTTCTTTTTTTTATCATTTCACCCCAAGTAAGACAATAATGTCACTAAGACGCAACGGGTTACTGGGAGTGAAAGAGAATGAGAAGACTTTAGGCAAAGGAACCGGAAATGCAATCCTAAACAGGCGACAAGAGATAAACCTCTACCCTTGTTCAAAAGATGGTGAAAGAGTACAGACAGAGCGATGGACGAACCTATCTACTCTTATTTTATTTTGTGCTTTGTATATATTTGATTTCTGTTTAGTAGGAGAGGCGGTGAAAAGTTCTTGCTATGAACAGGAAGACTCCTTAAAAAAATCTGATGTCTGGTCATTTTTTAACAGTTTTTGAAAAGTGGGTCAAGTCGAGAATTTTCCGGCAGTTCTCGGAGAATTATTTTATGTTGTTATCTTTAACGATTAACAAAATAAAAAAAAAACACAAACAAAAAAACAAAAGAACTTGTGGTTTTCAATGAAGAATTAAGGAAGGAATATTTTTACGCCATTAATATTTGGATGCTTCTCTGATGACTTACTTGGCAGTAATTCATTGGTTAATATCGGGATAAATCAAATCAATTCTCAGTGTCATAAAAAGCTTTTTTTTTCAATCTCTTTAGCAGAATGTCCGTTTACTTTTCTTCTTTCACGTTTGGGGCAAAGAATACTTTATTTTTTTAATTTTTAATTTTTTTTTAAGCATTTCACCTCAAGCAGGGCGAGAAGCCACTAGCACGCAAGGGTTTACAGAAGATTTGGAGCGTGATCAGATATGAGTGTTAGAGGAAAGGATGTGGAGAAGGATAGTGGATAGATCAAGGCAACTGGAGATGTCGATTGACATTACATTTGAATAGTTGGAGATTATAGTTGTCAGGGAAACAGGAATAAGGAAGGGAGTTCCACAGGCGATAGGTGATAGATATGAAGCTATTGGAGTAGAAAAGACGGCTACATTTAACAGTTTCAACAGTGAAAGGGTGAGAGCGAGATGCCAGCCTCATCGGAGCAATTACCGTGAAAGTATTTGTAAAAAAGTCAGAGAGAGGCGACGACGCGTCTGTGAGAGAGCGACTGCAGACGAGATGCCAGATCAGGGCCAATTACATTGCATATCCGTCTCTGGATCTTATCAAGAACCCCGAGGCAAACAGAAGAGGCGCCATATGGCAGCAATACTCCATGCAAGGGCGAATGGTTGATTTGTAGATTTGAAGTATCGATTCCGGGGAGAAACATTTCCTGGCTCGGCACGGGGAGCCAACTTTCCTTGCGGTGGATGAAGCAATTGACTCAATGTATTTGTTCCATCTCAGGTCAGCAGTCAACGTGAGACCGAGCAGCCGCAGAGAGGAGCGTTCGAGAAGATGAGCTTCAGACATTCTAATGGGATGCAGGGAAGGATCTCTGTGGTGATTAATAGAGAGCAGTTTTGTTTTTGAGGAGTTAAAGTTAACCAGCCAAATCCAGTCCCAGTTCACAACCGATTGGAGGTCCTTTTCGAGACGAACGGCCAGGTTAATTTTGTCAGCGACACTAGATTTGTTTTTGAGGCAGGAGTAAATTGTGGTGTCGTCCGCGTAGATGCCAACTTGGGAATCTACGGCGTCAGGAAGATTGTTTATGAAGATAAGGAACAGAGTAGGGCCCAGGATGGAGCCTTGAGGAACACCTACATTCGTGGGAAAGGAGCTGGAGGAGAATCTGTTGAGAAAGACCTTCAATTCACGGTTTGACAGGAATGATTGTATTAGGTCAAACAATCGACCTGTAATACCATAACCCTGAAGCTTGCGAAGAAGGCCGGTATGCCAAACCCTATCAAACGCTTTGGAGAGGTCTAGGGCCACGGCACGGACTTCTCCGTTATTATGAAGAGCTTGGTAGACAAATTCAGTGATGGCCATAAGCACATCAGTTGTAGATCGGGCAAAGCGGAAACCATATTGCTTGTCTGAGAGCAGATCATGGGATGTAAGTTGGTTAACCACTTCGGCGTTGATTAGTGCTTCGAAAACTTTGCCCAAGAGGGGTAGGAGACTGATCACGCAAACACACACTCACAACACACACACACATACTATATATATATATATATATATATATATATATTACAATGGATTTTACTAAAAACAAAATAATTTCCATGTCTCAGGATGACTAAATGTACAGTTGGAAGTACTTGCGTATTAAAAGGACCTTATACAGCTTATAATTATTAAAAAAACAAGGTCCATAACATTTATCGAGTGATTTGTAGATTAATGCAACTTTAAAATTTTGTTTGCGAAAGGATTTCGCCATTTTATATCATTACCTTTATTAATCTTCTTTTTGTATGAATGATTCATTATAATATAAATTGAACTGCACCGCATATTTGATATATATATATTTTTTTGTCATCTACAGACAGACTGTTTCGCTGTTTCACAGCTCATCAGTGTGGCTAGACGTCCGGTTGCCTCTAGCTAGAAACCCGACTGAATTGGCGTCAGTCGGAACTTCAACCACTAAGCCGTCGGCAGGGATAAAGGTGAATTTTAGCATAAGGAACAAATAGGGAATTATGAAGAGATTGGCTAGATGAGCATTAGTGTCAAATTCGGTCCCCAATAGGAACCCTTTTCTTTTTAGCTTTAGTGTCAAACAAAGCTAAGCTTTTTTTTTTCTAGATAACTGTTATATAAACTAAATACTTTGTACAGGCTTTTGAAACTGACTTCTTAGAAAGAACTACTTTTACCACCATAAAAATCTATAACACAAGCGAAGGCTTGATTCTTGTTCATGGCGGTCTCAGTTCATTTTTTTCAAAGTACTTTTAGTCAGGAAATATCCCACAATCATATTTGACTTCCGATGGTTAGGTTAGTAATAAATAAATAAATAAATAAATAAATAAATAAATAAAAATAATGATCAAATTTCGGTTAGGTAAATCTGAATAAAAAAAAACAATTATGAAAAATATTTTGAACTGTTCCGTTTCTTACGGAAACATTTCGCTTTGAGGATAAGTAATTTTTTAAAAATAGCAGATGCGAGTGAATTGAGTGATCGATTTATGATGCTTAGTTTAGTAGGTATTTACATTGGAAATTGAACATCAGCTTTCGCAAGGAGGGAATCAGAGAAAGAGCTTAGTTTTACATTATACGTTTATTGTAAATCGATCACAGCATTTAGGGCCAATTTACTTGCATCCCCATACAAAAGTAAGCCGGTGTAGGAGTGTATTGAGATATTTGTGTATCTCGCGGCGTCCATGGTTGATAGCTGTGGTGCTTCAAGGCGCTCATGAGAACTTCGGGTATAGCCTGTAAAAAGGCATTTTTATTCTTCTATGCGCCGTGTCTCTTCAAGACATTGGCGATCCTGGCTCTCTACAATTTCCTTTTCTTTGTAACTCTTAATAAATTTTGTTTCCTTGTTTCTAAACTCTGCTCTGCCACCCATTTTACTCAAGCTCACTAGGTAGGTTATGCGTTGTTTCCTCTGCCCCTCTTATTTTCAATCTGTCCTGTGTGTATCAGATTTTCGAAACCCTCTTTTCTCATTATGTGCCCTGGCAATTTCAACCTTTTCTTTCTGATGTTAAGTACGAGCGTCCTTTTTGTATTCATTTTCTCTAAAACATCATCGGTGCTCACAGGTTCGGTTCATGGTATTCTCAACATCCTTCTGTAGAGCCACATTTATGTTGCTTCAAGTGTAGTGAGATTGTTCACTGCCATATAGAGATATTACATAAGAGTTCTGTACTTTTTCATTTGGCTTTAACGAAAATTTTTCATTTGTTTCTAACGAAATTTTCCTGTTTCTTAATACTTTGCTTAGATTTTGGGAGGTGTCTTTCGCTCTCTCTTCGGAGTTCAGTCTCGCACTTTTCGTTTTCTGGTAAAACATTTCCTAGACTGTATTTGTTTGATTTTAGTATCTTCAATTAGTAATTTGCTTGTTTGGTTGTCTCTTTTGCTGACAACCATACATTCTGTCTTCTTGCAGTTGATGTTAGGTCCTTTCTGCAGTAGTTCTTGTAGTTTAATTTCTCTTTTCGCTCTCAACACTGTGTCATTTGCATATCTTCTGCTGTTAAGATTGTGGCTGCCAATAATGAATACTAGTCGGACATCTAATTCTTTCAGAATCGCCTTACTTTATAGGTTGAATATGTTCGGTTTTGTTTTGTTTGTTTTACGGCATATCAACCTCAATGGGTTATTTAATGCCGACAATTTCTATGTCTGGTAATATTTTTTCTTCAAAAATGTATAGCTGGTAATATCTTTTTTCAAAAATGTATTGCTGGTAATAATTTTTTTTTCTTTTACAAAGTATTTCTAGTATTAAAACCTATTTTTACACTTACATAGTGTTTTAACCCCAGTTTGGGGGCTAACTATTTACCCATAGTTGGGACCCTAACAGGTGCTACCATCCCGGGTCAGTTGGTTGGTTGGTTGGTTTGGCTTGTTCTACAGCACATCAACCTCAATGGGCCACCTAATGCTGACAATTTGTTTTTATTGCTGGTAATATTTTCTTTTGAAATAAACTATAGCTGGTAATATCTTTTTTTCAAAAATGCATTGCTGGTAATAATTTTTTTTCTGTTTTACAAATTATTTCTGATATGTATTAAAATCCATTTTTAGACTTTCACAGCGCTATGATCCCATCCCAGGTGTCAAGTACCTGACCATAGCTGGGACCCCAACAGGCGTCACCACCCAGACCAGGGTGGACCTGGGAACATCAGCAATCAAGAGGTGGTTCCACGCTCCTCAAAACCTCCCGACCCGCCGCCGGATGCAGTTCATCGTCTTACCAAGGACGCGGATGTAGTTCACCGTCATACCCAGGACGTTGAATATGTTCGGAGAGAAGACACATCTTTTCTATTTTTGGATATTTACTGAATACATTTCCTATCCGTATTCAGGCAGTTTGCTGCCAGTAAAGGTTCTGGATTATTCTAATATCCTTCCTGAATATACCAAGGCATTCTAGCAGTTCCAGCAGTTCTTTGTGACGTGCTTTAAAACTAATCACAGAACATAAAGATTGGAGTTTGTAACATCATTCTGAAGAGACGAAGAATTATAAATCAAAATCCAGAATCTTTGACTTTGATAGCTGAAAGTATATTAAAAGATTTATATAAATCAAGGATAACGTATGTACTACATTTGAGCAACGGTTTAATAGGCCGTGTCATGCTGTAGGGTTGTATGACTCAAAACGGCGATAGTCAGTGTCGAATTAAGGGAACGAGAAGGCACTCGGGTTAGTTTTGCCTTGTATCACAAGTAGTAACAACACTCGAATCATATTCTTAAATAGCCTAGTCAGAACGAAACTTTCATATTAATGTCATGCATGGCACCGAACTCAGACACATCTAAACTGTAAGCTGCATACAATCGCTTTCTCAAATCAATGTTTAACAATGGCTTTGTTTCAAATTCTCCAAGCCCATTTTCCTAATTAAGTGTCCCTGTAATTTCAACTGTCTTTCTTTTTTTTATCTTAAACACAAGTGCCCTTTTCGTTCCTATTTTCCTTAACGCGTCCTCGTTGTTTATATATTCCGTCCATAGTATTCTCAATATCCTTCTGTAGAACCACATTTATGTGGTCTAAAGTTTTTTCTTTATTTGTGAGTAGATTGTTCAGTATTACCTGCCATATAAGAGAATTTAGGAAACAGAGCAGTTCAACGCTTCTTTCCTTGTGTATGTTTGAGTATCTCGCCGTGTTCATGGTAGATAGCTGTGGTGCTCTAAGGTGATAATTTTGAGAACCTCGGGTATAGCCGGTAAAAAGGCATTCTTATTCTTCTATGCCAGTCTCATCACTGTCCTATGATGGCCCACATAGCGAAGACCATCTTCGAGCTTCGTGGTTTGACGCTAGAAAATTACAAAGAAGGAAGCAGAACCACTCGAGGAATTTCAACAGCAGCAACAGCTAAAATGGATATCACCTTCAACTCGAAGAGAAAATCATGATATAGCCAAGTTGTTGATGTTCCACACTACTGCAAATAGAAGATTTGGGCGGAAGCTACCATTAGTACTGTGTTACTGAGCTTGATAAACCTATTTTCTTGAAAAATTGATTTAATGCAAGGGATTTTATAAATTTCAACCGACAGTCATACTGGCTTCTCGGTCAATGAATGCCGAATATTTTCGTATAAGAAAACAGCTAATATTAACATTACACTTGCCATAGATCATGGTTCTCCACAACTTCCTATCCTATTCTTTATAGCTCTAAGCAATGTTTGTCCTCTAACTAGACTTCCCAACACATATTCGGTCATCTATTTACACTAGCTCGTTAAATAGTTTACTTCTTACTTCTCTCTTACCTTGCTGCCTTCGATATATCTTTCACCGTTTCAAATTCACCATCTCACTTTCCTGATTAAGAAATTCAGCTGTAATTTTAACTGTCTTTAAGCTCAAGCGCCCTTTTCGTTCACATATTCCTTAAAACACCATCGTTGTTCACATATTCTGTCAGTATCCTGTAGAACCACATTTCTGTTGTCGAAAGACGTTTCTTAATCTGTGAGTAGATTGTCCAGTATTGCCTTTTGTTATGGGAACCTACCCATAATAGTAATGGACTAGTCCGTACCCCATAAATACTGCGCCTCAAGAGTGAGTGAGTGAGGCGCCGCGTCGCGTTCAGACGATTACTGTAAGACATTGGAATAGTGATACTTCGAGACAACATAGTTCTCTCTAACCTAATCTGATTGTTATTACTAACACTTCTACTCTTTTGTACATATATTCTATTTGTAATATATATCTGTGTTATTCCATACCTGTGTTCGAGTTATTCTTCATTGGTTCTACCTTGAACCATCACCGTGGTACAAGGACCTGGACCATAACACCTTTCATATAGGAGAATTTATAAAAGAGAGCAGTTCAACATTGCTTTCTTTTTGTATTGAAATGTTTGAATATTTTACAGCGTCCTCTAAGGCGCTAATTTTGAGAACTTCGGGTATAGCCGGTAAAAAGGCATTCTTATTCTTCTATGCGCAGTGTACTTTCAAGAAAAGAAAACTTTCCGTTCCTTTGTTTCCTTTTTTTATTTTAACTTTTGGGTGGCATCTTTCGCTATTCCAATACGTTTTCGGATTTCGGTGTCACATTTGTCTGTTATAACACTTCGCAGAGAGTTAAGTTTTTTACTTACTTGAATCTGACATTTCAAATTCGCAGCTCGCATCTTAGACTTTCCCACTTGCTAACGAAAATAATTCTGTTTTCTTGTAACAGCTCTTTCTTTTCGCTTTCCTTTCCGAAGTTCTCTATAAAATCCTGCAGTTTTCTCTCTGTGTCTGCTATCAGCACACTGTTAATTTTAATGGAGACATCTTATGATATTTAAGCAGAATAGAGCACATTTTTGCATATCTGTGTCAACATTATAGGACATTATCAAAAAAAAAAAAAAATTAATAGCATTTAATGCTTCATAGAAAAAATGTCTGGTTTCGTTCACCGTCACAATAAATTGTTAAAATCTAATGTTTTCATAGAAACCTCAACTACAGGCTTATGTGGGTAGACTAAATAACTGATAGGTCGATAAGTTGAAGCTAAACAAGGCAACAGAAATATCTAGAGCCATTTGAAGCTCAGTGTTTTCGTCCCAAATTGAATGCTGCGTCATTTAAATAGTTACACATAGATTTTTGAATCACACCAGTTTTTGCTGTCTAGGACGAGTTTTGTTTGTATGTTTGGAGTCGACCTTTATCTATTTGATTTAGACGCCTGATAGTTGTTCAAAAGAGTTCCGGTTGGGTCAGATTTATAAAGCATTCCTTAAAGCAATGTTTGTTGCTCCGGGCGAGAGAAGATGAGATCGAAGAAGGCACTAGTCTAGCTCCGTTAGCAAAAGGGACTTATGGAGTTGATATTAAAGCACATAGAAAAGATAATCTCACATCAACACACACGCACCTACAAAATTACTAAAACAAATATACACAAGAAGTCTTGTGTCTAAGATAGTTGTGTATTCTCCCCTGTTACCTTAGGTCTGTGTACGAACCTCGGTAAAACAGGATTTAGCAATGTTCATTTTCAAGGCTTGACCTATTAAAGCAAACTTATCAATCTTCTTCTTCTATGTATCGTTTTCCTTCAGACAGACAATCATGACTCTCCACAACTTCCCATCTTTGTAGCTCTCATTTGACTTTTTGTCATCATTCCTTTCAGTTCTGTTATCCATTGACACAAGCTGGTCAGACCTAATGACTTCCTCTGTCCTATTTGCATTCAATATGTTTTTTTAATTGACTTACCGCAAGCAAGGCAATAATGTCACTAAGACGCAAGGGAGAGTAAAAGAGAATGAAAAGAACTTTAGAAGGAACAAGAAAACTAATCCTAAACAGACAACAAGGGATACACTTTTCGTCATTTTCAAAAGACCTAGAAGGAGTGTGAACCGGACGATAGGCAACCCTATCTACACCTGTTTGTCATGTGAGAGTCAAATTATCCAAGCCCCACTTCCTCATTAGGTTTTCTAGAAATTTCAGCTGTCTTTCTGATTATGTGTATAAGTGTCTTTTTGTGTTCATTTTATTTAAGACTCCAGAGACATAAAAACACAACAATTGATTTAAAGTAGGATGCGAATCCGATGGAATGGTAACTATATAAGACAATTTGGAAAACACCTTTTTCGACATGTTTCCAGAAAAATAGATTTTATTTCTATGAGCGAAATAAAGGGTTCAGTTCGACATTCCAACCACCTGAAGAAGGCTGGAGCGTACAACGGCCGAAACGTTGTAACTTAAAAAAAATAAATATGGCAACAAAGTGATAAATTACAAGAAATAAATATGGCGACAAAGTTGAGGACAATAGTCCGAATAATGTAAATAATGTCCGAAAGATTCTTTAGAAACTTAAAAAAAAAAATTTAAAAAAATAAATATGGCGACAAAGTGATAAATTACAAAAAATAAATATGGCGACAAAGATGAGGACAATAGTCCGAATAATGTAAATAATGCCCGAAAGATTCTTTAGAAACTTTTAGAAATACACGCATAATGTTGAATCATTTACAAAAAATACTTGGGAAAATACATCTTATGTACAGTTTTTCAAACGTATAATGGCATACAATCAAAAATGTGTTTACTTACGAAACCTAGAATATCTGAAAAAAAAAATGTGGATCGCGGATGATTCAAAGAACCGATGGAAAAAAATCAATGAACATTCAGAAAAATGTTTATAATTAATGTTTAGTGGAATTTTGAGTAAAACATCCACTGCGAAATAGTGCCAGATGTTCGAGCCATTAATGCGGACCTCTACTGTGAACAGCTGGACAGATGTCTCTGTGAAAAAGAAAGAAATATTGATCAATAGACGAATAACTCTCCGACAACACGACAATGCCGAACTTCGTGGATGACTCAGCAAAAAACTTGATCTCGAAAGAATCGAAATTTTGCTCCACCCACCATGTAGTCAAGATCTCATTCAGTCTAACACATATTCTGGTCTCTGGAATCATTTTATTTGTAAACGGCATAACGTAAATCGTGAAAATTTGAGAAAAGAATGTCTCCAATTTTTAGCCTCAAAACCAAGAATTGTTTTTTTCCCCCCAAAGAATCAAATAACTGAAAAAAAGTTAAATATAAACAGTAGAATGTGCTGGATTGTATTATAGTTTTTATGAAGTTTAATTTCTTTTGAATTGCAGATTAAAGAGTTGATGAAAAAGGAAAATATTTTTGATTCAAAACAATAATAAAATTAATTTAAAAAAAAAATGTATGCACTTTGCAAAAGAAGTGAAAAAAAAAAACTGTAGAACGTTAAAGGCGATATCTGTAAATATAATTACTGGTGCACTTGAAACAGCCCCACAGAAGCTTACCAGAAAATCAAAGGAAATTTCAGGTGGACAAAATTGTTAAAATCAGATAAGTTAGTAAAGAACATGAAGTATTTTTTAAAAATTCTTTCACCCCGGGCAAACCCAAGATTCTAAACACCAGGTCGTAGACGCACACATTTTGTGCATTAAATATTATTCCTTAACACCGATATATCACACACACACACACACACACACACACACACACACACACACACACACACACACACACACACACACACACACGCGTAGTATATATATATATATATATATATATATATATATATATATATATATAATTGTGTTAATGTCGAAAATACACGGAATAAATAATATGTATCAATACGGTAATTTTCGTCTTCCTTTAATAATGATACAAAAAAGCTTGTCCGTGAATATGAAAGGAACCAATTGAAAATAAGTAGACTAAACTTGTCTAAATTATTCAATGAAACATGAGTCAATATATATATATATATACTCAATGAAACATGAGTCAATATATATATATATATATATATATATATATATATGTATATATGTATGTATATGTATGTGTGTGTGTGTGTGTGTGCGTGTGTATATATATATATATATATATATATATATATATATATATACATATGTAATTTCTAAAGAAATACACTAGAAATAATATTTAAGCTGATAAAATCTGTTGGATTAATAAAAAAATTCCATTACTTTTTAATAAAATGCTTTGTTTACGTATGGATACGAAATTGAGAAGATATAATAATTTCCAGGACGATTTCACTTAACGGCACTATTCACTATTAGCAGAACGGCTAAGGTACTTCGTGGCCCAGTCGGTTAAAGCACGTTGGATCTAAAGACCGTTCTCTCTGCTACCGGAGATCGCATATTTTTCTTTAATAAGATTCAAGCTGGTAGATTAAAATAAATAAATATACTGTTTAATAAATAACTGGAGAGACTACTCAAATATGAATATTCACTAAAAATGACGTTTAAAGTGATAAAACATATATATATATATATATATATATATATATATATATATATATATATATATATATATATATATATATATATATATATATATATATATATATATATATATATATATATATATATATACACATATATATATATACTGGAAGCGCGTAATACAAACAACTTTCGAATTTGTTATTTTCTAAATATATATATGTCTACAGGTTAAGGGAGAAAGCCAAACATGCCATTTTATATATCTATATATCAGTGGTCTGTATAAGGGTACTTATATACAGACGTAGGGATACCACATTTATTGTAGCCTAATGAAGAAAATGTACTTTATTTTACGCAACAATTTTTTTTCAAGATAAATCCCCTCGTCAATAATACAATTAAGCCAATGCCCCATTTATAGCTCACATTATACAGTGGTATTTCCGGATCAAAATTAGGCTAATAACCGATTCGCTCTCTGGACATAATGATCTACATTCGGATATTAAAAATTCCATTTGCGCACGTCGTCCAATACATCCGTCTTGACATTCATCAACGTAAGAACAACAGAGTGTGTTATTTATGTTTAAAAATATTTTACTTTCGTTTGACATAAGACCACAATAATGGAGGAAGGAGACCTCATCGAACTCACTGGCAATGGCTTCAAAACAAATTTATTCGCTACGCGAACATGACAAGCGGTTAATATATATATATATATATATCACAGCCTGTCATGTTTTACTAGTGAATAAATTTGGGGGGTCATGAGCATTGACACTAATTTTGAAATTTCTACGCTTTGATGTTGTATAACGTGACTTGGCGCGAATTTTTTATGTGTACATTTTTGCAAGAGATCAAAAGTTTCACAATAGTTCAAAAATCAAAATCCCCTTTTTTAGTGTTACTTTTACTGACCTCAGCCATATTTTTGATTTTTATGTTTTATTTCATTTTCAGAGGTTCATCTTTTTCTTTCTTTCTTTCTTTCTTTCTTTCTTTCTAACCTCAGCCATGATTTTCTTTCATGTTCCATTTCATTTTCATACTTTCATGTTTTTCTTTCTTTTTTTTCCTTGCTTTCACTCCTTCTTTCTATCTTTCTTGTTTCCTAACCTTAACTATATTTTTTCTTTTCTTTTTTCTTTCATTTTCAGATTTTCTCTTTCTTTCTTTCTTTTTTTCTTTCTTTCAGCTGAAGCGACATTGTGCTTCTTTTCAAGCTATAATGCATAAAGTATTCACATCAAATTCGTTCGATAATCATTCGGAATAACACGATGAATGTTCTCCGGCCAGTTGGCAGTTCAAGGTCGACCTGACTTAGAAATTATCAACTGCCGAAGTTCTTAGAGACTGCGTAACATGGAATTAGTTATCCAAGTTCAAAGTAGCATTGGAACTGCTTGTATCATTTTCACACTAACGCGTAAAAAGAGAGTTAACAATTCGATTCTCCCTGCTCTCTGTCCTATCGCCAGTGATCATGGCCATTGTTTTCTCACTGGCAGACGACCATGTTAGAATCTAGATTACATGGATATTGACTGACCTTGTTTTTTTTTCTTCTGAAAACCATAAAAATGGCTTGAATTGCAGGAAAATAAGATAAAAATATCAAAGAAGTTCGTTGCTCTTTAACCAAACCTGATTCTTTTTATTTACGCTATTTACATGCAGACTATTGTCCTCATATTTGTTGTTGTTATCGCAACGTTTTGGCCGTTGTCCCTCCCCCGGCCTTCATCAGGTTTATGCCGATTCGGTTAACTTACATGGAATTACGAACTGAGCACTTTATTTAATCTAAGTGAGTAGACAGTTCTCGTTTCACTCGTTTCGTTTAGTTTCAGTTATAGTCTTCAGTTATTTTGTTCGCTTTGTTTCCACTGAGTCCAAGAACACTGCCCAGTCCAGATTGAACCCAGGATTATTATATTACTGTTGTGTCGTGGCACAACAGTAAAAAGAAGAAAATCAAGTCGAGGTTGGTTTAAGGAACAAGTGTATTTAACATCACAGATACAAAGGTAGGAAATGGGTACTACTCAGCTAGGCAGTTGTAGCACTGTCGCTGCTTACGATGTTTATTAACACGCCCACGTGTGTCAAATGTGGCACAAGGCCGGTTTAATGTGGGCTTCCGATTTGCCCGTAGGACCCGTATAAACGGGATCGGGGTGGTCAACCTCCCCGAACGAGGCTCTGCCCTTCGGCGGAACCTCGTCCGGGTTCCTCTCTGCCCAAAGACAGAGAGTTCCCCTCTGCCTCAGAGGCAGAGAGTTCGACCGAACAGCTGAGACGTCCAAAAAGGACTGTCGCTGCTTACGATGTTTAACAACACGCCCACGTGTGTCGAATGTGGCACAAGGCCGGTTTAATGTGGGCTTTCCGAGCCCGTAGGCTCGGGCAAAAATTGCCCGTAGAACCCGTATAAACGGGATCGGGGCGGTCAACCACCTCGAACGAGGCTCTACCCTTCGGCGGAGCCTCGTCCGAGTTCCTCTCTGCCCAAAGGCAGAGAGTTCCCCTCTGCCTCAGAGGCAGAGAGTTCGACCGAATAGCTGAGACGTCTAAAAAGGACTGTCGCTGCTTACGATGTTTAACAACACGCCCACGTGTGTCGAATGTGGCACAAGGCCGGTTTAATGTGGGCTTCCGAGCCCGTAGGCCCGGGCAAAAATTTCCCGTAGAACCCGTATAAACGGGATCGGGGTGGTCAACCACCTCGAACGAGGCTCTGCCCTTCGGCGGAGCCTCGTCCGAGTTCCTCTCTGCCCAAAGGCAGAGAGTTCCCCTCTGCCTCAGAGGCAGAGAGTTCGACCGGCTAGCTGAGACGTCCTAAAAGGACTGTCGCTGCTTACGATGTTTAACAACACGCCCACGTGTGTCGAATGTGGCACAAGGCCGGTTTAATGTGGGCTTTCCGAGCCCGTAGGCTCGGGCAAAAATTGCCCGTAGAACCCGTATAAACGGGATCGGGGTGGTCAACCACCTCGAACGAGGCTCTGCCCTTCGGCGGAGCCTCGTCCGAGTTCCTCTCTGCCCAAAGGCAGAGAGTTCCCCTCTGCCTCAGAGGCAGAGAGTTCGACCGAACAGCTGAGACGTCCAAAAAGGACTGTCGCTGCTTACACACAGGGTAGGTATTACTGGCACTATATATAGTGAGAACCGGTGTAATTCCCTTGTGTTAGAAAGGCCGGTGTAACAATTACCAAATTCACAAACCAGCTCTTTAATATTATATATCTTTAATATGGGACAATTGTCTGTGAATAACTTGGAACCTTAAACATAAGCTGAAATACTGACGAGTGTTGTTGCTGCTGCTGCTGGACTGTGGTTGTCATGCTTGACTGCACTTACCGAAGCTTATTTCTTTTATTACACCGACTGCAGCTGTTGAAGACTTACTATCCTTTCTATTTCTTTATTAGTCGTTCCCATATCGTATTCATTTCTATACTAGGCCTGCCAAACAAGGTCCTCATCGACTTGCATATAAGCTTTTCGATATTTCTTCTGCCTTACGTTATTACTGATCCTTTTTATTAGGATTCAAAATTATTCATTTGCCTTATCATAATATATTACTTATATATATTGTCTTCACAATATCTTGCCATTTTCATTGGGCTTGATATTTTCTTGTGATTAATATTTTAATTTTTTTTATTTGCTAATTTTATTTACATGGTCTTATTTTTATGACCAACCAAACAAGAAAATCCTTTTTTCAATGTTTGTTTAAATTAATCAATTAAAAGCTTTAAATTTTCACTTGTTTTTGATAAACTACATTTTCTAATTAAATGTAAATGTTTTGCAAATATATTTTGTAACAGTATTTTATAATTTTTTTGAACCCTTTTGTATCTGGTCTTAAGATTTTGACCAGGGGTGTACGTAATTGGGATAGTTTCGAATAGGATTTTCATGACAAGGCAACATATACCCACAAAAGGATGTGTTATTCTAGCAGCGTAAGCACTGTATCATCGAGGCCGAGATGCCCAGAATTGGTTTGAGTCTAGAGACATCCGACAAATGGAGTGGCCACCACGTTCGCCTGACGTGAAGTCAATCGAGCATTTCTGGTGTGTGCTGGAGAGGTCTATTCGCTGGTAAGATAATATACCTGAATATGGGAGCTGTGGTCAGCTATTGAAAAGGTATGGCTGAACATCTCTTCATTAGTCTTGTAGAATCAAAACCACGTTGAATCGATGCACTTCGACGGGATAATGGGGACTTTTGGCACGTTAGTATATTCTAACGGTTGCAATTTCTTTTTCTCCTCCTAAGTTTTATTCACTCCACCAGACAAGCGATGAACAAATTTGAAGTTTTTGTCGTAAACATTGAAGGTAAAATCTTCTTCAAATAGAAAAATCGGAAAAATTGAGATAAAAAGAGAAAGACCACACACACACACACACACACACACACACACACACACACACACACACACACACATACACACACACACACACACACACACACACACACACACAGAGACGAACACACACACACACACATATATATATTAATAAATATACATATTATTCCTCACCGATAACACCACTCGGAGTTACATGCACAACACAATCATCAGGTACTGAATAAAGACTGACCGTTACGTAATTTAAATTTTAATAAAAATATTTGGTTATTGCAATGTTAGTGCAGTTATATATTATACTGGGATTAGATTTTTGAATTTGAAAAAAATATATGTGGCATTTAAAATAAACGGGATTTATATATATATATATATATATATATATATATATATATATATATATATATATATATATATATATATATATTTAAAATATGTTATATATATATATATATATATATATATATATATATATATATATATATATATATAAAACATATTTTACAGTTGTGAATATTCATTTTTTTCAATTTTTTATATTAAGCATAAAGGGAGATTACTTTTTCTTAAAAAACAAAAAAACATAATTTACATTATAAATTAATCTGGATTAACGTATTTGAGCAGATATTTATTTTTATTCCTACACGTAATCATGAATCTACTTCTGCTGTTTAATAAGTTAGGGTTATTTAAGTGTTTTAAGATAACTAATTTTTCAACAAGGCATAAATTACATCTACTGTCTTTCTCGTTGTAAGATTTGGCTCTTGCTACAATATTCCACGTAATTACAGGTGTATTACCACCAAGTTTATGTATTTTATATTTCCTAAAGTCATTCGATAATGGTAGAAACGGAATTTCCAAGGATTTTTAGTGGAAACAAAATAAAATTTGACATCGTTACAGGAACGTATGTTAGCTCGGTATACAATATTAACAGTCATACATTGACAGTTTAAAGGGACAGATCATATTTTTCCCCAGTTGCATTTATTGAAACAAAAAAAATCAAAAGATAACGTTGTCTTTGTTGGAAATATATTTATTTACAAATCGCGACAGCTGTTAGGGAGATGTGATTAAATATGATTTAATGTTTAAAAAGAATTATTCAATATTATTATTGTTTAGGTAATAAATATTATAACATAGAACAAACAGCTATATTATGGAAAAATGATAACATAGCACAAACAGTTATATTATGGAAAAATAAGTGAAATTACTTGCGTGTGTGGGGTTGCGGTCAGACGTGGGAGGCTAAGTCTTTGCCATGGCTTGTTGTATACAAAAACTATAAAAGTGTTGTAGAGTTACTTTCCGCAGTGGAAACTGTATTTGGACTAAATTCGGTCCTAAATAGGTTCAACGTACAAAAACGTTAGGAACTTGTTATAATAAGTATTACGCAGAGTAATCTAGTTGTGGTAGCTGACTACTTTCGTATTTGACTCCCAGTCGACCCTCACTGACTCCTGCTTATATTAGGTGGGAGAGTCTATTATCTATAGACTAGGTGTGTTTCACCATAACAAAAAGGGTTCTTTATACTATGAGTGCATAAAAACGAAGATGTATCTGAAGATATTTTATCTGATTCAGATCTCTCTACTACTAGCAATTCTGTCTCTTCTGATTTCTAATTTGTTTCTATGATTTTAGTAATATGAATTATTTTTATTATCTATTAATTAATAAATTTAAAATTATAGATTAATTACTAATTTGTTAGTTAAAAACTATTTGTCCTCATATGTTGACATTAATATCGGTCTGCTGATGTGTTAAAATTTTGGAATAATGCAATAATAAAAATTTAAATTTCATCTCTCTGATAGATGTCGCGATCTGTTAACATAATGTTGTTAAGTTGGGATATAGATTTATCAATATTACTAACGCAGCTATATGTAAATATAACGGGTAGAATGTAGCAGAAGTGCTAATTCTTTTTTGTCAATTATAAAGAAAACAATGTTTATCTAAAGATGACGAAATAAGGTTTGCATTTTGGGGATCGAACGGTGTAGAGCGCTTTTTTTATTATCAGTATTAAGATAATCTGAGAGGTCTTGACCTGGTATCTCGACTCCGGTCTCTTTCTCACAGACGTGATGTGGCTTCCCTCTGTCTTTTCTACAAATATTTTCATGGTAACTGCTGTGACGAGCTATTTTCACTGGTGCCCCAATGCATGAATTTAAGCGTGTTACTAGATTGGCATCTTGGTGCCACCCTTTTACTGCTGAAACAGTAAAATGTAATCGCCTTTTCTACTCAAACAGCTTCTTCTCTCGCACTTCCCGAGAGTGAAACTCTCTTCCACTTGCTTGCTTCCCTGATAATTATAATCTTCAAAAAATTAAATGTAATGTCAATCGACATATTCTGATGCTTTGATGTTGATTTACGTCCTGTTGGAGTTTTTGGGTACCTCCTATGTACTAGTGAGACAACCAAAATGAGCTGACTCATTTTATAATTCACCAAGAGAAGAGTTACCAATCGGAAAGCTCAAAATATTCAATCCGACGTGTATAAAGGCAGCCATTTTGTTTTTTCTCCGAATATATTCACTGCCAACCTCTGATATCGAAGACTGAAGAATTATTGAACGGATTACGTACTGCACTGGGTTCTATATTCATAGTCTACGGTGAACATGGTCAACACGTCCTTCTCTTTATCCTTTGCTCAAACACTCCTCTTTACTCTTACTATCACTCTCTGTAACCACTTGCGTGCTGGTGGCACTCCCGCCTTGCTTGGGGTGAAATGCTTAAAAAAATTCGTTTGTATTGATTTTCACATCAATTATTTGTAGTCGCCTTATTCAGCAATTATTTCTCCAAAATTGTTTTAGCATATTATCAGCATCATTTGTTTTACCAACGTACTGTCGTTTTGGTCCAACTAAAATGGTGACAACTTTTGCAGTCACTCAGAAATTTTCATACACCGAAGAAAGGTTGGACGACACAATGGCTTAAATCCAGTGATTATAAAAACTAAATATAAGTCTGCATGAGTGTGATAAGCTGTACATATCCCAGTGTATTTATCTTCTAGAATGTTGCTAATCCCTGTTGCAGATACCTGCTCAGGCACATTTGTGTTTATTCAACACGGACATAGCTAACCGGTGGGTGATACAACAACTATGATGAACGGACCTCAGCTAGAGCTTTTGCAAAAGAGCATATAATCTGGCGGAATCATAATTTTGAAGAGGGCCAGTATACTTAAACCCTCTGTTACGATCACTTGTCACTCGCGTAATTACAATTTTCAAACTGTTTTGTCTACCCAGTTTCACTGGCAGGGCTTGTGCCAACGCGTGGTATATATTTTAGGTATCGTACTTTGGGATAATCTCTCCAGAATGCTATTATCAAAGTCACCTCTTTGACAAAGCAACCCTGGTGAAATTCGAACCAGAGTCTTATGATCGAAATCACTAAAGGTCGAACCACTTTCCACGCGTCCAAATTAGTCCCTAAAATAACGACAATGTTTTGTCTTTGCATTTTTCACATAGTAATAAATTTTCTTTTTTTGTTTGCTTTACTAAAAAGCTACTAAAAATTGAGAGGCTTTCGATATAGAAATGCAAAGGATTTAGGAACGTTAATAAAATATGGGAAAAGGCAAAGTTATTAGGGAAACCCTATAAATACAAGACAAGGGAAAAGGAGAAGAAAAATAAATGGCGACAAAACATGCAGAGTTATTTTCAGGTTGATCCCTGTTATTACGTAGATCCAATGAGTCAATTATATGAAATCCGAACAAAGACCATTCAATTCAATTTTACATTATGCTGTATACAGTTATTTTCTCGTTGCATTGTTCTCTCTTGCAACACAGCTAAGGGAGATAACTTATAATTGGTCCTGCCTCAGTAGGAGTTGGCAATTTTCTTTTCTATAAGAATAATTTCACCCAAGAATAGTTGGACAACGTTCGAAAAAAAAAATTCAGTAAGTATATTCATAGAATGAATATTTTGACATAATTCGTTTAGGGATTAGCTTGATTTTTCTTTTAATCGAGCGGAGTCTCCGTCTGCACAAAGCAAATCAAACTTGAGTTGTTTTTTCCCTAATGTGAAAATCAGGTTAAGTAAAGACAAAAATTAAATTTGTTAAAGAGCATTCCCCTTTCGAAACAAGCAATGTGTCTTGTTGAAGGTGATTTTGCCACAAATAGCAAAAGCTTTTAAAACTGCGAGGTTAAAGTTTTCCTTATTTTCAAAAAAGCGACGAAAATGATTATTTTACTTTGAAAAGTCTTATTTAAAACCTCTGACATTATTGAGTTTTGTAAATATCTATTTTATCTCTCTTTATTTTATTAGTGTCTCTTTTATGATTGCAGTATTAAAATGTCAACAAGGCTAACTCAATACTGTTCGTGTCAAGCCAAAGCCAAGATCTATTTGTGACAAGAACTAAAATAAGATAGAACAAAACCAACTTTTTAAAAGTTACATAAAACGGATTTATAAGTCAGTTGAATTTTACAGTTATGTTATTCGATGTTTTTTCTCGGTGAAAAGAACTTGTGCATATTTTAAGGGATAAAATAAGATAATCTATGAGAAATGTATATAACGTTACAGTGATTAACTAAGCCTAACTTAGATGTGGAATAAGGCCGAAATTATGGTATATACAGTGAGGATCGTATTCACTACTCAGTTGTAATTGATTTAGCGAAACAAGGTTGCTAACCATTATACCACGTTGAAACGCCTAAGTGCGTATGTTATAATCCAGTCTTAAAGTATTCTGGTGAATAGACTGAAGACATTTTAGGTATTGAACCGACATTGATATTCCTGATCTATTTAACATAAAAGACAACAGCTTTATCAGTATGGTTGGCCACTTGTTTCCTAGTATGGCTTTCTGCTAAGATGGCCAGCTAATCGCGGTTGTACACGCCTGCTCAAGCGAACTTGTGTTTCTTCCGCATTCAGACGGTAAAGTTGTGGTTTATACTTCACCTATACAGAGCGGGCCTGAGTTACAAATTCTGGGAGAGAACGTATAAACTGGCATGGGCAACACTTTGAACAAGGACAGTACAACCATCGACGTCTACCTAATTTCAATCACTATGTTTAAAGTTAAGGTCAACCCTTGGTATGGTTTTCAGTCAATTCCCACCCAATACTACCGACCGCTGAGATCGTTGCCTCAGGCCCATATTATCAAGATGTCATAAATCAGCCATTCTAACCACTTGGCCATCATACATGGTTAATGGATTATCCAATCTAAGATTTTATGTACACTATTTACATTGTTCAGACCGTTGTCCTCGTATTTATTGCCTTATTCATAACATTTCAGTCGTTGTACGCTCCGGCTTTCTTCAGATAATATTCGTTGGAATTTCGAACGGATTTATTTAGTCCACTGGGGTAGTTTGATCTCGTTCCATCTGTCATGGCTTTTCTGGATATTTCAGTTTCAGTCATTTCCCTTTAGTAACTGTGGCAGGTATTGAACTCACAACTCTATGTGTCAAGTCGTTGGACTACTTCAAGCAACGCTTTTATCCACTGGGCCATGTGTCAGTGAATGATTTTTTGGATTCGGAATTCCATGTTATATCCCCTGAAGAAAAAACAGATCGTACAACGCTCGAAACCTCGTGAATATGGCAATAAACATGAGCACAACAGTCCTCACAATGTCAGTATTGTAAATAGTTACAATACCTCATCTCAGAAATATAGACAGATGTTTAAAACTTTATATTTAAAATATCTTGGTAAAAAGCTGGATAGTTGTTCGATCCCATGTGTGAGCATTTTGATTATTGACTGATTTTATTTATTCATTGTACTTGTAGAATATGACACACGCTATGGAAATATCATGAATAGAATTTAATGTCAAGAAGCAACCTTTGTTCTAAGAGAAATTGATCTGCAATGACTCCAATATGTGCAGTGAATAATCTAAGAGATACCAAAATAGATTTTGCATTCACTATTACTTCTCAGTAGTTTTTACAACATTATTTTCTTGTAAAATACCCCCTGATACATCAACGTTTACATGGTACTTCCCTGTTATTAATTTGGTCTGTATGATTAAAGGCTGTTCAAAGAATTCTGAAAGTTAATTGCTGTTACGTTGCCGGGTAAAGACAATGTAACTTTCGTTATATACAGAATTAATAATAATTGAATATGTATGGCATCTTCTTCGTACATTCTCTAATCATAAATACTCGTCTATTCTAAATCTCTAGATGAATGAGTTCTTGGAGGACAATTCTTAAATTTTACATTAGAAGTAACGAAAGAGGCGTTTTGAAATATAAATGGTGTTTCAATAACTTGGACGGATTTTAAATGTGAATTAATTTTTAAACGTCTAATGCTTTTGTTTTCTTTGAGATTTAACGATTTAAGTCTTTGGCAATTTCAATCATGGAGAGAATAACAATCAAACAACGTGTTAAAGTTTCAAGAGTGCAATTGGAAAAATTGTTCGTAATTTCAAACAGACTGGGTCGGTGGCAGATGTAAAAACACTATTGTGTGCTCGTTTACGCCGTTCAATTGAAAACATTGCTGCAGTGTACGAGAATGTGGCTGAAAATCCAGACACCTCTATTCGTGATCGCCTACGTTTTGAAGGTACGTGGCATCAAAAACAACAAGTCAAAACTGAAAACTAAAGTGAATTATCACTTAAAACTCTCTCTTAATCACTACAGAGATCCTTCCCTGCATCCCATTAGAATGTCTGAAGCTCAACTTCTCGAGAGTCCCTCTCTGTGGCTGCTCGGTCTCACGCTGACTGCTGACCTGAGATGGAACAAATACATTAAGTCAATTGCTTCACCCACCGCAAGGAAAGTTGGCTCCCTGTGACGGGCCAGGACATTTTTCTCCCCGGAATCGATCCTTCAAATCTACAAATCAACCATTCGCCCTTGCATGGAGTATTGCTGCCATATATGGTCTGGAGCCCCTTCTGTTTGCCTCGGGGTTCTTGATAAGATCCAGAGACGGATATGCAACGTAATTGGCCCTGATCTGTCATCTCGTCTGCAGTCGCTCTCTCACAGACGCGCCGTCGCCTCTCTCTGACTTTTTTTACAAATACTTTCATGGTAATTGCTCCGATGAGCCCAGACTTCATGAATTCAAGCGTCATACGAGGCTGGCATTCCACTCCCATCCTCTCACTGTTGAAACTGTTATATGTAGCCGTATCTTCTACTCCAATAGCTTCATATCTCGCACCTCTCGCCTGTGGAACTCCCTTCGTTATTCCTGTTTCCCTGACAACTATAATCTCCAACTATTCAAATATAATGTCAATCGACATCTCCAGTTGCCTTGATCTATTCACTATCCTTCTCTACATCCTTTCCTCTATCACTCCTATCTGCTCTTGCGCCAAATCTTCTGTAACACCTTGCGTGCTAGTGGCTTAACGCCTTGCTTGGGGTGAGATGCTTAAAAAACAAAAACAAAAAAAAACTTTATTTAATTTTTTGCCATTTTGAAATGCTAAATATAACACGGAGGAAGCAAGGTGGAGTAACAGATTGAGCGGCTCGGATTGAGGAATCAGAGAGCCGAGTTCGAATTCCAGTCGAATCGATTACATTCACTTATGTGCTAATACCCTTGGGAAAGGTATGAATCCTCTTCTTCCCACTCAGGACAGACTAGGTTCTATAACCTTGGATGGAAACTGGTTTACCGCAGAAAGAAATGGCAACCTACTGTGTGAAAAAAATCTGCCTCATCAGTCATGTATCGAAAGATACATGATCGCCTAAGCGTGTATCATGCATGGCGTATAACTGACTGACTGAAATTTAAAACAAATGCACTCATATACAGCTTTTAGAGGGCCATTGTTTTGATACTGATATAAAATTGTAATTGCTACAAAAACTGACTTTGTGTTGTTCTTTCAAGTATAATAGAAAAGACATCTCTTCTCAGTTACCAACTATGGGTTAAATAACAGTGTAGACTTCACTCTCTCGCCTTAGATGGTAGCCAGTCTAGGGGAAAGAACACTCTGAATTCCAACTCGGCGAGGAGGCAACGGAAAAGCACTTCATTATCTTTCTCAATAATATCATTTACGGTCACAATACGTTGAAAACAACAGTTGCCGTACGATCACCGAAGTTAAACAACGTCGGGCCTGGCCAGTACCTAGATGGGTGATCGTTTTGGAATATCAGGTGCTGTTAGCTTGGCTGATGCCGGTGGTGTAATGTATAATGGCTCGGGATTGTTAATCGGAGATCCGAGTTCCAATTCATGTTGGGTTCGTTATATTCACTTATGCAAAAATATCATTGGGAAACGTATGAATTCACTTCTTCTACCCCTCGATATTGGTTAATTAGTAAGACTTGTATCACTAAATCATTATTATCCCCAAAATTATTTTTACAATTTAAAAATATTTTCTGGATTTAAATGATTTGCAATAAACCAGAGAAAACTAATCAATAAATAACTTGCAATAAACCAGAGAAAACTAATCAATAAGTTACTTGCAATAAACCAGAGAAAACTAATCAATAATCTCAATAATACATGACTATTCACAGATAACCAGGAAACAGAAATCTGTGAAATGGGAATCATGATCGCTTTTGTCCTGAAAAAAAAAATGCGATGTACCATGTTTGATTTATTAAGTCACACTAGACAAGGTTTTTAGCGATGTTTCTTAAGTTGGTTATTTATGCTGGTATCTGCTTTCTTTAACACGTTATAAAAAATAGAACACTACCTAGGTTAGATTGTTTTTTTTTTGCCGGTAAGGATATCTTTAAATTTAAAATATTTAATTTAATTTAAACCATATGAAACCGACCAAAAGCGTTTATTATAACGATAAGATAATTTGGTAAATTTGTGCTTTACTGTGCATCCGTAAGAGAGAAACAACTTCCATTAAGCCGATAAATAAGGCCAACAACAGAAATGACGATGATGTGACCCTTCAACAGAATACATGACATTTTTATTGCCTTTTATCGGATCAGAATTATTTATTTCTTATCGGAATTCTTCGTTGTTCGGCAATCACTGTGAAGGTGATGTGTCAGCGTATTGCTGTCTTAGCTGTTGAGGAAACAATCAAACAAGTGCGATAAGCCAAAAGGAATTGCACTTATCAATCAATGTATAATTCACTATATTTGATGTCATATAAAACCCCTGCTTCTATTTCCATTCAATATTACTATTAATTATTTAATATTTGACGCACTTTGGTATAAGTGCGGATCGTCTACGGCGTCTGGCTAAATGTTAGCTTACCGAAAATCTTTATATATATATATATATATATATATATATATATATATATGAAGAAATATAGTCTTAAAGTGTGCTATATTTATGGGATAAAGTGCTCAATATCAGAGATAGAGCGTGTGTAAATATAAAAGTGAACATAGAGGCGACAGTCTGTTTCATGCTAAACGCAATCGTCAGGCCACGAGGCGATTGCATCTAGTATGAAACAGACTGTCGCCTCTAAGTGTTGACTTCTATGTTCACTTTTATATATATATATATATATATAAATATATATATATATATATATATATATATATATATATATATATATAAAAGTGGACATGGAAGTCAGCACTTAGAGGCGACAGTCTGTTTCATGCTAGTGCAATCGTCAAATCGTGAAACACCACAAGTCGCCTGACGATTGCACTAGCATGAAACAGACTGTCGCCTCTAAGTGCTGACTTCCATGTCCACTTTTATATTTACACACGCTCTATCTCTGATATTGAGCACTTTATCCCATAAATATAGCACACTTTAAGACTATATTTCTGTATATATATATATATATATATATATATATATATATATATAAGACCTGGGATATAGTTTTAGCCATATTTTTTACCCTTGAGATTAATATCACAGTCGCGATCACAAGTGCCGTAACTTTATTAGAGTGTCGTAACTGCAGTAGAAGTGGTGTTTCCTGGGTAGGAAACATAACGGAGCCCAACCACCTCCAGGCTGGTTTGAATTCAACATTTTCCTTCTGATGCCACCCAAGGCTATAGAATCCAGATATTTACCCACAGCTTGTGGTGGTGGTGGTGGCGGGGAGAAGAGATGCTATTCATATCTTTCCCAAGGATATTAGCACTTAAGTGAATGTAATGAATTCGACTGGAATTCGAACTCGGCTCTCCGATTCCTCAACTCGAACCGTAATTTGGAGTAAAATTACATTTCGCTAATTTAAAAAAATAAACTATGATGAGAAAATATCCATGAATCCTTGTTGATAAAATTGTCATCGAGTCTTGTTGCAATCTCCGTTGGATTGCGTTTCAACAATACACACATAACGGCTGTCGACTCGTTAAATGAGACAAGTTTTCCTGCTACCTGAGTTTGGGGAGTTCCGAGTATTTCTTCTCCTAAATTGGCTGCCAACAAAGGCTGAAGAACTCAGTTTACCCTACTATTTAATCCATACCTGGGGAGAAGAGATGGATTCATATTTTTACCAAGGTTATTTGCTCTCAATGTAACGAAGGACTGCAATTCGAACTAGATTCGCCAATTCCGCGTTTCGAGCTGCTAACCTTTACACCACCACTAACGTACATACACGCATACATCTGTTTATTGATAACATATATTTCAGTCGACGATTAATCTCCACAGGTTCAATCTACATAATATCACAAGAGGATTTAGATAGGTTTTAAGTGGCTCGCAAAAGACTGCATCAACCACTTATAAGAATTTATCGCCAACTAACTTGCCATCAAACAATATCGCCCTAAAATCTCAAAATAACATCGAAAACAAAAACCATTATATTAAATAAATACTCGCAGGCAACACAAACATAGAGCATAAAATAAAATCTTATGTTAATTGTAATATTAGCCATTTTCTTATAAGGAGATATTCGGTATTCATTGACCGGGCAGCCAATACTGCTGTCGGTTAGAATTTATAAAACCTCTATCTTAAAACGATTTTTTCAGGAAAATAGATTTCTCAAGTCCAGTAGCTGCTATCGCTCTTTCCAGTACTGGTGAGAGTTTTCTTCCTAACTTTTAACTTGAAGAATGTGGAGTGTCAACATCTTGATTATGTCATTATTTTCTCTACAAGTTAAATGTGATACCCAGTTTAGTCGTTTTTGCTGTTAAAAGTCCTCAAGTGATGTGGTTTCTGTGATTTGGTACAGTTCTTTGTTCTTGATTCTTTAGCGCCAGACCACAAGTTTCGAATAAATATGGTCGTCTCCAAGATCTTCAGGTTTCACTCGCTCAAAACGAGACTGTTTTATGACTTTCTTATGAGCAGCTGCTCAAAGTGAACAAGAACGGACATGGCAGGAATTTGAACTCTGACTGCCAATTCTATTCTCCACATCCGTAAACGGGACACCATCAGAACTAAAAATCTGTGAGATGATTGCGATCGCACTTAAAATAGCCCATTGAGATGACGTATTCTTTTTCTCACAGCTAAAAAAAAATTAGTGAACATTTTAAAAAACAATTTTTCTTATCTCATCCTCAGAGATTCTTCAATTCTTCAATAAACAACTGACAATACCCACACTAGTAATAAACAATTAAATAAAAGAACATTTACTAATTTAGAATTCTCTGGTACAAGGCAATAAGCGAGCGACACCGCAGTAAGAATCGAACTCCCTACCGTATTATTGGGTTGGTGCATAATTATCAGGCGTTTTTCTAGGCAAATTATTTATTAATAAAAAATCCTGCTTTGTCTACTTTTTTTTAATAAAAATATTATTTTATTTTCAGGTTATAAAAATGCGTGTCGATGATCATACGCTCCGAAATAATCATTTTAACATGTTACTATTGAATGATGTTTCTTTTTTCTTAATAAATGTTGTTTAAAAACGCCTGATAATTATGCACCAACCCAATAATAGTTTGCCACTCGAGCTAGCTAACCAATATTACAAGAAGAGATGACAATTGGTAAGTGGAGCTTAATTCAGCACAGTGTAGCAGGTGAGAATCGATCACACGACAGTGGGTTCTACCATTATTCTTATTCTTTTACTTGCTATATCCCTTCAGGACGTGAGCGATCATGGCTCTCTTCAACTTCCTATCTCTTGTAGCTCTTAGTAACATTTTTTACCATACCTCCCCACCTCATTACGCCATTCATTCACACAAGCTGTCCCGGCCGGTGGCTCGCTGCCCCCCGTTGTCCTTTTTAACTTTGATATGTCCTGTCAGTGTAAAATTCTTAACGCCCTTCTTTCTCATGTGTCCCAAAAATTTCAGCTGCCTCTTTTTGATTCTGTCTTTTTTTGTTTCCATTTTCCTTGAGACTTCTTCGTTGCTTACGTGTTGTGTGCATGTTATTCTCATCATCCTTCTCTGTAGAATCACATTTCTGTTGCTTCTGGTCTTCTTTTCATTTGTGAGGAGATTGTCCAGCATTCACTGCCATACAGGAGGATTGATGCTACAGAGCAATTCAACACTGTTTTCTTAGTACTTAGCTTTTTGAATACATCTTCGGCTGTTCCAATTCGCGTTCGGATTTCGGTGTCGCATTTTCCATCCCCTGTTAAAAAATCTCCTTAGATATTTAAACTTATATAATTAACATATACATCTCTATTCGATTACGGAGCATTCGTATTTAATATACGATTTTATAGAATAAAGACGCGAATTGGTGACGCCTAGTAAGAATCAAACTGATAAGAGTAATAGTCTAATTTTCTAACCTTCCCTCTCGAAAATGACCTCCTCTCAAGTGACAAGAAATTGGATTGTAAATTTTAACGTTTCCAAAACTTTAACGTCTTTTAATCATCATAGAGGGCCATTTTTGATCTCCATCAGCATGGCTGATGCTAACCTTCAGGAGAGTGACTCATTGCTCTTTTTGCTCTCACGTTTTCTACTGACGTGAAGTGGAGTTAGTATATTGAATCAACTGCTCGGTCTGCTGCTAAGATGATTGGTTCACTGTGTCGTGCGAGACAGTTTATTTCTCGTCAGTATCCATCTTGCACATTTATATATCTACAGTTCGTCTGTGCATTGAATATCGCTGCCATGTCTAGTCTGGTGTTTTACTACATTCGTCACGTGGCTTCCCTTTGTCTTCCTCTCTTGATTATTAGATTGCCAACTACTTCTCATCGTTTGACTGTTGAACTTTCTTCCGATTTTTTTTACAGTGAGGTTCACCTTGTACAAGGCCCGGGGGCCACTCGATGTAGAGGGTTATATTAGGAGACAGTTTGGGTGGATAGGAGGGGAAGATAACGATTAACCCTAGCCTTGAACAGGTTAAGATTCTTGTTATCGCGAAAATATCCTTTTCAGATTCGGTTCCACAGGGCAGTGGTTCACGGGAAGCTGTTCAAGTGGAACTTACTTATCGCCGATATAATTCAGAGGGAATGTGGGTGGTTTGCCACTATGTAAGTGGAATGGCGTGTCCTTGCCGTGAAGCATTGAACTGGCGGGATCAGGGAATTTCTTGCATCCCTGCTACCAACAATCTGCAAAAATTTAAATGTAATGTCAATCGTAATCTTCTATCTTCTTGAAACCTGTTATTTTGGTGTCCATTATCCTTATCATTATTTAAAGTATTCTCATTCTATTTCACTTCTAGTAACCCCTTGCGTCTTAGTGACATTATTGTCTTACTTGGTCTGAAATGTTTGAAAAAAAAACTATTGCTTCTCGACAAAGCGTGGTCTTCTTACATAAGGTGAAAAAAATCACACATCTCTCGCTTTGTAGAAATAACTGCATTTCGCTTTTTAATTTGCTGTAATTCGTTCAGATCGGCAAAATTTAAAATTAGAAAACCCTCTATTAAAATATTTCACTATGAATCTTGTTTTACGCTGAAAAAATAATTACAGATTTTATTTCTACTTTTGATGCTGTTTTAACTTCAGAACTATACATCGTTGTTATTTTTTAATACCTTCTTGCGTTGTTGAAATTAGTGATGAGTCATGGGAATCCGTGTTCAGCGTTAATGGAGGCTCTGTTATGCAAATATATGGATCCTTTGTTAAAGAACTCAATCGCTTAAGCTGTCAGTTTGATATTTGAATAAAACTTCATTTTCTGAGTCAACGTTTGAATGTCTGGGCTAGAGTCATTTGGAAATGTTTTGATGCCGAATGAGTTTTATCAAACGAATTCTATTTTTTTCTTTTTCTTTTGCTTGCAACACTATTTAAATGTTTTTTTCTCCTATTAACGTCTATGCTGTTGTTTTATATAATAAAATTGTGAAGACAGACAATTTAAAATTGCACCGTTTTTACAGTCAATGCGTTGATATACAGCTCAGGTTTCGTCATCAATCACCACTGATAAGTTTTCGCAGTTGTTTGACTATAAATTGATTTATTTCAAGATTGATTCGATGTTTATTTTACCGATTGCACATACAACATAGACAAAAACTTATATATATATATATATGTATATATATATATATATATATATATATATATATATGTATATATGTATATATATATATAGAGAGAGAGAGAGAGAGAGACAGAGACAGAGACAGAGAGAGATGTGGACACATATACTAATACATATTGTTCTACAATGATTTTCACACAAACAAATTTATTCAAAAGTCACGATGCATATAGACATATACGCAATATTATATATATATATATATATATATATATATATATGTGTGTGAACATTGAAGTCAATACTCACAGACGATAGGCTGTTTCATGCTGGACGCAATCGTCAGGCCTGACGATTGCGTCCAGCATGAAACAGCCTGTCGCCCCTGAGTGTTGACTTCAATGTTCACTTTTATATTTATATTCACATACGCTCTATCTCTGATATTGAGCACTTTATCCTATTAATATAGCACACCTTAAAACAATATTTCTTCATTCATATATATATATATATATATATATATATATATATGTATATATATATATATATATATATATATATACACACGATATGGTGCAGAAAATTACAGTTTAAAAATCTGGCTAAACGTGATATTATTGTTGGTGGGGGTAGGGTGTTGTAGGACTTCTTAGTCGAGCTGCAAACTTTTCACCATCCTACTATTGTATTTAGATTTAAAAACACTTTAAAACAATCTTAAATTAAATCTTAAAATTTAAAGTTTACTTTCACTTTCAAGCGATGCTACATAAAAATGATTTACTCTTTTATAAGCTAAATAGTATTATATAGTTTAAGTTGGTGGGAGAATGAGAATTCAATTTTTTATGGGGTGTTTGTTTTTTTGACGAATCAAGATACAAGTATAATTTAAGGTGGCAAAGTAAATATCGGTTAAGATTAGGTGTGGGTTTGTAATTTCTGTCTGTTGATACTGGCTTCCTTATATGAGAACATGTCATCACAGTCTGGATTTTTAAGATACAGTACAATACAATTGGCATTTTTAAAAAAAATTCTTTTCTTATTTTACAAAATACATTGGGATTTCTTTCTTAATTATATTTGAGGCTTTCAAATATAATTAAATCATATCTTTTATATTTATTCTAACCGAAATACCCCTTTTAGAAAGTATCTTTAAGTAGTCAAGTACGAATTTAACGAAGAAAAATGTCGAAAAACTTTTTGTCGTTGATAAAAAAACAGACGTGTTGAATGGGTGTCAAAATTCGTTGAAAAATGCATCCCTACCTTCCATAAAACTTAACCACTTTTTCGAACGTAACTCATAATTGAAACAATAATAGTTAATAAAAATGAACACTCTACCACCCCTGTTTAAATGATTGGATTTCTCTGTATCCTTGGAAACAAAAAATTATGAATTCTATGTGCGTGTAAAACTCAGTAAATTTAAAAATATGTTATTCCAAAATTCGCTTGAAGATGAAACAGAATTAATGCTTTTAATTTAATTAGATAATTAAATTTGAAGTTTTTAGCTTCGGTTTTTGAAACATGGTAATTCCTATGTAGCGAAGAAACCATAAATAAAAATATTATGAATTAACTTATTTACAGTTAATTTATAATATTTTTATTTATAAAGATCTAAAATGCTATATTTATCATATTTAATAATAAACTATATACAGTATAATAAAATTAAAATATTAGAATTACGCATTAAAATTAAAATATTAGAATTTAATTACGCATTTTCAAACTTTCTGTGGTTTTGAGGAAGTCTACAAACTTTAAAACTGAAAAGATTTGAAAACTAATACATAGAGAATTTAAGTGCCTAAATTTGAACGTTACTATTAATACGGAATTTTAAAAAAAGGTAAACTTCCTCGATATAACATTAGACTTAATGAAAAATATATACCAACCATATAAAAAACCTGATACAAATCCTTTATATACCCACCCGAAGTCATCTATAATAAAGTATATACCTTCATCCACAGAAAAACGATAGATTCTGCTAATGAAAAAAAACACTCTATGAACACAGCAATTTTTATAATATATATATATATATATATATATATATATATATATATATATATATATATATATATATACACAAAGAAACAATCACGCATAGAATCAATCAGCAATATTAATGCGATTATTTGCGAAATCACATCGCTAGTAGAATATATTGTATGCATTAAAAGTACTTTCGAATAATCATTATTATTATTATTAGGCTTATTCGAAAGTACTAGCATTTAAAAAATATAAACTGGAAACAACTGACAACAGTTTTATGGATGAGGATCACATCATTCTATGGATTAACAGTATTTTAATGAATACAATATATTCTACTAGCGATGTGATATCGCAAATAATCGCATTAATATTGCTGATTGATTCTATGCGTGATTGTTTCTTTGTATATAAAAGACATGCTGTCTTATGTTTATATATATATATATATATATATATATATATATATATATATATATATATATATATATATGCCAGAGCATATATATATATACCAGAGCATATGTATGTGTTCTGAGTACATTATGACTATTCGTCAGCTATCCTCATTTAATAAATTAAGTTAACCGAGATGCGACTGTCCAACCCTTCCTTTTGTTTGAAGTAGTGTGGAAAGTCAACGTCATTGTTATGTCATTATTTTCCCATCTAGTTACTCTATATTTTAGTTGTTTTTGTTGGAGGATGTAAGGATATTGTTATTATTATTATTATTATTATTATTATTATTATTATTATTATTATGAATAAATAAAAATAAAATATGAAATAATAATAATGAAAATTATAAATAAAATAAAATAAAACAGTAACATAAAAAGATCTATAAAATAAATTAAATAAAAGATAAAAATAATATAATACTCCCAGCATGCAGCAAAAACTGTTCCTGTCGGAAATACGGACATACCGCCAACAGAAGTTAAATTCAATATCTTCATCACGAACCTTGGTACGGGAAAAACGGGTCCGACTTCTCACTGTGATAGGACTTGTAATACTATGAAGTAAATTCACCTTTTTACCACATGTAACATGAAACAATTGTAACCAAAAAAATACACACAAAAAATATAAATTATAAAAAATTAACACACAATTTACCATGATATTCATGTTATTTGAGTACTTTTTATTTCCTGTTACTGGTATTTGAACTCAACGCTCGGATTGAGGAATCGGAGAGCCTAGTTCAAATACCAGTAGAATCCATTACATTCACTTACATGCTAATAGCCTTGAAAAAGGTATGAATCATCTTCTCATCCACCCCAGCTATAGATAAATAGCAGGCCAGACCGGGTTCTATAGCCTTGGATGGCGACTGGTCTACCGCAGAAAGAAATGGCAACCAAATACGGGGAAAAAATCTGCCTCGTCACTCATGTATCAAAAGATACATGATCGCCTTAGCGTGTATCACGCATGGCATATATTTTATACAATTTATATTTTTGTGTGTATTTTTTAGGTTACTATTGTTTTATGGTACATGTGATAAAAGGATGAATTTACTCCATAGCATTACAAGCCATATCCCAGAGAGAAGTCGGACACGTGTTTCCCGTAGCAAAGGTTCGTGGTGAAGAGATTGAATTTAACGTTTCCGGGAACACAAGGCTAATTTCTGCTACTATGATGTGAGTGAATCTCCTACAAAGTCTTACAGTGTTATGGTTTCTGTTTTTGGTAAAAATTCTTTGATAAAATCCATATCACTTGAAGACATCCAATAGCAGCAACATTTGAAATGACCTGTTAAACGCTTCCGTAGCCAGTGTTTTGAATGAGGAGTCGCGGGACTTTAAATCAGAGTGGCCGAGCGTAATAAAAATGTGTGCTCCAAAACTAGTTTGCATGTTGTTCCCATTGCTGAAGGCAAATGGCTTTTGGTTGGGGCAGCCATCCCCAGCCAACCCAAAGCTGGTGATGAGCCTGCTCTTGATGCATATATTATAACGCTATGGATTTATGTGCATTACTGACTTGTGTGTATATCTGACTGCGCTGAAAAATTTCCGTTTTATAAAAACCGGAACGAATGCATCGCACACATGCGGGTGAGTGAATACTTCGTGTATAAAAAGAACGAAGTACTTAAAGACACTAACGTGAAAAGACCTGTATTTGACACACCCCACAATGGATAGGCGCAAGCTAGTTCGCATGCATAAATATTTTAACGCGTGCATATATTGTTCACTCGACACCCTATGAGTTATCATTAGTATAAATTATTAGAAATTTCTTTTCTTTTCTGAAGATAGTCATACGCTGGACGACCGGACGAATATTGTAGATTTAGAAAACATGTGTCTCTCGATCGATTTGGCTAAACAAATAAATAAAACTGTTGTGGAAATTAGTACAGACGTAAGTGACGCCGACATTGCGAAAGCCAAAACTTGTAATCGAATGAGGCAGGCGATCTTTTGCACGCGACTCAAGTCCCGCAGCGAATGCATGAGAGAACCGCACACGCATGTCTAAGTGGGTAACCGTTCTGAAATATGGATTATGATGAAAAACAGAACAAAACAAAAAATAAAAAAAAACAAAAAATAAAAACGTAATTTTAAGAACTTTTACAAAAATTCTGATAATGATAATCACTTTTCATTTGTCGTTCGATGCTAATTTATCGTGCATTCGAAAGTAAAGTATTAGTTATTTAAGCATTTTTGTTTCCTGAGTTGCTTCATGTGGAATCAGAAATTTCTGACTGCGATGAACAAAAGACATATTCTGCCTATCAGCATATGAAATTTAATTGCGCACGCGAGTGTCTATGCATCATACTGTAGAGACTATTATCTTAAAAACTAAACATAGTAATATATGTATATATCTGCCATTACTTGCAGTATCGGACGGTCTCAAACGATCCTCAGTCTAAATACTGATCAGTCGAGACGCTGCATAATATGGTGACAGAGGTCATATCAACGTAATATGTTTCGGACAATATGTTATTATATATATATATATATATATATATATATATATATATAGGTAAAAAAAAATTGTTAGGCAGATTCTGTACAAAAACTTATTGTATAGACTAAAATGAGGATTGAAAAAGGCACCTAATATTTAAAATAGTTTTATTTATTTATAATATAAGAATTTTTACAGAGAAGAATTAAAACTTTGTTACAAACAATTGGATCTTCAGTGTTTTTTCTTAGAAAAATAATTTGTTGTTTGCCATTTTTAAAAGTTTTTAATTTTAACCAGTTCCGCTAATCATTTCAAAAAGTTTTTAACTGTTTCTATCTCCACGTGTTGATGCTTATGTTTTGTACCAATTTAAAAAAAAATGAAAATCAAGGGGCGAAACTGGCTATATATGTCGTTTATGGTAAGGGGGATTTGGTAGAATCTATTTATGCAATGAATTAAGTATGGGTTTGAACTTGTTGCTGAAAAATGTTTCCTTATTAATCCGCCTTTCTTCAGTGGTTCTGTAGTCGCATTGGTAGAATGGGAAGACACTAAGATTTGGCAGATTTTGTCCTCCGCATTCCTCTATATGTTGGCTAAGAGGTATTTTTCTGGTGCGAGGGCCCATAATTCGTTGGCGATGAACTGTCATCCTTTGCCGGAGTGATCGGCCGGTTTGACCAATATAATGTTCGTGGCAACCTTTGAATGTAATTATGTATGTTAAGTTCTCTGATTTGCACGGAAAATTATTTTTAATTGTGAATTTTGATCTGTCTTTGAACTGAAATTCATGGCCCTCTAATAGGTAGCTGCATACCCCGCAAAGTGGTTGGTTGCATTTTTTCACCTGAGGGTCTTTAATCGTGTTCTGCAGTTTTGCACTCATCAGTATCTTTTTTAGTGATTTACGTTGTGGTTTACTTTTTATGAATGGATATTTTTGTAATAGGCTTTTCACTTTTTTGTCCTTTAGTAGGATTGGTAGATTTAGTTGTATGTGTGTGTAGATTTCTGTGTTCTTTGGGTTGAAAGTTGAGACATAGCGCATGACCTTTTTTCCCTTTCGTTTCTCGGATTGTATGGATGTTAATTTGTTATGATTTTTCAATACTATTATCGACCAAGCTTTGTGGGTATTTTCTTTTGATGAGTATTTTTTCATCTCTTCTAGTCTGTGGTCTCTTGTGGTTGTGTTTGAGACTATTGTACATATTTACTTGGCTAGGTTGAGTGGGAGGTTTGTACGAGTATGTTTCGGGTGACAAGATGTAAAAAGGAGATATTGTTGAGAGTCAGCCGGTTTAAAATATAAGTCAGGTTTCTAGTTTAGTGTTTGTTTTTGTTATTAATATGTCTAAAAACGGACATTTATTGTTGCTGTACTCCATAGTGAATTGGATGCTAGGATTTATATTATTAATGGATGTTTGGAATGTCTTTAGTTTATCCAGACTTTCATTCCACAGAAATAAACAGTCATCTAGATATCTTTCCCAGTTTTCATTTATGCTGCAACTGAAGTCAATTCCCATAGATTTCCTAGGTTCTGTCATAGATTTTTAGTTCATGGTGTATCCCTTGACAAGTTTGGCATATGTTGGTGCAACCTTTGTCCTCATGGCTGTTCCTAGTTTTTGTAGGTAGGGTGTTTCGTTGAACATGTAATAATTGATTTTAAGATGAATTCTAGGCTTTCTATGATGAAATTTCCTTTGATACGTTTTGGTAGCTGTTGAGTCTTGACTCATTGTTGAATCTCGCCTATTGCATGGAATAATAATGCAACACAAAATGTACTTAGAACAAGAATGTATTATAACAAGAAAGTGTACACAATAAGTACATATAGTATTTCTGTATATTTCTGGGAAGACGTTCCTGGAGAATGTGTTGACTAGTCGCAGTCGATCAGAGTCTCTAGTTGGATCTCGTGATTCCTCCTCCCTCGTCTTCCGGTACCAACCATTATTTATATAGTTGGTAGTCACCTATGCAGATTAGGTGGATCCTACCACAACAGTAGCTCATGGGGAAACGTTTCTAGCCAGTATTTTATGACCTCTATTTCGTAGTCATGTGGGAGTTTGCTATATAAGTTCACAACATCCATTGAGACCATATAAGTGTTATTGAAACCATAGAAAAATAACACAGACTCGGATATAAAGTTAAACGGTATATTATTCACGGAAACGTAGTACAAAGTATGTGGACTGGAGAGTACTTACACTCACTGGTGTCACTCATTC